>KK120235.1:288553-428424 GCA_000611955.2 Stegodyphus mimosarum
GTATACTCACTGCCGATTGCAATTAAAATGGAAGGTATACAAGTAGATGTTAAAGCAGTTCCATATATAAAATTTCACTGTTCTACGGCTAATGGTTTTTGAGTTATTCAAAATACATACATGCATACGTACATACTACGAGATTACGATTTTGCTCTTCTTCTGTTACTAACAAAATTCTTACTCCATTTGTTATCTAATACCTCTAAAAGCTTATAAAAATAAGGAAGGGATTTATTAGCTAATTAACTTCTCTTAGATTTAAATTCAACATGCTTCCTTCTCTAATTGGTCTAGTATCACCATCCTTCCTTCTCCCTAACATAACTTCTGCTGTCAGCAAGATAACGTCTCTTACGAGTTATAAGAGCAGCTCGTATTACGAAGCAAATAACAGCGTTCAAGTTACCTTATCTCACATTTAACATTTGGTAAAAAATGACAGAACAATTGAAATGCGGAAGTTTATAAGGTCAAAACGATATACAATCAGAAACTATCGCATCGCTAGAATTCTCTGTAAATGTCTCACCAAATACACAATGTCTAACAAAAGAGCGTTAGATAAAACTTCTTGTGTTTGTATTCCTGCCATAACATGGCAGAGGCAATTGAAATCTTGCGTGGACATCTATATCCTCTTGCATTTCAATGAGTATGCGTGTCACGAATTGTCCCAGGTCATTCATTTGTTGAGCCCAGTTCGCCACTGTTTTCACTGTTCACTTTCTTCTTGAGAGCATTTAGTTTGAGTAACGGAGTCTTGTAATGGGGCAACATAAAAACTAAGTTGCAATGGTTGCTTAGAGAGATCAATAGGGTAAAATAACGAGTATATATTATTTCTAAAATATAACGTTACGTAGATAGAAGAGTACAATTTATTTGTACAGTCTATTTAGGATTGTTTTCTCTTGATATTATAAAAGCAAAACGGTTTTAATGCACATATTTAAGTATTTCATAAGTTTTATGCGGAAGAAACTGGAAGATACACATATGTCAAATCGTTATGAAAAAACAGAAACATGTTAATGAACTATACTAGCCTAAATATCTTTCTATCTTCTAATCAAACTCTAATCGAATTGTTAGTAAATAGGTAGCTTGAGCTGTAAAAAAGAAATTTGCAAAGAAAGTGAGGAATAATTTTCTGTATAAAGTAAGAAATTATTTTTCTGCATAAATATTCTGTATATATTTAGAGAGAAAAATGTTTTAATATGTGAGTGTGTGCGTATGTTTAATGTTATTTGATTAGCATTCCTGTACTTCTTAAAGCTGGAATTTGAAAGTTATAGCACATTCGCAGTCTCAGAGCCTTATAAATGAAATACATACAACAGGTTTTATTTTAAAGCCGACTCTATTCTATTGGAATGGCGCTTTGCGTAGCCGCGTAGCCTCCGTACCTTGATGAAGAAGAGTAAACCTTGATGAGACCGTATCTTGATGAGAAGTTTGACAGAGTGTAGTATTAACACACGACTTTAATTTCCATTAAGAAAAGTATTAAAATAACATTAAATTAAAATTACCAATACCTTTTTATTTTTTGTTTATTTATTTATTTTTTATTACGACATCGCGTGCAATGATAGCTGAATATATTTGTCCAGTCGTTTTGAAAACTCTTGTAAACATGATTAACTTATTGATTCTGTTGTCCTACTCAGCACTTAAATCATTATACAAATATTATATCCATGGAAAGCCTTAAATAATTTTAAAAGCACTGAAAATATATTACTCGTATTTGTTACCTATCTGAATCAAGTATAACATAGGTCAAATTAAATTCCAGTAAACAATTGATCTAATAGATAGCTTTAAATGGGTGTTAGAATGTGTTCAGTTAAAGAATCCAAAGCACTTCACAAAGTAACAGATCTGCAATAGAGATTAAAAGTCAATAATCAGAAGTTGTCAAACTTGATGCATTGAAAATATATAAAAAAGTATTCTGATGGGAAGAAATAAACCTATTTCTGATGGTAACTAAATAATTATATGTAATACATGATCAGGCGTAATCAATATTCATGCAAATATTCAGAGTCTTTCCTATATTCCGTCAAAACTAAACTATGCAAACATGTAAGAAAAATGCCTTTTATTTTTTCTGCTACTAAATGATGGTCCACATTTTCAGTTATTCCGTCTTATAGGGTCTAGGATTGTTTATAGTTTGCTTGCTCTGAATTTTATGCAGAACTAGTGAAACAGAGGGAATGAAATGAGCAGATATTAAAATTAGATGAATTTAATATTTTAAAATATATCAAATAAAAATATGAAGTCTTAATTCAGTTTCTCTCTTAATTTCTTCGTCAACATATTTTATTTCTTTATTGTCATGTCATATTTCTTAAGGATGTTTTTTTACTTAATGTTAAAACTATTTTGAGCGAAATAATAATATTACGTGCAGACGAAATTAAGTGCGAACCTGATTAATAAAAATGTTTGAAGTAAACGTACGTAAAATTTATTATAGATAGTGTTAAGCTTTTGCCGACATTTAGACCATGCGTTTTCCAGTTATATAGATATGCTAACAGTTTACATGATATGAAGGCATAACTCCCTACAGTGTATAAATGTAAATAAAAAATATCATCAGTATGTATAACCAGTATATAACTAAAATTAAACTCTAACTCATTGAACTGTGTTTTATTGTACTTAAAAGCTAAAGTCTGAGATTTGAGGTCAAAATTCGGTTATTCTGATTTACAAATTAGGAAGGATTTTAATTCAAAACTGTATGAAACTAATCTATCTTGTTTCAACCAATGGGATTGCAATAGACGTTTTTATAAGCTTTTAAATATGTAATCGAAAAAGTGAATTAAGTAATTAAATGTAAAAGCTTAACAGTTTATCGAAAACGCAAAAGAAATAGTTTTTAGAGTTTCATAGAAAATTTTGCTGGATTTATTTTTTTTTGTATCGTTTGATTAGATTTTTATAGAAATTCTAGTTAAATAATATGAAACAAATATATCAAGCAATTAAATCTTAAGCAGTTAAATTTATGACAAATTAAGTCAGTTCTTAAGTAGATTAGCATGAGCAATTAATCTAAACGGAACTGAATACAGGAGACAGGAGTCAAGAACCTTAATCGGACTAGAAAAGCAAAACAACATTTAAACTAACGCCTCCGTAACACATTTTAGACGTGCCCTGACCTTAAAATATCTTCACCTTCAGTTAATAATGGGTCAGATAAAATAATCAGATATGTTCAAAATATACATTTTGGAAAAAAAAGGAATATACAATTTACATGTGAAATCATCCGCTAAAAGTTTTAAAATAAATAGAATGTTTCTGAGAGGATGGTATTTTTAGAAAAATTTTGTTTAGATTTCGCGTCGCAAAGTTAAATTTATGTTATTAATGATAACAAACAGCCTTAAATGAAGAGACCCTTATCGAAAATTTGAATTCACTGAAGATAAATACGAGTATATAGAGCACAGAACTTAAGAATAGAAAAGCTACTTCAAAGCTTTAAAAACTTTCTTTTTTTTAATTGTTTCTAAAACACATAAATAACTGAATTAAAATTTTTACACATTTTAAATTCGTTCAAATAATATCTTTTTCTGCTTCGAAAAAAACACTTCTAAAGCCTGTACCATTCCAGCTTACTGAAAATGAGCTCCAGGAAGCGGCGAGTTCCTTATAGGAGAATTAAATACGTTTTCTTGTCTAACTTTCTGCTGGATATATTCCTTTAAAGCCTTCTTGCTGCACTGGCGTAGTTATTTTATTTATTTCGTATTTAAGTTGGATTTGCGTACAACCGGCAACTCAATTTTTCCAGCCCATCAATTTATTTTAAATTAATGTAGGTGTAATGATCTAAATTAAGCTACCTTAATGGGACAAGATGAATTACGGTCACCAAGGGGTGAGAACTCGTATCGTTTTTGTGTATTACTTGAGGACTTTTTCTGCTTTTCTCAAATGAAATTTCCGCCTAAATTTCACGAAATAACGTACTTAGTATTTATAGGTAAAAATTACGCATAACCTGTTTAAAGTATGGTTACTGTGCTTACAATTTGCTATTAAAATTCGACTTTAACACATTTAAATTTCATGGTGCATCAATTTCATCAATTTCAACCTTATTATATTCTGTTTAAAAATATTCCATGTTCTGTGCTAAGTAATTTCTTCCTTTATTTGTCAGCTACTATAATTTTATTTTCTTCCTTAAAAATCTTAAGCAATTATATCAACAATGATTTCGAATTGGAAGAAAACCATATCAGTGTCAAATTAAAATAGGTAAAAAAACAATCTTAGTTTTTCTTCTAAAATATTAATTCTGAGCCTGATAGTACTATTCAAAATCTGCGCCAATCTAAGGTTTCTTTTTTTGTCAAGTATTAAGCAGTGTGTCTGTTATAACAGTGTCAGTGTCTTTGATGTCTCAACATTCAAAAGCAGGCAGAGTTTCCCAGTCCCCATTTGATGTAATGGGATTTGTAGCAGAAATTAACTTGATGTAGAAAGTCATATCATTGACTTATAGTCTACAACTGCTTTTCTTTATATTAATAAAAGAGACTCTTAAGGACACTCAATCATAAGAAAAACTTTAAAGAAATATGAGAAATGTGCAAAGTTACTCTTAAAACTCAGCTTAACATCTGATGATTAATAAAAGTAGAAATTCTTGCAGTTTAAAATGTATGAAAACGAGTATTTTGTTGTGAGAAATATTTATTCATTCATATGTATATGCAAGTTAAATCGTAATTACGGAATTCCCTATTATGGAATTTCCAAGCCGAACTTTGCTGAATGGTGAATCAAAAGGAAATTATAGAAATGTTCCATTTGGTATAAATTAAAATTATACTACCATCTAATGTATCATATTCTTTGGCTATGACATTTTAGAATGTGAAAGTACACATAAATAGTACACATACTACACATAAATCTAATTACAACATGTTCTTAGCATTTAACTAAAATTTAAATTTCGTAAAGAAAGAAACATATTGAGTATTGCATTTTGCATGTGGCTTGAAAACGTTTTTCTTATTATTACATAAGGTATTTCTCCCGCCTTCTTAGCATGCCTTTGTAGTGCAATGGCCAGCAAACTCGGGGCAAGTTCTAGATGTCCGAGGTTCGAGTCCTAGCAAAGGCAATGCACATTTCTTCAGTTTCCTGACATCCAAAACTACCTAATAAATCTGCAGTGGCTCCCGGACTAAAAAAGGTGGTGGATGATTCTCCACCCCCAGGATTTGGGGATCGGGTTCCCGAATCCCCAGTCGCCATTTAAAAAGGGGTAGTATATAAGATATTTCTCCTACCTTCTTAGCATGCCTTCGCGGTGTAATGCTCAGCACATTCGGCGCGTAGTCGAGATGTCTGAGGTTCGAGTCCCGGGGAGGGCGTTGGTCCTTTTTCATGTTTCGTCTTAAAAATAATCTAATGACCCTACAATTAAAAGATTTTTTCTTTTGATACGTAAGTTAGAAAATACTAGAAGAATTTGAGAAAAATTCTGTTGCTCAGCTACGTAATACGTAACACCAGAAATATGTTACACATAAAGCAGAAAGAGAAAATTTGATGTAAAAATAGAAAACGTAATGTAAAGATGAAAGACGTAATAAAAATAGGTATTGTATTTAAATTTCTTATAAAACGTCAAGTTTGAATATATGTCTATTCTCTGCTTTCCAGAAGCGCTGAAATCATTGTATCAAACTCATCATTCAACAAGAATATTCTATAAATTATATTATTGACATAAAAATGTAACAGAGAATTATGAAAAGTAAATATTTTTAAATGACGTTTTTATTGTACTAATAGGCAATACAATGTGGCGTTTTAGAAGATAATAGAGTGATATGATGCCTCATTGGCCTCATTTAGCATAGACGAGATTTATCCGCTAAGGGGGAATGCCCATCTTCAATGGTAATATATATGCATAACAAAAGCTTGCATTTTTTAAAAATTCACCTTATTTCCACCCATAACGTAAATTTTTAGTGTTAACTATTTGCTTCACAATCTTTTCTTTGTGGATAGTTTATCTAGGATCTGTTGCTAAAAGATGATTCAGACTTATAGCGAATAACAGCGTTTAAATTAAGAAATTCAAACCAACATTTTTTCAACCGAAAGCCAATATATTTATCACAATATTACGAGAAAGGTAAGTGTGAAGAAAATTCTGTCGTTATTTTTTACGAAGAAAATATGTTTAGTTAAAAATTCGTTTTCTCTGTCTCTCAGTGAATTTTAGCAAGGTAAATTCATGTACAGACTACATCTGAAATGAAATTTAAAAATAAGCAGAATGCTATGAACACTTCATTAAAATGAAAAAAATTACTAAAGTAAAAGAATTCTCGCACTTAACTAAATGCAAAATATTGTTCAAAACCCAATCCATCTGCTCCAAATAATTGTGACAAATATTCGCAGGAATAAAAAGACAATCTGGACATACATATTCAGCTTTTAAAGGATAACTGGCCAAAGGCATAAAAAATTCCTCTTGTCAATGTTGCATGGAATCTTTATTTCTTAATTGTAAAGAGAAACTTTAAACGTAGAACCTACTGATCTCAAATGAAGAAAAAGATACGTAAAGGCTATGTGAGAAACCTTGTTATGGACCTCCCAGGTTGTGACGCTCCGATCTAAATAGTGAATTAAGCGTAACAATTTTCATCTAGCATAACGAAGTTTGCTACTTGATGGATTCGTCCTATTTTTTGATTCAGGAGCATCACACAGCTTCATCTGCTCAGCGGGTCTTCCATTAAGGCTAGAAGAAGGAACAAATAAGAAGCGGAAACATAAATGATTTTCATCTACTTATTCTACAAAGAAGACATCAAAACTTTCATTATCTAGACACAATGTTTCGAGGGCAAAAACCAACATGCTTACATTAAAGTATGCGGACAACTCTTTCAATTCAGTAGGTAAAAATAATATACGGTGTATATTTCCTTAGTTTGTAATGTTTTACGCTTTTAAAAATATAATATCTAAAAAGTGTTCGGATGGTAAGCAGATTTGTTTCTTTGTTAATTATAAATAATTCTACAAATTTTGGAAGAAGTTGGTAGTGCATGTTACGTATTTGTTGTTGGTATTTTCTTCAGGAGAATTCAGGGCTCTTTATAACCTTTTAGGAATATTTTAATTAATTTTATTAATGTTGCCTCCGCTATGGTAAGAAATATTTTATGCGTGAATTTATCGCACATATTAGTCTATACATTATGAATTAAGCTAAAAGAACAAGATATTAAGAACAACACTCAATAAGCCAAATATTCTGCACCTTTTCGAAATACACACACATATATGTGGCAGATGAAAGAACATAATATTTTATGTACACAGAGCCATACGCAGGTATGTGATCACATTACACTGGCCACAAGACTACGCCATTTTTTATATAGGGTATTTCTCCCGGCTTCTTGGCAGGTCTTCGTGGGGTAGCGTTCAGCATGCTCGGCGCGTATTCGAGAGGTCCGTGAATCGAGTCCCGGCGAGGGACGTCATTGCTCATTTTTCATATTTCCAGCTTCCAAATAAAACATAATATCTCTATAAGTATACAGACAAATATTATATAATGCGAAGAAATAATTTTGAATAAAAGCAGTAGAGGAATGTAGCCAAACAAATTAAAAAATTAAATGATTATTTCTTAAGAATTCCTTTCATTACTAGAGTAAATAATACCTATGATTTCCTCTTGTTTATATTATCATTTGTTATCTTTTCTTATTATCTTTATTATCTTTATTATTTATCTTATTATCTTTATTATTTTGTATATGTAAATCAAAATACTAATTTTAATTTGTTGTAGTTTCTTAATCCTCTGATTTAGTTTCGATATTTCTTCTTTATGTCATAAAAACAGAACCTGCTATTAATAAATATCGGTAAACTGCGTCATTTCCAAATTAATCTACATCAATATGATGTTAAATGACGCTGCTGATGCAGGTACTTACATAAAGGCTGTAGCCAGTCACAAGACATCGAAATTGAAGCTAACATTGCGAACAGTAACTCAGACTTTTTTCCCATGTCAAAGCATAGAACTTTTCCTCAGGCTCTTTTGAATACGTCACACGTTACTGCTTTGCTTTCTGTTCAATTAACATGTCCTCACAACCGTAATGTTATATTCGTAATGTAAAGAGGTACAAAGGTGATGATGCAGATTACTTCCATTATGAAGTGTAATCCATAATAAGAATGCGCTCTCAAAAAATCGGTTTTTCCATAAATAAAATATGTCAAATTCCCATGACGGCTACATTAGCCTGCAATTATGCATTTACGCAGATACACGGCATCACCGTTTACAGCATCCATCATGCGGGAAAATATCTGTGTCTTTTCTTGTTGAAATCATTACACACACACACTCAGACACATATATATATGTATGTATATATAGTAGATATTTCGTATATATATATATATAAGGATATGTAAGATAATATAATATATATTTATATATATATATATTCCATATATATGTATGGATGTGTAAGATAAAAACTAGGTAAAAGTAAGTTCTGACTTTATTTTCCTTAATTCGACATTTTAATTTGATTTTTTCCCTTTCTGTACTAAAAATAGTAATTGCTTATAATAAATCGTTCTAGACTGCGCGATTTCAAAGTGGATCCACATATGATTTTTACACAGAGGTAATGAGGTAGGCTCTTACATAAAGACTTCATGCAATAACAAATTTTGAGTTCTTGTTACGAATTTTGCATATATGTAAATAATTTACTAAACTTATATGTAAATTGTAGCGACTCTTGAATAATGTAACATGGAAGGTCTCAGGATGGGAAGCATCGCCAGAAAAAAAACCTTTACAGGGGTATGTCCATTCAAGGTTAAAGAAAATGGCTTTCTCGCCAAATTGGCGGAATGGCCCCAAGCTGGCGATGGTTTTGGCGAGTAATTTTTGTTCCTAAATTTAGACAGTAATCACCAAAAGTCGCCAAACTTAGTGACCGTTTGGCAAGATTTTGGTCCAATCCTGTGTAAATTAAACTGGCCCGATCCCTATGTAATTGTAACTATATCCGGCACTATGTAAATGTAACTGTGTATGCCTTCCAGAAATTTCGAGAACTGGAAGGGAAAGTTTTCGGCGGAGGGAGGAGAACTATATCAGACTGTTGAGTACATCGGTTTAAGTAAGTTCAGAGGTACGTTCAGAAAATTGAATGTCTTGAGAGATTATTGTGTGAGCTTAAGCATTTGAAGCTTTTGGGATTGCTGTGTGTTCAGCGTTCTTAGTACTTTAAAGTGGTAACTACTGTTGGTGCTCTGTCATAATTATAAGAACTGGACGAATACATTTGTGTGAAGAGTTCCGGAAGTATAAAGTGTTTGTGGAAAAGTTTTTTTTACCAATGGCGGGCCATCAGCCAACTTCGGCTTGGCCACTACTAAGGCCAGAAGTGGTGGTCACTTTATTATAGAGGCACCCAACAGGTGGGCCACCTTTGCCTCTTATGAAGGGATGGACAGTTACAACCATGCTTTCTCCGGGACTCGAACCCAAGCCCCTTGGATCGAAGCCGGCTCCCCTAACCACTATACCGTCTGGGCGGCTTGAGGAAAAGTAAATTTCCTCAAACTATCGTCGGTTCTGTGCGTATTAAATCCATTACAAACCCGTACGCACATAACAGTTTTTAGTGACAGAAATAGGATTGTATCCCGGGGACAAGAGCGGTGCAGGAGAAGCTAAGAAAGCTGGTGCCAGCGTTTGCTGCATTTCAAGAAAAGATAGAAGAGGCCGTGAAGTCCCATAAAGAAGCCATGAAAGCGATCCAAAAAGAGATGAAAGCGTGCCAAAAAGAGATGGAAGTGGTCACCAAGTCAGTTCAAGAAAACGTGGAGGGGGCCTTCAAATCAGTTAAGGAAGATACGAGAGCAAGCCAAGAAATACGAGCCCTTCAAAATACGAGATGATTATATCAACTTGTAGAGTCATTAGGTTATTTGGAAGCAGGAGATGTGAAAAATGAGCAACGCCTTCGCCAGTACTCGAACCACGGATCCCTGGAATACGCGCCAGCATGTTGACCACTACAACACGAAGGCATGCGAAGAAGGTGGAAGAAATACCTTATAAGCTATTAAGCGAAAATTACATCTACACGTTTTGGAAATAAAAATCCTGATTACTTAAACTGCAAAATAACTGACTTAACGCCCAAAAATAATGTTTAGGTTTGAGCAGAAATAGGCTTGGCTTAAATATGTCAACGGAGCTTTCATGCTACTGACTGGCCTAAGATAAGCCAGTACACTAAAACCGCTAAGCGTTGATCGTTTTAACTAGATCAAAATTCTCCTCTAACAAGCTGTTGTCATGGGCGTTTTCCTGATTTTACCCATATAAAATGTCACTGTGAACCAGTTTCCTTTCGAAAATCTTGCATAAAGGCATCCCTGTTCTTAAACAGACAGCCGTCACGCGGTTTGCTGTAAACAACTAAGTAAACAACCAAATTATCTGCTGAGGATCTAAATGTTTTTGAACTTGGGATTTTATCTATAATTTTACAGCTCCTAGGACAGAAATGCTTTACGTACAAAGAAGGTTTAAGCTTAAAATATTTCATGAAATAAGTTTTATTTACTCTGAGCAAACAAATTCAAAAGTCAGACTGAAATTGTGATATATTCTTAATTTCATTAAAATGCAATGAACCATCAAAAGTTTTTAATTCCGTCGCCAATCTAAAAAGCCAGCGTTTTAAAGAGCCATATGTCAAAAAAAATTATATCTTTGATACTTGAAATTTAATGACCCAGAAAAAAAATGGACATTGCATGCTCTGCACAAGTGCATCAAATTAAGTAACGGAATCTGCGTTTTACAAATAAGATGTCTTTTCGATTATAGAGTCCCGTTTTCTTAGGTAACGTAAATTAGCGGGCTCTATAAAACTGTATGAAAAATTATCCTCAGGTTTTATTGACGGCAAAAAGTTAGAAGAAGGGTGTAAAGAGCCCTTTATTCAGTCAATATAATTTCACAGATGGCCACACTTAGACGTATACAAGCCAACACTTTTGCTTTAACTCAAAACAGGTAACGATGAACCTAAAATAAAATGCAATAAGTTTAGCCTAACGACTCACTGGATAATTTAAAGCGCAGGAAAACTCTTGACTCATAGTAGTTGGCGTAAACCAGCTTTATGGAAAGAAGCACTCAACGGCACAGAAATGTAATCGCTAGTAATTCAAGATAGCAACGTGGCCTTAAAGTAGGCGCTCTAGCCTATTAACATTCTTGAAAGAAAGCACGGGTGTAAAAGAAGTTAGGAAGTTGAAAGGAAAGTTGCTTTAACTAAAAAATGAACTAAATCTCCACACGATGATAAACAATGTAACTCAAAGTAAACAGAAGTACGAAAAGGGGACCAGTTACAACTGAAAAATATATAAAAAAATCCATCCTTCTGAAAATTCTTATATACGCTCTCCGAGTGCTCTCTAAAGTTTACCCATTTCCTTCTATACGCAGAGCACCAGTGGCCCAGCGGTAAAGCCGCTGAACTCTCGTAGTTCGGTCCGAGGTTCGAATCAAGCGAGCGGGTTGGCTGCAAGGGCATTTTCGTGGATTTCCCCATGTGTAACGTGTATATGAGTCAGTTCCCCTTAGAAAGTCCTCCACGAAGGCATTTCTCCCCTTAGGCAAATAGGCTACGAGGCTCTGCCATAATCACATAAGCCTAAACCAAACCTTCTTATACGCTTTCTGTTGGACCACCTCTGAAGACATCATATAGCAATCTATCACGCTGATCAAACTTAAGTTTAAATCTAAATTAATTTTCATAAAGCTTTAGATCTATTCTTTAAATCTCTATCCACGAAGCAAAAAGACAGCTTCTCTATAAGTTAGTTAACAGCGTTAAATTCTCAGATTATTTAACTGCGGTCCTCCATCTTTTCATGGAAAATGTCAGATATTCTTAGCGTTATTTCACATTCCTTACCACTAAATTTTTTAACAAACCTCTCTATTCTTTTCGCACTTTTGGAAAAATAACTAATGCTCACGTGTGAAAAATAACTTTCCTAGCTTATTCTAAATAAATTATTATTTAACAGTTGATCAAATAAATTCCTTCAACAGAACCGATTTTGTAACCTCTTCTATTTTGAACTATCTTCTTTGAAACCTTTATCGGAATGTTTCAGGGGCAGTCGCAATAACTGACTCACCTTGCTCCACCTTATTCAGTTATCATACAGCATACTTTGTGGAACTGTGGAACACTATTAACATTATTAAACAGATTCCACTGTGCTGAATCTATTGTGATATTTAGCATAAATTCTACTTCACAGTTTTCATATGCATTTATTTCTTAACTGTTGTAATTTTAAAAAGGTTCTTAGGTTTTTTTGTCCGTAATCCTGTAATAAATCTGAGTCACCAGTAGAAAGGTGGAGTAAAGGAAAGGCTATATCCGATGATTCATGCATCACTCACTTTCATTAATACTAGCGATTGACTGTTAACTCACGAACAACTCAGGTGCGGTAGTTAGTATTTTTCTTTTAGTTCAACCTTTACTTTTTAAAATAAGTTAAACAACGAACAACCTCATTAGTTTTTTTTCTTTTTATCTGAAAATGAATTTATCGTTTCCTTAGAATTTCTTCCTTTCAAACTGGAGGGAAAATTTCTGTAAGTTATCAATGAATCACACACTTTATAGTTTATAGTTATGTTACTTCCTAATTCTTTGGAAAACTTATTTTGTATTTTTTTTTACTTATAATACATTTTCAGATCCTTTCAGACCCTTAAATAATGCTTAAAAAGGCATCAGTTCATGTAATACGTCCTACATTTGCATCAAAATACTTCAGTTTATGAAAATTGAAATCAGTTATAACAATATATGATAAAATAAAGCATTTACTGCGTATATATGTTGTAAGGTATATTTTAATTTCATAACAGTTGTTTTAATTTATTCAACCTTTCCTATCGTTTCTTGTTTCAATTTGCAATATTTTCTAAAGGAATGAGGTTTTAGAATCGCGTTGAATGCAAATAAGTCAGAAGTAGTATTTAAGGAAGATTCAACTTACTTCGTGAGAGAGAGCTAGGAATCCTGAGTAGCCCGTGTTTGCCTTCGAGCTGAGTCTCTCTAGAAACTGTTACTCTCGTCAGTATATTACGTGTCTTTTGATAGTCGCCGGCTAGTTTAAATTAAGGGCCAACTACGTTAGATTTGTGTTAGCTTCGGCTAAGTGTCTAAGTTAGTTATTGTTAGGTCTTATTTCTTATTTTGATTTCAAGCCCGCGGGGAGGCTTTGTTGTAAGCCCGAATAAGGGGCTAATAGTTCATCTTGAGTGAAATAAAGAGTAGTTACTCTTTTTGAGTTTGCGATTCCTGTTATTTGAACTAAGTGATAAGTCGCTCAACAGTTCACTAGGTTCCTCGACATTTACTTTAGTAGAATACAAGAGAGAAACTCTAGAACGTGAAAAAATGTTCCTAACTCTCCAGAGCTTCATTAAGGTTTTTATGAAAGGTAACAGAAAAATTAATCAACAAATGAAATAAAAGTAGCATATGTGCATTTTAAATGAAAACTACTTATTTCAGTATTTTTATGCTCAAAATTAAACGACTAACATAATTTTTAACAAAACGGGAAAAAAGGATCTAAATGTTTTTGAACTTGGGATTTTATCTATAATTTTACAGCTCCTAGGACAGAAATGCTTTACGTGCAAAGAAGGTTTAAAAGCTTAAAATATTTCATGAAATAAGTACGTTCTTAATTTCATTTACTTATGTTTCCTTAAATAACCACGATATTTGTTTTCAGCATATGTCAGTTATCTAGCATAATTTAATGAAATACTTACCGTCATGTATAAGGTATTTTCTTACTCCTTTCTGGTGTAACAGTAGCACTCCTTTCTGGTGTAACAGTAACTGCTTCGTGGTGTAACAGTAGCATACTTGGTGCGTATTCGAGAGGTTGTAAGTTAATAATGAACATGTGGAAAATTTATTAAAGGGCCACATAAAATTGAAATTAACAAGAAAGAACTGCAACAACAGGAATCAAGGTAACATTCATCAACTTCCAGAACTAGTTTCAAATGTTTAAATATAGAGCCTGCTTCTTCAATTGAAGAAGTGCAAATGTGTAACTCAAATTTTAAATTTTTAACCTCTGCGTTTGATGGAGAAGATTCTGTAGTGAAACCTTCGAAACTGGTCCTGCAATTTATGAACATTACACTGATTCTTGCTGCTTTAACTCGTCCAGTAATAGTTATTCGGCGTGCTATTTTAACTCAAACGTCAGCCTTATAAAGCAGTTGTAAGCTACAGCAAAAGCATTTTTAATAACAAGACAATGTTGCCATGTCTCACTTCGGAAACATTTTAAAACGTAGTAAACAACAAATCACATGATACAAATGTTAGTGAAACAGAGGTCCAGTGAATCACTTCCCTCTATCCTCCATTCAAATATAGTAAAATTTAAATTGTCTTCTCTTTTATCTGTTTAATGTTATGTTTATCTTTTTTTTTGCCTCATATTTACTGATTTCCGTTGGTTTTATTTTATTAACTTGTACGCAAAATACTGTTGCAAAGTTTAAATAAGTAATTATCTGTGGTCTAAGAAAGAATTAATCGATTTTACATTAATTCCTATGGAGAACGTTTTTACGAATAGTTTACGACCTACTTTTTTTAGTTAAGGTTCGTGAATTTTTCGAATAACGAAGAATCTTCAGGGAAGAGTTCAGCTCACGAACCGAGGTTTCATTGTAATACGGTTTGTTTAATGGCACTCAAAAGTAAATCCCGATATAATTTAAAAGAAAAATTATTTTACAAAAAATTTCTTCATTTTTATTACGTCAGTCGTTCGTTACTTCTTTGTTAATAAACAATTAAATTCTTTCAGGATGCTTCTTTAGTAAACAACGAAGCATTCAACATAGAAGTTTAAAATAGCCTTAAACGAATTAATATTATTAAATCTGTAAGTATTTTTTTATATTTATTAACTCATTGCCTTATTATTTTTATTATGACATTTCTATATTCGTCCGTTCCCACTAAGATGCTAATTTAGTTAACGTATGTGAGAAATTATTTTTGCCACCCAACCGGAATAGTGGTTAGCGAAGCTGACTGCCGTACCGAAGAGCTCGGGTTCGAATCCCGGAGAAGGCATGGATGTTTATGAATGTATAGTGTCTGTGCGGCAGGGGAGCACTCTAAATACGCGGCGAGTCGAAAGTCCTCTCGAGAGGTTTATAGTAGGGGAAGAGGAGTGGAAGACTCTCGCACCCGTCCCCCACCGGGATGCTTTTCATCAAAACTGGGGGCGCATCTGAATACAGTCGCACAGCCTCCTGCATGGTGCTCAAGGCTCTTGCCAACGACAGGCGTAATCTTCCACTCCTTGCCACGAAGAATTTTGTGGGCTCGTTCTGATGATACTGTCAGACAAGCGAGATATCACAGCACAACAACAACAGAGATAGTATTCGTGAACTTAAGAGACAGCTTTTGACAGCAACCGGGATTTCTCGAACCAGTATCGCCGAGCTCTTACGAGGCAACCGAATCGGCTTTAGATTTTAGTTAGCCGTGTTTGCAGGCGGGATTAGAAGACTTGAGCCAAAACTTATAATAGGACTTTGCCTTGTGAATTGCATACTTTAATTACTTAAGTTTTACGCTGGCTGTTATGTTTGTTAAATGCAGCAAGAAGCTTGGCTTATTTTACAAACTGCAGGAACTGTACAGTTAGTTAAAGTCTAAGCCTTCTACTGAGTTTGTTATTCTATGGAAGACTAAAAGAGGGGCTAAGTCGCGTAACTGTCTGCACGAATCCAGAATTTAGCTCTGAGTTTTGGTTGGTTTATGCGATTACAGCAAAGCTTCGAGGGCTACCTGCCTAAGGGAAGGGATGCCTTCGTGGAGGGCTTTCTGAGGAAAAGCGTCTCGTATACACTCATATACACATTACACATGGAGAAAACCCCGAAAACGCCTATGCAGCCAGCCCGATCGCGGGATTCGAACCTCAGACCGAACTACCAGTGCTTAGAGACTTTACCGCTTGACCGCTGGTGGACCCAATTTAGCTCCGAAGTACACTAAGATAACGTTCAAAATTTCTACTTCATGTATTTTTCTATTTACCAAAGGGATAACACTTTTTTTGATAAATAGCGAAGAATATCAGACAGACATTTAAAATTTAAATTCTGAATTAAATTAAAGATTAAATTATTTAGTTTGTTGTTCATGATGTGAGGTGCGATTCTTAAATATATTTAAAGTTTTCAATTCCCCTCCTTACCAGTGGAAAGTGTATTTTACCAATGGTTTCTTAACTATCGGATAAGGCGAAACTGCTTAAACACTTTCTGTTTCTTAAATTTTAAAGTCAAAGAAGAGCTTTCATGCAATTTGAGGGCAATTATAAGCTATTATACGCGTTTGATGTTGGCGTGTTGCAAGAGATTGTTTCTTTAATGCTGGTTCATTTCCGAAGCTATATACTGGGCGTTGTTCCTCAGTAGTCGCTGTTTCTTCAAAAATGCAGACGTCTTGTTCTACTTGAATGACCTTTTAAAGACAGGTAATCAGAGAAAAAAAATGCAAAATATTTGAAAACAAGCATATATTTTCCGTCACATTATATTTTGTTTTGTTCAAGATTGCAAGAATAAACTTTTTGCTACTCCTTGTCTTAACGAAATAGATATCCTAACCTTTAATTATAACTTAAAAGCAAATTGCCTTCAATTTTCGATTAATTTTTGTTTCATTCTTACAATGTGTAACATGTGCCTTTAATCGCCATTAAAGATACTAGCAATTAAAGATACTAGACGAATGAGACGATACTAACAATTAAAGATACTATACTTTAATGCCATTAAAGATACTAGACGAAGAATGTCCCAATTAAAATGCTGTTTTTTAAGCTATTAAGATCGCTTGGTGTGTTTGTGAGGGGGGGAAGAGAAATATGCAAAATAAGCTCTGAAAAAATGTTAAAATTAAGTGACTTAAACCACCTTCACTCTTTGAAAACGTGTCGATTTAGAAATACGCGAAACTGAATTTTATTAAACAAAAATTTCGAATTACAGCATTCTTGCAAAAGGTAGTTTGAAACCAGTAATTCTAAATTAATATTTTTATACCGTAATAAGTACTATTAGAAATATCTTTTTGAAAATTTAACGTAAGCAACTCTCTGCAGGACACGATCTGAAGAAATTGTATTTGTTATATTTCAAGGGAATTTTATCCCATATTACATTGAGTTATTTGGTTATGGCGAAGAACTCTACGGCTTCTTTGTTGAGGACTTTCTAAGGAAAACTGACTCGTTTTCACGTCGTACATGGCCCAGCCAACCCATTTGCACGTCTATGAACCTGGATTAAATTATTAGTGTTCAAAGGCCCGCTAGTATCGGAATTGTTAAAACCCCTGAATTGGGGGAGTTCGAAATGGGTTCAATGTCAGGCTAGCGGTTTGGCTGTAGGGTTCGTTTTTGTGTTTTTATGAGCTAGTTTCCGTAGAAATTCCTCCGCGAAGGTATCCTTCCCATTAAACAGATAGCCCTCGTTTGCTTTGCTATTTTCAAATAATCTAATCTATCAGTACGCAGTGGTTTTACTCCTCGGACGATCGTGAGCCATATTTAATTGTAAGGCGATGACAAGTTTTTTTTTATTTGGCTAATTCGTCATTGAAAGAAATTTTTCTTTCTGACTCTTTTACTTTCCATAATAATTGTCAGCTTTGTGTATTTTCGCTAAAACGTGTTATGTGCCACAATTTTCGTAGATGGAAAGCCTACTTATTAAATTTATTTCGGAAACTGGAATCACATTTCATGATCCACTGTTTGAGAAATATATAATTGTGCGATCTTTCTGAAAGACTTTGAATATAAATTGTCTAGCTTAAAAAGTAACAGTTGTTGTATTTTTATGTAACAGTTGTTGTATTTTTATGTAACAGTTGTTGTGTTGTTGTTAAGTTGTATGTTAAAGTTCGTTATCTATCCAGTATTACGTATTTCATAAAGATAACCTTTATGATGTTTTCTTAGATTACAAGCGCATTAATAATAATTCCATTAATCTGCGTTTGCAGTTCGAACTCTCAGGTACAATAATCAATAAAATATTAAATAATTTAATATTTTGTAGTGTAAAGTGCGACTGTATTAAAATTAGAACGCTTATAGAGTTAATTGGAGGAAGTATGTGATATATACGATGCATTCAATGCAGTTCTGAGTCTTATACTTTGTTGTCAAATGTTGGTTATTACATATCCTATAGTAATTGTGTTAAGAACTATCTTTTTTATTACCGCCTACCTTCATGAGATAGTTGGAAACACGTCTGGCTGGCAATTGGAATGTCCCTCGTTCGAATTTCATTGAAGACTTTGCTGATTTTTCATGTTTTCTGCTATGAAATTAACCTAATGTCATTACACCGGTTGTCTTGTTTAGTAAGTAAAATTCCTATATAAAGAGTTCTCGCGTAGAACTTAACCACATATCTCTTATGCTGAGGTTCTGCTTTAGAAATCTGCTGAAAGTCTTTCACGACTGGAACAAATAGTGGTGTGATTATGGTCGTGGAAAGCTTGAGTTTATCCTGCGTTTGATACCCGATGATGGGAGGAGTTATTTGCAAGACGCCTTTGTGACATTCCTTGTTACCTGACGCACTTCCCAGTTTTCCTTTCAAAGCCTTCTTACGAAGAATTTCTTCGAAGAAGGAAATGCTTCAAATACTTTACCATATTTCATAACAAACGAACCCACATAAATTGATCAATTGAAGTTTATTCTGCCGTTTCAAACTTTGCTTAAGAATTCTTACGGTAACCGTGGTTGTAATACAAAAGTAATCTCTTAAAACTGGTATGACAGGGCTATATTATTCTTTTTATCAGTCTACATTCTTTAATTTTTCGCAGCCTTCACAAAACTCAAGATTTATATTTTTTGCATCATTTTCTTTTCTTAAGCAATCTATATTTATTAATACAGCTTTAGAATAAAACTACTTTAAGCGTTTCTGATTTTTTGTATGTTCAGATTATTGTAGATTTTATTTAGTTGTACCAAATATAATTGCATTTCAGAAATTGTTGGATGCGTGTAATGGTTTGAAGATTTAAAATTTGTAATGGCATGCGAATTATGAAATACTTAAAAATTACAATCTTTAGAGCTATCTTCATAATCTTAGAGTGTAAAACTGGCTTTAACCAGTTTTGACTGTATTCAGAGGTACCATTTTTTTTCGTTTGTATACAGCTGCATTTCCAAACACTTTTTTGCATAACTTTTTCAAGCGGAACTGTTGTATTTTATTAAAATGACATATTCAATAAGCTTAAAGTCTTTGGTATCGAATACTATAAAGAAAATACTTGACAAAAAAACATACCCTTAGTATGCTTACTGTGATTGCGAAACAAGAATAAAGGAGCTATTATACCAATTACCATATATTCAAATTATGAATCGCATAGCAAATACAGATTTTTTGTCGGTTTTCCTATTTTAGTTGATTATAGCAAAGCACACTAAGGTTATCTACTTAAACGAGGTGCACCTTCTTGGAGGACTTTCTAAGGGAAACTGGGTCGCATACACGTTACACATGGTTAAAACCACGAAAGCGTCTATGCAGCCAGCCCGTTCGCCAGGATTCGAACTCTTATGGGAATGAGAATTGGGGAATCAAAAAGTACAGAATAAATCCAGCTTTGAAGATCATATATATTTTGATACTTGGTGAAAAGATTAAACCTAAAATTAAACGAAATTAAATAATGTGTAATTAACATTAAATAAAGATTAAACGAAGGTGGATCAGTAGTTTTATTGTTTCATTGTACAATATAACTCCCATTTTGAACAACAATGAGCAGTAAAGTCAACGAAACAAATCGACTCATGAAATTAATGAAAAACATCACTGCACCCAGCATTTGGGTAAGAACCTTGTTAAATATTAATAATAACGCTAAAATATAAAAACAAATAGCACAAAATTTGATGTTAAAGAATTCACTTCCACCCCCATGAGATAAGCACACCGCACGTAAATAGGGAAAAATCTGGTCTCTCTTTCATGTTAGGAGAGGACGGGAGGGAAGAGTTTTTTCCCCTTTAACCTTGTAAGAATGTGTCCACGCCAGACACTTTTTTTTCCCTTGGCTTTTCCTAACATAAGATAAACTTCTAATTTTTAAATTGTGTCAAAATGCCACGTTTATCACATCATGTGGCACAAAATGAGATTGTTTAAACCTAAATATAGTTGATGTTCATTATTTATTTATTTATTAATCCCTTCTACGTAGCAAATTTTAGTACATAAAATTTCCTGTAAATGGTGATGAGTCATTAAAAGTTGCATTAAATTTGTATTTATTTATTTCGGTTTTTCAAATTAAATTTTATAAAATATTGAGGCTGAAAATATTTTATATTTCCTATTTAATTAAAGAAATTGAGTTTGATTTGTATATAACAGAAAAAAAAAGAAGTTTAATTTTAATAATAGCTCATTTCATAAATGCAAATGCTGTTTATTCAATTATTCTAAAGTGTTATTTAGGTAATAACTATGGTATCTATTTCATTTAGAGGAAAACTTGATGGTGAGAAAATGAAGAATTCGGTTCATCACTACTTTTTGCGATAGGTGAGGAAAAACTGTTATCGACACGCCTTTTTTGATTCACTTTTCATGGGCTTAATCGAAATCTGCGGTTAATACAGGGAAGAATGTTCATCCATGAAGGTCATTAACCATTACTTCCTCATACAAGGATGTAGGCCAGCGCTACAGACGATTTGTTTCGGATGCAGACATCTGTCTTCTCAAAGTTCGTTAGGTTAACTGAATTTCGGTCAACTTGTTGATTCTGCACGACTGAAAACGTTTGATTTCACCACAAACAAAAGGGAACGTGGAAAAAAGAAATACCACAGTTACATCACTAGAATGAATTGGGTGGTGGCTATAAAAAACTGCGAAAAGCGATTGCGAATCCATTTATAATACATAATGACTGTTTTATATTTTTTCCCCTTTGCATCTTGTCTATAAGTCAGTTTTCATAATTCTGTGGCTCTTCGATTAAATTTCAGTATGTCATTGAGAACTAATTCCAATAATTAGTTCAATGAATTGATTATTTGAGCATATCAGCGTATCAAGAACGAGGCTATATCTCTGTAACTACATGCACAAGCTCAGAAATATATTTTAATACCCAAAATATCAACGGCTGATAAATGATTCCAGTTAAAACAGGCCCACCAGGGGCCGAGCGGTAAAATCGCTGAACGCTGGTAGTTCCGTCCAGGGATCGAATCTCAACGAACGGGCTGGCTGCATGTGCTTTGTCATGGTTTTCCCCGTATGCAACATGCATATGAGCCACTTAGAAAGTCCTCCACGAAAGAATCCCTCCCCTCAGGCAGATAGCGCTCAAGTGTTTTGCCATAATCAAAATAAATCAATGAATTAAAATATGAAAGATGCCAAAGATCTCTCATCTTGCTGAAAGTGATTCTGAATTCTTAGCTGAATTATTAAGTATTTGCTGGAAGCGATTCGGAATTTTGAATCGAGCTGAATTATTGCGTACCATCTAATTGCGTTGAAAGACCACCTTATCCATGATTTAGAAAACAAATGCGGAAGAATATTTATAATTTTGGCAATTCAAAGATTAAAGACGCCTATCGTAGTCGAGTAAATTAGAGATAAGACATCAGAATATTTACAGAGCGATGGATGATCCATGTTATGTATCTTTGTATCATAAATCACCAAACTTTCGGGCATGAATTGTTGGTTTCAAAAGACGGTGGAAAATCATGCAATCTAATGTTTATGAGTTTCTTTACCTGAACACAAAGTTGAATTTTAGAATCCCTGAAAATTCACTTTCAAGTGTTTGCATATCAAATGTTAATAATAATGCCGTTAATCATAGTTATGATCAATTAGGAAGTTTTTCATTGGGTTTGATGAACGTGCCATATGTTATATTCTTATATACTATCTTATTTACTGTTAGCGATAATAATTATATTGGTATCAGTTTCATAATACAGCTTCTAGAGTGATTAGGTTTATCGATACAAGAGACGTGAAAATGTGCAATGCTCTCGCCGGGATTCGAAATCCGGGCCTCCCGATTACGCGTAGGACTTGCCTTCAGTCACATCATGATAGCACTCTGAAAGGAAGGAGAAAATACCTTCTACACTCAGAGGGCGACTGAAGATGAGGGGATTCAATCTCCCAAATTCTGGTCATGACAAATTGTTTTTTTGTTCAGGCGCTGCTTCTAGAGTCATTTAGAAATTTTCGATCTCAGGAAACTGAAAGAATCCGCAATGCATTCGCGGGGATTCGAAATCCGGACCTCCGGATTACGCATCAGACGTGTTTCCAATTGCGCCATGAAGATACGCGAAAAGTAGAGAGAAAATTATTAATAAGCTTATCAGGTATTTCTTCCCCCTTCTTCGCATGCCTTCGTGGTGTAGTGGTCAGCCGCTGGGCCCGTATTCCAGAGGTCCGTGGTTCGAGTTCCGGCGAAGGCTTTGCTCATTTTTCAATATTCCTGCTTCAAAAATACCTAATGTCTCTACAAGCGGCGCCCGAACTAAAAAAGGTGGTGGATGATGCTTCTCCACCACCAGGATTTGGCATTTGGGTCCCCTAATCCCCAGTCGCTCTTTAAAAGGGGGAGTATATAAGGTATTTCTCCCGCCTTCTTCGCATGCCTTCGTGGTGTAGTGGTTAGCACGCTCGACGCGTATTAGAGAGGTCCGTGGTTCGAGTTGTATTTTCTGCTTTAAAATAAATATCTTTTACAAGATTGTTGTTCTTTATGATGTAAATATAATCTCATTTTAGTAAAACTTAGTCATACTGATTATTTCCCTTTCCTCTTCTTATTTCATGCATGTTTCCGGAAGTATATCTTTTGAAAGTATTGATCAATTTCAATGCAGAAATGTTCTTTAACGAGCGTTTTATCTTTAGTACCAGAAGTAGGTTATTGTAAACAACAACATCACCGGAGAAAAGCAGGAATCATAACGGGTCATAATGTTAGTCAGGTACAATGACAATAACACAAAGCCACTTGAACAATTAGCATCATTCATAATACGTTGCTCTTATCTTAACAAACTGTATACTTGATAACACATCAGCATGAGGAATCTGACGTTCCGATTTTTAATAAATTATTTGCGGAAGCTCTTTGTCGAGAGATTGTTTAGCAGATAATAAGCATTCCTCGTTTTATTTTCACTAACAATGACTTTCACTCAATCGCCATTTAGCAGTACCTTCTCTTTTAATGTTCTATGAAGACAGGAAGGAAATGAAGGATTAAACTTGAAATAATCAGAAGAGGTTTCTTCTCCAATTTTGCAGTCCGATGCCAAATCTGAAGATCTCTACTTATCTGTTTCAGTTACAATACGGCATCACAATATTCTTTCGGCAATTAATCTATTTTATAAATAATCTTTTTTCCTGAGGAATATGATAATGAAAATCTCGCTCTCTCCGTACTGAAAAGCGTGGTCCAAGTGCTGCCACGGATAGATTTATAAGGTTTATTATATTAATTTATTATTTATTATTGAACATGAGCAGTCTACTGCGCAATGTCAGCATAATTTTGGGAAATAGCAGAAGCTGTTTCCTATAAATATAAATAATTAATTTAGAAGTGTAACAAATAAATGGATATTTTCCCGTCTAGATTTAAAACGTACTATATTGTACTCGTTGTTTTTCCTTTCATGAATCTTTCTAAGTGTTTTATATATAGTTTTTATATAGTGTTTTTACGTGTTCTATTTAAGCACTTTCATTGTTACTGCTATCTCTCTACGCGCGTTTTGACCTTACTTACCTCCTATTTTGAAAACGTTTCGAATTACCAAGATATGTTCTTCAGCATTATTTTAAATTATCACGCATCTGTTATGTTCGCCATTACCTTCTTAAACTTAAGAACTCCTTTCAAAATGTTTTATGCTTTTGTGTCATAATGTTTTGAATAAACCAAATTTGAATTTAAGAAGCCCTTTTATAGCAGCGTTCTCTCTTAAAGATTTTTTTATTGCTGCAACTTTTAGTGGCATACTTTAAAATCCTTTAGTGTCAATGATCCTTCACTGACTACCCATGTAATTTTACTCATTATTTTCCTACCGAATCCCTAGATTAGTTTTTAGGTTAAATATTCTCCAATGTCCAGTAATGTTTTATGTTTCTCAGTTGTGTTTATCTGTTATAAATGCATTTCATTTGCTCCTTTTCCATGCTAAGCTAGGGATACGATTATCAGGAAAAAAAATTATCCTTCGTCCTTTTTTAAATAAAATTAAAACTTTATTAATTTAATAGTAACATTTATTATAACTAGTTATGTTCCTTTACTCTTCTTTGCCTCTTCTGATTTCTTATGTAAAAATTCCAAGTGCAGAAGATTAACGCGAAGAAGAGAGCTAAACGCTAGGAACAGAGGCAAAACAGGTGCGTTAACTGTTTGTGTTATTTAATTTGCTCTGAAAAGAACTATTGCTGTGATTACTTTCTCCTCATCTTCGTTGCCAATTATGTTTGAACGAAGTCTTCTAATGGTAAATGATAATTTCTGAATTTATAAGTGTTTTTTAATAATCAGGTGTAATTAGCTCCAGGTATTATCCTGTATTCAAGTGAACTGGTTTGTTGCTTTAGAACGCTCAGGTTCTTTTGATCTTGCGTTAGTGCTTTCAACTGCACTTTATGAAACATGATCGGAGTGATGTGCTATCAAAAGAGTGTCACTGATTATGCATATATTTTTATGTTATTTAGATTACGTTATAATAATTTAAGTACATTAAATTATTTACAACATAATCTTTCTTTACTTATTGTCCATCTTTTAAAAAGCATTTTTGCATATTTTAGTAATGCATGGCTTATCAGAGAATAGGATGATTCTTCGTCTTGGAAGTACAGAGCATTTTAAGGAAAATTAGTTTTAAATAAGATTACGCATTGGAAAAGCCGTGAAATTGCCTATACAATAAATCCATTCTATTTAGAAGCAAATGTTGTCAACTCACAATTGTGTTTCAGCGGCTTTAGTTGTTGGCAACAAAGCGGCAGTTCATAAATCTGTTGCATTTTGTTAAATATCTGTTGCATTTTGTTAAATGCATGATAAACATAATCATGTAAGAAATATTCTTTTCGAATTAAATCAAAAGAAAGAGATAATTAGAGTCAATAGAAGATGTGCGTGAATTATAAATATTTTTATCAAGAAAGAAACAACACAGAAAAAGGAAAGTAAATTTTAAAAACGTATTTCATAAAGCTGTTTATCAAAGTAATTTATGTTTTCATAGAAGGAGAAAAAGACAAACGCAGTTATCGTTATCCAATCCAGAGTCCGAAAAATATGCTTGTGATATGTAAATAATATGTGAAGTCATCCAAAAACGAAAACGTCGTTTTGCTTAAAGCGCGTTTTGCTGCGAACTTCTGAAATTCAATTTTGAATTCATTGCGACGAGTCCAGTGTTCCCCCCATCCATGATGCCGAAGTGTCATTTAAACTAGTCCGAAATATCGATCAAGTGGAGAGGTGCCAGCTCTTTAGAGGCAAGATAAACAATTATGTACATGGCACGATGTTTGAAAGTTTCAAGATAGACTGTCTCATTCCCCTGAACTCTGGAACTGTTACTAAGAAGCCACCTGGGAGATAAAAATAAATGCTTTTCAGTTTCGAGTGTTAAGAAGCTGAGATTAGAGGTAGAAGTCGCGATTGGAGATTTTATATCGCAGAACTGCGTACGGAAGGTTAATAAGAAAGGCCTTTGTGCCATAAATCCAATAGTTTGTGTTTCACTAATCTTACAATAAAAGAGTGCCAGTCTAATTTTATGCAGACAACATCTTAACTGAAGCCCATCGGCAATGAATCTATGTTCTCTTTAAAATAGTCCCCTTAGGTTCATTTTAACATCTGATTCCTAATGCTCTGACATCCGAATGGAGAAAGCAAAGAGAAATATTCTCACCGTCATAAAGGAATGTGATTGCTGTTGCAGTATAGATGTGATAGCTAACAGAATAACGGTCATCTGACGTATATTCTTGCACATGATATGTTTCTGTTTAGAGATACCAAGATACATTTTACAACTTTGTGTAAGGTTTCTTAGAAGTGTGAATGCATCTGCCTTTCTCTTCACGGATGTTAATGTACATGCACATCAAGCAAAATATGTAACGGGTTTCTTAGAATCAATGAAAAATCTCCTAACTTGAATTCCATGCAGAACTAGTAAATCAATCTTGGAAGAGCTACTGAATAATGAAATTTCATGTCGGAAATTTCAATGCCTTGATCTTAGGAATGGAAGAGTAGAACTTAGTGACCTAAACTCTAATTAATTGCCGTAATGAAAGTATGAAATCCCGCTGCGTCGTATTTTTAGGACTAAGGGATGATTACAAGTCCTGTTATCGCCGAAAATATCCAGCATAACAATCTTTTATTTCGTACACATTCCTATGCCAATTTTCCATTGATATCTAATAAATGCTGTATATTCCCACCCCAAAACTTTGTTGAATTTTATTCAGCATTTTGTTTTTACAAGTCAGTGTTTTTGTGCATGTGAAGCTAATTTTGGACATAAGTGTAGTTTACAAAATGAATACTATAAGGAAAGCTTTAAGGATCCGAAAACTTTGTCCACGCTGTACCAAGTAGTAAACATATAAGAAATAAATTTTTATACGGGCCGCGTAGAAAACATGCAATTGCAGGAATCCTTACCATAGTAGAACTAATCAAAATGATAACAGTAGTAATAATAATAGAAACGTGTCCAACCTTATATGATTAAAATTATTCCGAGATATCAAAAACTGAAATTTTTTTGTACTGTAAACAAATATGTCTCAAGCTCACTGTACTTGCTAAGCTTTTGAATGAGAATCTTCCTAAAAGATGGTTTTTTTACGTTATATAAGCATCAGTTTAGAGTTAGCGGTTTTAAACAACCATTGGTAAAATGCTAAAATTAGATGTTTTGTATTTACTAAAATTCAGTGAGGTTATATCTCCAAAATCGATTCATCTTGCATTTTTGGATGAAATTGACTAATGACATATAATTTTGACGAAATATTTCAAGGTAATTTTGCTTATTATGAAACTCGCCAATTCTTCCCTGACACAAAAAAAATTATAAGGTAAGAAATAACTTTGCAGAACACTCTTTGTAAAGAACCCGCTTAAAAATTTAACTTTTAAGTATTTTAAATAAAAGATTTCATTCGAACAACATTAGTAAAGTCTGAAAGCTTGGCTATTTCACTCATTACTTAAAGTGGAGCCATGAATAAGAGAATCAATATTTCAAAATCTCTTTAACCATGCAATCTTTTTTAAATATTGTGTTTTGGTGGCAAATCAGTAATTTTTGATTAAAGCTAACCAATAGACAAAAATAATGACCACCGAGTTTAGGTTGTTTACTTCCGAGTCTGATCGTGGAATCAATTGATCCGGAATTCATAAGCTGCCGGGAGTCCAAAGGAGACATGGTATCTTGTACCTACTTTCCCATTAAAGAAGTCCACGGGGGTAAGGTAACCAATGAAATGAAACAGCATAAAAATCTTGCACAAGTGTGACATTTATTGGCAATTTAATATATTTCAAGAAAGCCGTTACATGATCGAAGAATAGAGCACTGATAGCAATTTTAAACGTTTACAGCAAAAAAACACAGCGTCATCTGAAATACTTCGATGTAGGTTTTCGAAAGTGATTACTCAACTTTTAACCAAATCTTATATCATTTTACTTCTTTTAACTGCAAAATAATAATAATAATAATAATAATAATAGATCTGAAATAATGTTGTCAAGAAATGACACAATATTGAAACGAGCTTGTAAATTCAAAAAATTCTTAAGCACCGACTGCCGTGAGCAAAATTATGAAAAGTTCTTATCCCTAGATATTAATTCTTTACACACCTGAATCCAAATGGACTCCGAAATAGAATGTGTAATCAATTATTACGACAAAATAAAATTACCATTCTGAAATTTTTGAACATTTAATACAATTAGGCACAAACTAAATTCTATTTACGAATTAGACATACCTACAATAACATAAAAATCTCTACTCATCTGTATGTTGAGAATAACTCTGGAATCTTCCTAAATTTAAAAGCTTTCGAAAATCGAACATCGCAAACTTAAACACAGGAAACCTCTTTCGTAAACGCAGCAAACTGAAAGAATTCTCTAATATATGTAGTGGATTTCATTTCGTATGTCACACAACAAACCCAGAACTCAATTCGATAAAGAAAGGCTAAAAAATTAAAATTAGAACGAGATAGTTTCAAACCCAAGAAAGATTTTTTGTAATTCGTTCGCTCAAAATTCTATAACCTTGGTTAGCACTGCCGTTGTTGCCAAGTTTATTCTCTCACGTGCGTAAAAGACACAAAAACTGATAGGTAACTGAAGATAAAGAAAGCATAAATCTTTTATCAGTTATATCATACCAACTAAGGTTGAATGAGCAGTTTTTGTGATTTTATTCTGTAGGGTTCTGCTATGTCTAGAAGCGTATGACAATGTCCCGTAGACCCTATTAGACTAGGAAGCGCGTATCGCCTTAGTCTGAAACAGATGTGTAAGTCGTAAGAAATTTATTTAACTCTTAATTTAAACGAACAGAAGGCACACCTTGTGCAACAGACGAACCTCAGCTACTTGCGAGTACTTAAAATAGCATAAGATGGAGTTAATTTCAATACACAGGTAGGTAACGTAGTTTGAGACTATACACAAAATTACTTACACTGTCAGGACTACTGTTCCTTCTAGCTAATTTTGCAAACATAACTAGAGTCGTGAATAGGAACAGGGAGCTTACTCAAAGCTATGTTCGTGTGTGCGTGGAACAGACAATACAAATAAGAAGGGGTTAACTTTACCGTTTATTTCTCCCAGCATACAAGCGCTCCCGGACTTCGGCATACAGAGACCAATACTTTTGGTCTAAAACGTAGAAAATAAGAAATAAACTAACTTAACTAAATAAGAACTAAGATGCTTTACAGAGAGTAGTAACGCAAAGATTGGCCCTTTAATACTACGTATGCAGTGAGCGGAATGCAAAGACTACAATACGTTTTCAAATATCAGCGAGAACTAAATTCTGGCCTTAAAGGCAGACATGAAAAGCAGGCGTATGGTAAACACAGCGAGAAATCTCTCTTTCTTTCTCTTACTTTCGGCTAAAAGCCATGTCTTAAATACTTCTACAGTTTGCAATGTCGCCTAGCAAAGTACTAAACCCAGAATAAAATTTTCGAAGAGCTGGCGATAGTACATAATTGCAAAGCGAGGCTGTCAGAAGCTTTGTCTCTACAAAACATTCAAATTCTCGATTTAAGTACACAACAACTAATTCTGGTAAAGATTACAGAAGGAAGAAGTAAAGGTAAAAGAAGTAAAAGGCAAAAAGAAGAAGTAAACGTTCAAATCCTGATTGCTGGTTAATTAACATAAAAATCCTATAATTCAACGAGTTTTGCCATTTTACACTCACGTTTGTGAAAATTGCAACACCATGAAGGACTTACGCGAGTGAGCTGAAATTTTCAGGAAATGCAAAGTAGCGCATGATATGCAAATGATTAGAATTGCAAATCCGTAGCGCATGCGTATGCTGAGCAGCGCCCTCTGAACGGCTGATGGATCCGAATAAATAGACGGCTGTAGCGAGGCGTGTATGGTTATCGGTGGTTATCTGCTAGTGGTAAACGTTAACTCAATCTGTACTTATGCCTCGTCGACGAAAGAGAGCGAGATTTGAACAACTTACAGAGTTTGAACGAGGGAGAATCATCGGCCTTCGTGAAACTGGATTGTCGTATCGTGCAGTAGCCTCTCGTGTGCAGCGTAACAGCAGCACAGTGATGCGCGTTTGGAAGCAGTGGACGGACGAGTGTCGGACAACTCGGAAATCCGGGAGTGGACCCCGAAATGTGACGTCAGCTCGCGATGATAGACACCTGGTCCGCATGGCGCGGACGGACCGTACAGCTTCCTCTAGACAATTGGCAGCACTGTGGTCAATAGCTACAGGTGTTTCATTGTGTGCTTCATCAATTCGTAGACGTCTGCTGCAGTGTGGACTGCGCGCACGGACTCCTTTATACAGGATCCCCCTAACGCACGACCATCGCCGCCTGCGGCTACAATGGGCCAATCAGCATAGAGACTGGCGTGCTGATTGGCAGCATGTCGTGTTTTCTGACGAATCCCGCTTTAATTTGTGGTACCATGATGGCCGCATTCGTGTCAGACGCTATGCCGGTGAACGCCACCTTCCGGAGTGCATTATCGAACGCCACAGTGGACGAACACCCGGAGTTATGGTCTGGGGCGCCATAGCATATCATAGACGATCTCAATTGCTACGAATTGTGGGCAATCTGAACAGCAACCGGTATATCCGTGAAGTTCTACAGCCCGAAGCTGTTCCCTTCCTTCAAAGCTTGCCAGGCGCTGTATTTCAACAGGACAATGCCCGCCCTCATACTGCTCGGATTGTTAAATCCTTCTTTGCAGTGCAGCAGGTACAGCTTCTTCCTTGGCCTGCATGTTCCCCGGATATGTCGCCAATTGAACATGTGTGGGATGTCATTGGTCGGCGTCTTGCTCGTGATCCTCGTCCTGTTGCGTCTGCAGACGAACTTTGGGTACGCGTACAAACGATATGGAATGCTCTTCCTCAGTCAGACATTCAAACTTTGTTTGACTCCATGCCACGTCGTGTAGCAGCACTTATTGCGGCGCGTGGTGGCCACACAAAATACTGATTCTGATCTCTTGTTCTTGTTTGTTTGCTTTGAACATTTAATCATTTATTTGTACCACTACCACTCAACTGTGTATTAAATTGCATTCAATTACGACGATTCCTTCTTGGTGTTGCAATTTTCACAAACGTGAGTGTAATTATTGCAGAAAATGTGCAGGAAACAAACAGCTTTTTAATACAACTAATGCTTTATCATTTCTAGATTTCTAATGCATATAAAACTAATGACGCAGCTACCGATCTTCATTTTAAAGATATTTTTCAAGTACAGTGTTAAATTAATTTATATATGGATAATTTTACATTGAAAAATTAAATTTAAAAATTTTAAATTCTGCTTTCTTTCCCAGTTATATTTCTTAATTCATAAAATTCTAGTATTCAAGCGTTATTTATAAAGCTTACACCATCTAACCGCAGCTCTTTTTTCCAATTGTATTTTAAATTTTTTAAATGTTATTGGGTATTTGCCTCCTTTTTGCCACATGCTTTCGTGGAGTAACTAGAATCATGCTCGACGCGTATTCGGGAAGACCGAAGCTCGAAAACCCGCGAGGGAGCAAGAGATTTCTTCAGTTTCCCGACTTCGAAAAATTCAAAACGTTTCTACAAATGGCGCCCGAACTATATGGGGATGAACGATAATTCATTACCACCAGAGTCTAGCAATTAAGTCCCGTAATACACAACCCTCCTTTAAAAGGAGTTTAAGGTATTTTCCGCTCACCTTCGTAATATAACTCGAAATACTCGCGACGCGTATTCGGGAGGTCCAGAGTTCGAATCTCGGTGAGGTCATTGCGGATTTCTTCGGTTTCCTGACTTCGGAAAAATTCTAAATAAAGATTCTACACTGTATTTAATGCACATTTTCCCCTTGTTGCCAATTCTGCTGCAGTTTCTCATTGTTCTGTTTGAATTCAATATGGCATCTCTTTCACTGCGCTAAATTATATTTGCTACTTTGGTCACTTAAAATTCTCTGGTAAAAGGACTGTAGATAAAGTTCAGATGATGAATTTTTGAATATTTAATTTATATTAATTTGATTTCCTTTGTTATTAAATCAGAATTGACACGAAAAACAAATCAGAAATTTGAAGTTGAATTTTCAAAACCAATACAATTTTCTTTAATAGTAAGATTTAATTTTTTCCCCTTAGATACCTGATGGTTACGGCAACGCTGCTGACCATCGGTCAGCCAGTATCATATTCCAACCCGCGACCAACGCCTCTAAATCCAAGTTATTCTGCTGATTGTGCCCTCATTGTTATGTCTGAACACAAACGGCGATCAGACACTTCTCTAAAGGAAATCCGATATTTTGCCAATTTTATTCCTAGGTAAGTACATACTTTTAGTCAGCTATTAAATGCATTTTCAAATTTTGCTTTGTTCTCCCAGTTAATTTAGAGTCCTTCTAAAATTTCGAAACAGTCAATTAACTGTATTCTTACTTATATGAACATTTTTAGCAGTGCTTTTCTTAGTAGTACTGATCTGAATGAGAACTTTATCTTGTTTTGCTCTGCAGACCTTAAGCTTGGCACCATTCGGCGTGATGGGTTAAGCATGCCACACCGAAGGCTGTCTACGCAAACGGCAACTTAAAATAAAGCGCAAAATTTAAAAAATTAATAAATAGAGTAACAATTAAAATAAAAGATACACATTAAAGACTTTAATCACTAAAAACCATCATGCAAACGTATATTATAACCAGTCTAGTTGGTTACTTCAGATTTATATTCTATATAACTTTCAAATTTTATGTAATTTCTTGTGCTCAAGATCAGAAAAGATGCGTATATCATTCTAACAGTATGCGTGCGTCTATAACATGTTCATTAATTTTGTGAATATTTTAAATATAAAACTGGTTTAAATTCGCGCAAAACCTAAATAAATAAAAATCAAATTCGAAATTCAAATTTTGGACATCGAGATTCTTTTTTGAGAATCTTGGGCTTCGAAATCTGATGAAAGACAAAGTATGCTCAAAATTTGGTGGCTCTTTCCACTCAAATATCCAGAAATTTATCATTTTTAGTAACAAAGATTTAACTTGCAGTACAACTATTTTAATAAGGCTTTTTCATGAGAAAAATTCCAAATTCCTTCCAGATGTCATATGTTCTCACATCAGTAACTAATACATACTCTACACTTGTACATATTAGGTGCTAATTCCCAAGCTTCGCCACCCTTTATGCAAGTTTTGAAGTAATTGACTGAAATATTTTCTACTTTCATTACCTTTTTCATGTTCATATTCAAAATTGTAGACGCTAACAGTGACAGAGTGGTTGAAACCGTTGAATACTGGAAGTTCGACATGGATTCGATCCCAGACAAACAGGCTGGGTACAGGGTTCACTTTCGTCGTTTTCCCTGTGGGTGACGTGGGTATGAAACAGTTTTCCCTAGAAAGTCCCCACGAAGGCATCCTTACACTTAGGCAGATAGCTCCATAACATGTAAAGAGTTGTCCACGTAATCTATACATTATTGATATACCTCTCTTATACACTACAGTTATATTATACTGACATGGGTACATTTTACAGCCACGTGAATTCAAAAATTCAAATATAGATTTATTATATGTTTGTGTATTTAATCCAGGAGCAGCTAAATGTTTCTTTGAAGACTCAATCTATATAAGCACAAGCTTTAAAATTATTCATTAACATTTTTCAGCATGCAAATGACTGAACAGTTTTTATGTTTCTTGGGAAAAGAAAAACTGGTTTTCAGTACTTTGCTTTTAGGCATTAAAATTTAATAATTTTAAATAAATAATGTTATTGGACATTAGACATGTCAGCTTGTAAAACTTGGATCCAAGATAGATAGAAATCAAACACAGAACTTTTCTTTTTGTTTTGGTTTTGTTGTTGACAAAGTTTCTTATTACCAAATACCAACTTTGTGCTCCTACAGATTCTTGTGTTATCACATTGCAATGCCATGCACCTGAGCAAATTGATCTTTACATTTTCGAACATATTTTTTCTTGTTATTATAAAGAACCCTCACATTTTTAATATTTAAAAGTTGGGATTAACAAAATGAAAATCAGTTAACTTCCTCATCTGTACGAATAAGGGAATATATACTAACAGAGATTTTATATTTCTGTTTTAGCGTATAAGGTATTTCTCCCGCCTTCTTCGCATGCCTTCGTGGTGTAGCGGTCTGCATGCTCGACGCGTAACCGAGAGATCCGTGGTTCGATTCCCGGCGAAGGCGTTGCTCATTTTTCATGTCTCCTGCTCCGAAATAACCTAATGTCTCTACACTGGCGCCCGAACTAAAAAGGTGGTGGATGATGATTCTCCACCACCGCGATTTGGCGATTGGGTACCCCAAACCCCAGTCGCCCTTTAAAAGGGGGAGTATATAAGGTATTTCTCCCGCCTTCTTCGCATGCCTTCGTGGTGTAGTGGTCTGCATGCTCGACGCGTAACCGAGAGGTCCGTGGTTCGATTCCCGGCGAAAGCGTTGCTCATTTTTCATGTCTCCTACTCCGAAACAACCTAATGTCTCTACAAGCGTTTGTTAGTTCCGATGCTCTAATGCTTTTCTTGCTAAATTTAATGATTAGGAATTTTTTCTTTATATGCAAGTAGTTATTATAGCATTATAAGTAAAAATTTTCATATTTTAATTAAAACAATTTTTAACTATTGTTGAATGTTATCGGTTTCTGCAAAACTCCTATATGAACAGACAAGATGAAAAAGCAGCTTCAACCTTTATTGCAGTTTCAGGCAATAATATTTTCTCTCTCCTTTCTTCATGCTTTGTAGTGTAACGGTAGCACACTCGGCGCATATTCGAGAGGTCTAGGTTCGAGTCCTGGTGAGAGCACTGCCTATTTTTCACATCTCCTGCTTCAAAATAACCTAATGACCCTACAACAATCAGATCAAATAGTTGAAGATACATAACAAAACATTTGGCGTAATATTTCTTAATGAAGGAAAGAAAGTACAGCAAAGTTACTAACAGTAAAAAAATTTACAACTTCGGATTTTCGAAGACGCAACAAAATTGTAAACTCGTTTAACGAACCAGTTTACACTCACTAAAGTAATAGAATACTCAAACACTAAGCCCTAAAAAAGCTGATTACTTAAACAAAATTGAAACACCAGATTGAAAACAGATTACGAAACGATTTATAGAACTAACAGAAAAAATCGTTTTGAGAGACTTTAGATTGTCGAAAATACGTTTCTAGAAACCGCCAAACCATTGCCAAGACCCGTTGTATTAATAAATTTGAACAGCCATATCTTTAGTTCTGCTCATACTCTTTACAAAATTCAAACATATATTTGAATTGCGAATGCTACAAAGAAATATAATGATTAAGCACATAAATACGGAGTTACTATCCAGAAATTAAAAATAGTGCTAAACACATAAAGAATGTACTCAAAATTACAATAAAATAAGGTCTAAATAATAATAATAATAAATAAACGAAAATAAGTATAAGATAAACAAAATCAATAAATGCAACTGCTCGATAAAATACAGATAAATAAAATGTATATAAGCACAAATATTTACATAAATCTTCAATATTATTTTTAAACATTTTGTGGGTTTATACCCACTCTGAATGCATAAACGCGCAATATTTGCATAAACGAAACAACTGTTCTTTACAACAAAGCGTGCAACAAAATTTTGCATTTGTTATTTATGAAGCTAGCAGGCAGAATATAAGCTGTTCAATATAGGATACCAGATGTATGTTCTGTTTCTCCATCCGAGCTTAAATCTTGACGTTAAATGGATACAAAACTTTGTTGTAAGAAAGAGACGTTTAAATATCTTATTTAGACATTCACCTTTTTCTTTCCCCGTTCTACGTAATACACTATCGAATGAAAAACTGGTGGTAGAAATTCACTCTATATTACATGAGACTGGATAAACTGCAGATATTCGTTTTACTTACGTTTAAGGCCACAGTGGTGTTCTCGGCTGACCATCTGGCTAAGCAAGCGACTTATCGTGATATTGATTTAATTGTCTGCTCCCAAGGCTTATTGGAAGCATGCGGCTTGGGAGAAATCTGTGGTTTAATTGAAAATGTTGAATATCTTGCTTCTTCGAAGGCCCAGTGGACGAAGAGATTTTCTCCAAGTGTTTTTTAATGACTTAAGTATAAGCATTTTCAAACGGATTATAAACTTACTCAGATTTTGAACGGTCATGAGAATTTTGGAATTTACTTACATCGTTCCCATATTGTGATTAGAGGACTTTGTGAATGCAGTGGTGCTGTGGAAGATGTGGAACATATTTTACATTGTAGGTTGCATAAGAGTACCCAGAAGTATATTTAATATGAGTTTTGGGCAGCTCTCTATTTACTGGCCTCCTGTTTTCTATGATCTTGTTAGGAGTTCCGAAGCCTTTGCAAAATTGCGCGACTTTATTTGTTGTTTGAACGTTTAATATTATTATTTAAATGATTGAAATTTTAATCATTTTGTGTCTTTGTATTATTTTGCGTACTGCCTATGCATGATTACGTTACGTATTGATGTATTGTATTGCTGATGCATCATTTTTCTCTGTATCAATATTATTTTTAAGTATTATTTCATTTTTATTGTTATTGCATTACTATTAAGTTGGTTTATTTTCTTTTATAAGAGTATTAATATAGTTTAATTATTCATGGTATATTTTATTATAGTAATATTTGTATTTTTACATTTTTTCTTTGCTCTTTCCAGGCCTAGTTATTATGTTTTTATTGTTGAATTATATCTCCTTGTATTATGAGTTATTTACTTACATTTGTAAGCCTTGTGGAATACTTCGTGGAATACGAGGAGTTTTGTATTTGTTTTCTTAATTTAAAAAAAACTGAACTTCTTATGTAACTATATTTTTTCTTGTTAATCTCCATTAAGACTCTAAGTAACATACGCCATAGTTTGTATTTCTTTCGAAGATTTTAAATATCTTGACTGAGATAAGTATTTGAACCTTTGGAAGAGGAAAATTTATGCTTTGCTGTTTGCGAAATTGTTGGAACTTTTCTGATGAAAAAGAAGACCATCAAATTTACCGAGAAGTTAAAGCCTAACGTAAAGGTGAAAGGAGGAGAGCAACTACTGCCCTTCCACGTCCGTTTTAAAAGAACGAGATGAAATTTTTAAGGCGAGTTTCGAAGCAATGATTGAACAGCCGTGCTTACTTAAAATAATACTGAGAAAAGAATTTTAAAATAAACACGAATACTGATTTATAGTACAGACTATATTGTGATGATAGCAATTTTGGATATTTCGAATTTGTTCGTGCTTGGCAGTCATGTCCAAAAATAGAATGTATGCTCATATACATTCTAGGCATATTTGGCAATCATATCCTAAAACTTATGGATGTGATGGCTAAGAATAAAAATTAAAATAGTCATCGTATTTATTACCTTGTAAAATTTCAGGTATTGTACACATATTTTTGTGTTTACCCAACTCAAATTTTACTGAAGCTTGGATTAATAGTAGGAAATAGCTCTGGAATTTAGACCATTCTGGGAGGCTATCAATAGTTATTCCATTGATGTTTTTGGACTCAACCCACGCAAGCATTTGACACAATGTCCCATTCATTGACGCCATAGATTTAGATCACTGATTAATAATGAAAGGGAAACGAAGAGCAAAAAGCAAAAGTCGGAGATCTTTGAGCAGATAAGTATCAAAAGAATGAGCAATTCAATTCATAACATGAATCTATACTTTCCTATTGACATATAATGAGTTACAGAAGAATGCATTTTAAATGAGTCACTGACTTTTGCCTGCCGTTTTCACTCTCGGTTCAGTATGACGTAATTTAACTTTAAAAAAAAGTTGTGCAATGAAGACATCGGATAGAGTACTTGGACTAGAAGTTTGGTTGAAAGGCTTTGAAATTATTTTTTACTGAATGCTCATTTAATAAATCACTTAAGAAACGAAACAACGATTAATGTTTTGAAATGGCTGAAACAGAAAGACTTTATTTTGTCACAGTGTACACACCTTAAACACATTAATGAGAAGCAACATATGGTAACTTTAATGAATGTACAGGAAAATCAGAACATTACAATCTTGAAATTCTAAACTAGTGATTTCCTAATGCAGTAGTGAAAAGACATTTTGGAGTTTAGAATTCTGTAGTATTTAAATTCTGTGAAATGAAACCTACTTCTATAGTATTAGTATAATGTAATATATTATTACGCATCAGATTAATTTCAGATATATGTACCAATTTTTTATTTTGAAATGAACTATCCTTGCATGATACGTATCGAAATGTAACTCATTTTACTTCTTTTCCATCTCCATGCTATGCCAGATCTGTAAACAACGCTTCAAATATTCTTACTCCCTAAATATTATCAGAAATTCTCAAGTCTTATAGATCTACTACGCTTAGTTATCCTTTTCATCCCCAAGTTCATTAGGTCAGTGGGCAAAATATTAACACAGATTAAGTTATATGAATACGACAAAGCATACCGCTGCTACCTGGTTGAGCTGTGAAATACCTGTTTGGAAGATTTTACTGGTAGGAACTGGCTCTTATTAGTGTTACACATGAGAAAAATCCCGAAAGCTAACCTTGTGGGCGGTCAGCTTGCTTGGAATCGAACCCATTTCGAGCTTCCAGCATTCTGCGATTTTAACAAATGGACACTGGTGGAGCAAATAATAACACAGAATGACAAAAGGCAACTAAATTAAAATTTATTTCGTAATAAATAAAGCATCTGATTTATTTCTGTTGTAGAGTCTTCTGGGATGTTTTAGAATCACATACTGTAGACCAGGCGTCGGCAACCTATGGCACGCGTGCCAGATTTGGCACTCGGTACAATTTTCAATGGCACTCCACAAAGTTATCAGGTAAAGATAAATCGCCTTTCCTTCCTCTCTGCTCCGTCAAGAAGGTTTAGGTGGCAAAATTTCGTTACAGCGCTTAATGTCTGGAATGAACACTGTTGTTAAAATAGTTAATTTCATAGTGTCTCGTTTTTCATTCGTACACAGGCCCTCAATGAATCTCGACCTTAGACCACGAACTTCAAACGTACGTTGAAGCACTTGAGGAGGAATTTTCCAAATGATACAAAGACTTTGAAGCTTGCATGCCTATAATTTTCCTTCCTACTCAAACCAGATTTAATAGACCCATTAAAAGTCCCATCCGATTTGTTATTTTGTGAGTGGATGGAAGTTGGAAGTTGATAATTTTGAAATGAAACTTATTAAACTAACATCTTCAAAATTAAGGAAAGCAAAATTTATGAATTATGAATAAATCTGGAAGATAACTCTAACGATAAATCGACAGCTATTCTAAATTGCTGGGTGTCAGTGTTGAACAGATTTAATTGTTAGAAGAAAATTGAATCTGCTCTGCTTTCCTAGTTGCATATCTATGTGAACAAATCTTTTCTCACATGTAAAATATTATGAGTTGTTTAAAAGTTGCTTAACACAAAGAAGTTGTTTAACAACTGAATATTCAGAATCCTGTGTCAAACTGAAAGTCACAAATTATACCCCTGATATTGCGATATCAAGTAGAGTGGTACAGGGGCAAGGTTCACATTAAAATTTTAATTTTTTATTCAACTGTATTGAATGAATACTTATATTTTATGTCGTTTACTTTTTACTTTAATAAATATGTTTAAAAGATGAATAATACATAAAATACGTACGTTTTAATTTTTTATTTATGTTGCAGCAATAGTTATATTTTATGTTGTTTATTTGTATATTAATAAATATTTTTAAATGATACGTAATAGATATATAATAAAAGTCTAAATTTGCATTTTTGTCCTCTGTTCCCTAACTCTGCGTGCACTGCCGCGGGAAACGAACTGTTTCAAATATTCCCTAGTATGTAGAATCCTAAATCATATTGGTTAATTGGTTTGTCACACCACAGCAAGAAGGTTGCCGACCCCTGCTGTAGACCCTAGCCGAAAAGACTAAGCAGCGAATTCTCGCTAGGTCTTGGAAGAACAGATGACTGCGGAAGAAGGTTTAAATAACCTTTTTATTTGAACTCAACAGGAAACGCACACCACAAGTGGTGCTCACAATCTACCACCACTTGTGGCTAAGTAACTTAACAGAAAAATAAGATATAAAATCACCATAAAGTAAGATTGGCTACACGACTGGCTCCTTATTTATCTAAACCGCTGAATCGGCTGCATACAGCAAAACCGATCCTAGAGTATCAATATAATCTAATGAGAGTGGCTAGCCACCAACTATTCATGTACAAAGCTACTTCAAACACGCGGCATAAATTCAGAACTAGCTCTGTCTTGAAATCTTAACACCGCTGCTTAAATACTGATTCCGAACTCACTAGATTAGCACACTACGTCATTAAAATTCACATTCACTAAAACCAGAAGGGAAAGGAACGTTTCTGAAATTAAAAATAATTGGCTAGAATAAAATAAGGTCTTTACACTGTTTTTACATACAGTTACGAATTTCTGGCACGATATTATCAAAGCGAAAAGAATGTAAAAGGGGTAGATAAAATAGTTTTTATATATATAACCATTTCTGATGACAGCGATTCGAGCAGATTACTAAGCAGATTTTAGTAGTGTAAAAAATAAACGTAGAAAATTAAAAATTACACTTTAAGACTCGTGGTTTTCTTCTACAGTGCATTTCGTTTCGAAACGTTCGAATTGCGGTATCATATTTTCAAAATGTTTGAGTTAATCTATAAGGTATTTCTCTCGCCTTCTTCGCATGCCTTCGTAAAGTAGTGGTCAGCACGCTGGGCGCGTATTCCAGAGGTCTGTGGTTCGATTCCCGGCGAAAGCGTTGCTCATTTTTCAGCTCTCCTGCTCCTAAATAACCTAATGCCCTTTAAAAGGAGGAGTATATAAGGTATTTCTCCCACCTTCTTCGCATGCCTTCATGGTGTAGTGGTCATCACAATCGATGCGTAACCGAGAGGTCCATGGTTCCATTCCTGCGAAGGCGTTGCTCATTTTTCATTCTGCTTCATAAAAGTCCTGATGGCTCTACAAATTTACTATTTTAAGAAATTAAAACTGTACATCGCTTAACTCCCTCGACTTCAAAAGTTCTTTAAGTGGTTTTAAATCAAAATTTGTTACAAAACTCATTCAAAAATTACAAAAAACCAGTTACATTTTAATACTGTGTTAGTCAAACCATGACGTTTCAGATCTACTTTTCATTTTAAAGCCTGAGAGCGGTAAAGTCGCTGAACACTGGTAGTTCGGTCTGAGGTTCGAATACCGCGAGCGGGCTGGCTGCGTGAGCGTTTTCGTCGCTTTCCCCATGCGTAACGTGTATACGAGCCAGTTTTCCTTAGAAAGTACTTCACGAAGGCATCCTTCCTCTAAAGCAGATAGCCCTCGAGGCTTTTCCATAATCACATAAACCATACCAAACCGTAAAGGGTGTCATTTAAAGTCGTGTCGTCTTCATTCCACGACCGTACTCACCGCTTGGCGATGACTAAGCAAATGGTCTGTCAAGCATTATGAGAGTTTCTCCTTGATATCCTTCTTGTCGAGCATGCATCTAATACATATTTCTGAGCCATTGCTCCCCCTTTCGCGTCTAACAAAGCGACCACTAATATTAGCACATATTCTTTAATTTGCAATTTTAAGATGCTACAGTAAGAAAAGCAGCAACAACAGTTGGTTTCAGTTCAAATTAATTTCTATTAGTTGTTAAAAATTTCGATTCCCAAATTTGAAATTATTAATTGGCTTATGCTTTATGTAAGTCTCTGCGTCATTAGCTTTATGTAAAATCCCATGGCAGCGATTAATTTTGAAATGACGCAGTTTAGAAGGGCTTATACGTTTCATCTTAAATGTATATATTACATTCCGATCTCTTCTCTCTTTAGAATCAAGCAATAACTTGAATTCCTAGACCACTGTGGTGGCTTTGGTTTGGGCTTCGATTTTTCTAAAACTCATGAGTCATTTTGTCAACTAATGTTTTTTTGAAGATCATCAAAATCCCTGCAAAATTTATTTTTAAATGCGGAGTAATAAAATTCAGGGCATTTTCTTCAGATACCTAGTCTTTCTCTCAGCTCATCTGTTTTGCTGTAATAGGTAGAACACATTTTGAGGATTAACTTCTGTCTTTATTACACATATATATTCTCTTTTGCTATTTCTGGCTACCATATTTGTTCTTTAGCTTGTCTATAAATCTCTTTAACTTCAGAACTGCATTACCATTTATACTTTACAGGTGCTTTATTTCCAATAAGCATCGATTTACGTTATGGAGTATATTTTATGGTCTGATGATACAGTAGTTACTGGTTCAAATATATCGCAAATTACTAATTAAAATTACTTTTGCTCCATAATTATTTTGTTTTAAGTATGGCTTATGATTTTGTTTACTTGTGACGCAGTATTCCTATTTATTGCTTTCTTTAGCTTACCGTAGTTGACTACTAATTGAAAATAAAACTGGGCTGATTCGATCTTGGTGACTTGACCTTGTTCATACTAGTTACGTAATCCGATCAGGGTGTTCTTTATACTCATGCTAACAATGCCTAGTTTACGCATAACGCTACAATTACTAAGTCCGCTTTCTTAGGATACTTTCGTGTGGTAATGGCCAATCACATTCGGCGCGTATTCGAGAGGTCAGAGGTTCGGGTCCCGGCGAGGCATTGCTCATTTTTCTTGTTTCTCAGCATCAAAAAATCTTCATGTCCCTACAGTGGCTCCCGAACTAAACAAACGGTGGTAGATGATGATTCTCCACCACCAAGATTTGGCGATTGGGTCCCCTAATCCCCAGTCGCTCTTTAAAAGTGAGAGTATGTAAGGTATTTTTCCCACCTTCTTAGCATGCTTTCGTGGTGTAATTAATGGTCAAGCACACTCGGCGCGTATTCGAGAGGTCCGTGGTTGTAGTCCCGGCGAGAGCATTGCTCATTTTTCACGGCATCAAAAAACTTCTAATGTCCCTACAAATGCGCTGTTCAAACTAACAATGATTTGCCAACATAATTGCTTTGCTCGCTTTAATGATTTGAAAATTATATTTTCACTGCGTTTGCATTCTGTTTTTACCTGAACATAGTTACATGTCTTCAGTGTCTGTTATCTTATACAGGTAGAAAAAACCTAATGTTGGTTTGATGTTGTTTAAAGTAATATTTCTGAGAGAAGTAACTCCCAGCTCGCAAGCAAATAAATCCTCAACGTCTATTTATTGAAATCACCAGCTAATTACTCAGCTTATGGATTCATTATATTATTTTTTGTGAAAGAAATTGGAACATATTTCATCGTATCAATATACCAGTATTTTGGAAGTCTTAAAATATTTCCTTCATGTTATATTACCCTGGTTCTTATTGCTTTATAACCAAGACTCCCCTTCCTTCGATACATTTAGTACAGATATAATTAGTTAAGTAAGTGTACCTGCTATAATCTTGAAAATACATGAAAATAAGGGCGAGTGAGTTTATAGCTCAGTTAGTAGAGCATTTGTCTCTCCTGCTGATCGAATGGTTTAAAATCTGCATTTCTAAAAACGTTGAATCACAGCATTAAACATTGCCATTATTTTAATGAGAAAGTGAAAGGCTTGTCTTATTATTTTTAATAAGACACTTAAAACGCACTCTTTAAAATAGTATATGCACTCATTGTTTCGTTACATTAACTGAGAATAAGGTACTGATTCCTAACTTGTGTAATATTAACTTAAGTATCCAAACCCTACTAGACTGTCAAGCAACTATCGCTCCGTCTGTGGAAGTATGACAAAGTCTTATAAAGGTTTTAAATGAAACTTTTTATTAAACTTGAACTTAACATACGGCACAACTTGTGGGTGCAATCAAATTCGGCCACTGGCAGGGGTTAAATACCAGAAAATTGAAAATTCAGTCTAAAATAGATTCGTAGCCTGGGACTACACAAATCTACCTAACTCAACGTCGACGCAAAACTTGTAATGGCAGATTTATCTTCGTCTAGCAAAATGGATAATCGCGGAATACTAACTGGCAGAGCCTCGGCTAGAGAAAGTAAAGCTACGGGGATTGTTACCAAAAGCTCTCTATCTAAAACTTTCAAAAGCTTCACCTTAAATAGTTCTAATTCGTTTGCATCTTAGTGAGGACTAACGAAAAGAAAAGGTTACACTACAGATCAAAATCATAAAAAATTGGTTTACGTAAAACATAAAATTATAAAGATACGGTTAACATAGAATCCTCTACAAAGGTAGCTAAAAATATGTAATACAACTCTTGCTTAAATTTACAATGTATTTCTAGGTTTTTATATATATCACTATTCTCGCCATTTCAAAAGATTTCAAACTGATTTAATAATGTCATACTTCTTACTTCACTTTCTACAATATATAAAATTATACAAAATTTCGATATTCGGCATATGAACAATCTTTTATATTTTGTCATAGAATTTAATCTGAAAATTACAAGATAACTTTAAATCTTCTATAAAAGTAAGAATGAAGTTTAATGTAATTATATTTTAATTGTTTCGGAACAGTGTCAAAGAGGATATTATAATACGAGCATGCTTTAAAGGTCTGCGAAGATCTTAACCACTGCACGTAAGTGGATCGTTATTATTCCAAACTAGAATCCTTCCCTGGGGCGACCAATTTTTGTCCGAATGAATATTTGAAAAATCATATATTGTATTTTTTATTCAGTTTTGGGAGCCGAACGACCGTCTCTCGTTATAAACCTGTTTTCGTCCAGACTACGCCCTCTTCATTACCCAGTAACCCAAACAGGTGACTGTGACGTAAAGGACCATCTGGGACAACAACCAGGTGGAGTTGAGAAGCAAAGAGAACCAAAAGGTTAAAAACAATAAATTAAAAAAAAATCTGTTTGCATTAGTAGCATGGCAGATAAGCATATATCGGTGTAAAATGTACAACAATTTCTAGTTATTAATCATTTACGATTGTCCAAACATGGGCGTGTGCAGTCAAAATAAAAAAAGCACGTTTACTGGCATGACTGGCAGGCAGACTGAGCTCTTTTCCGACCTTAACCTCAACTAACATATATTACACACGCACATCGACGAGGAAAGAAATTAGAGTTTTTTTAAAGCCCTAGGTGCATATCAGTATTAGGTGCAAAATGCGAAGTGTGGTATTTGAGATATATAAACATATATCGAAAAAATTTCACTTTCCCAATAGCTTACAAATGAAGGTTCTGAAAATAACTAGAATAGCAATGTTGTATTTATGTTTTATGTAGTTGCTATAAAACCTAATATTTTGTCCAAAATATAAGTGCAGCTCGTAATACATAAATATGAATATACAGTAAACTATAAAAATATTATTAAAACGCAGAATGTTTATGATAATAACGAATAAGCGTGCATACTTTAGTGGCCTCGAAGTTACTAGCGGCCAAGCCTTAAAGTCGCTGAAAAATGGTACTGAGACCTGGATTCAAAACCCGTCGAATCTGGCTTCATGGTTGATTTTCATGGTTTTTCCCATATGTAACGTGGATACGAACCAATTTCCTTTAGAAAGTTCTCTACTAGGGCATCTTTTCCCATAGCAAATAGCGCTCGAGTTCCTTTGCCTTAATCAATGAACCTAACCTAACCTTTTACTTGGTTCTATTTGCATATAATTCTACTTCAATATATAAAGACTATATTGCTTTAAATGTAAAAACAAATGTATATAACATAATTTTCGAATTTAATATGAAAATTAAAACATTCAGAATTCAAAATTTAACAAAACTTGTGTCTTGTTGGGTGGTAACTTATTGCGACTTATTTCTTTAATTACATTATTATATATATACAGTATAATTACATGTATATATTTTTAATTGCACACATACACAGATATATAAATATAAATATACATATAAAGTTAAATATAAACACTATGTTAAAAGCATGAAAATTTAAGCTCTGATGATTCTTATTTCTATTTATGAGGACATTAACCTCTGGAATCAAATAGCGATAACAGAGCATGATTTGAATACGAGAAAATTTAAATCATGTTTTTTGGTCTTTCTCTTCCTTTCCTGGACAAATTCACAATAAATGATTGGCGCATACATAATTAATCGGAACGTTCGTTGTTCAAGGTTGGATGTAAATTTCCCTTTAACTTTTAAATTTTTATCACTTCTAATTTACTTTTCTTTTATCTTACTATTTATTTCTTTTATCTACTATTTCTTTTATCTTCTTACTATTTATTACATTTCTTTTAATTTTTGTTTCGATCAGGGTCTATTATTTTAATTCAGATAATAACTATCCATTAGAATGAAATGTATATATCGGCTACTTATCGTGCATTTAATTGTACTTAAATTGATTTAATTTTAATGGGTAGCAGAAACAGAAAGGATGCCGAGGATACTAATAGTGATTTTGGATAACGCTATTTCATGCGCTCAGTTAGCTTTCACATCACTCATGCTGGAAACATATTAAGTTTGATATATTTCCTTGTCTTAGCAGCTAAGAAGAAAACATTAACGGCAATCAGATTTTTAATTTGATTAACCTGTATTTTTAAATAAAGCGTAATGAGAAATGTGTTAGTCTTAGGCATTTTCATGGTCTAAAATGGTTTCATGGTTTCATGGTTAATCTAAAATTAAAGTGGCATATATGCATTTGTTTACAGCCACGACAAATTAAAATTTATTTCCTATTTCATTTAAGTCAGAATTATATAAATCATATACATACTTCCATATTAAGTCAGAAGCATGACATCGGCATGAAGCATCATAAGCATATTAAATCAGAACTGCCTGATAATTGTTCTCTTTTCTGACTTTAAACTACTACATTTTCTCTGATTCAGATGAGCAATTTTAATTAAATCCTGAATTAAGTAAATATAAAGTTTTTATTATAAATATTTTAAATTATATTTTTTATTCCAAGTTTAAGTTAATGGAAAGAAATTGATGCCAACTTGGAGTCCGTAACAAAATTTCGAATTTTAATTTTAATTGAATTTTAATAGAATTTAAAAGTATCTTTTAGAAATTATCAAGTAGTACATGTAATCGTTCGTTTAGGAAACAATACATCAAATTCAGCAAAAAAATCGGCTGTCCATTTGGGTTTCCGATATGAAATTCTGCTGGATTTAAAAAAGTATGTTCTCCGCTTTATACAAATACAAGTACAACGCACTTTCTATAGAAACCGTAAAAAAAGCGGATATTCATATTTTTATGACCTTTCTAATGCCATATATCAGTGGATACAGTTTGAATGATGTTCTTCTTTTAAAGGCTTCACAAATTATTTGAAATGTAACGTAATACGAAGATTATTTTATTAGAAAAGATCTAATCATTTACAAACATATTTGCGTTTATGAAAATTGAAGGTCTCGGAGGAATCGTCAAAATATAATGAAAGTTGACAGGATATGTAAAGCAAGGTAAGACAAGCAAATGATTAAGAACGTTTTCATCAGTGTACTCTGAAAGATCGTTCAGTCATAAACGTAGATGGCTGTTGCGAAGCCAGTCGAGTACTACATCTAAACTAGCAGGAAATTTTACCATAGAAATATTTCGTCGATATCAAAAGGCACCATATAAGCAAATTGCTGAATTTCAGCGTAGCGATACATCAATCTTCATGAAAGTGTATTTTCATATTGCGATATTGCTGTTTACGTATTGAGACCATATCATGATAACGATAACAGGGTGGAAGCAATGAACTGAAATGAACCCTAGGAGTCAAACTTTCGCCACTGACCTCGAAATGTGACGACCAACGAAACGATAGACATCTTATCCACATAGCAGTGACAAATAATGTAGCTTCTTCTCGAGCGTTAACACAGCATTAGAAAACTATTACAGGTATGGTATTATCTCTGCTTTCATGATTCGATGGCATCTGTTGCTCAGGGGATAAGCATTTCCTTGGGAAGAATTCCCTTGGCTTGACTTCCCTTCCTTGAATAGTAGACACCTCAGATTACCATGGGCTTATAAATATGAATTATTGTGTGCAAATGAACAACGAGACATGATTTCTGACTATTTTCACTTTAATCTAGACTGGAAGAGCAACCACGTAAGCATTATTCGGTACTGTACTATACGCCATCTTTCATCATGCATTTAGAGCGTCATGTTGCGGGGCGCCATTGCTTATCATACGCACTCCTGGCTGTTATGGATTACAGGTACTTTCAACAACATCCGTTGCATCGAGAAAGTTGTAGATGCTTAGACTATATCTTTCTTTCAGCACACTATTAGCGCTATTTCTCAAGACGATGGTATCCGATAACATGTACCCAGGATTGTCCAAGCCTTCTTTGCAAAAAAGGCTCCGCCTACCAGTTCGTCAGATCTGTTACAGATTGGACATGATCATTCGACGATTGACCCACAAGATTCATTTACATTAAAACTTACAGCCAAAGAAAAACCTGCGAAGGTGAAAAGAAAAGGAAAGAGAGGTTCTCACTTGAGATAAAATTGAATATATATACATGCATTTATTGCATAAAACAAATAAATAGCATAGATTAATTAAAATTTCAAGCAAAAAATATTCACAGCTCGTGAAACTAATTCTGTTAAAAGCCGCCGCCAAGCGAAGACGTAAAGTTTGCGCACATTTCTTAGATTCAGATTATGCTAGTGTTTAAACGGTCCTTATTTACCTCTTGCAATGAATACCAACGAACTGTAAATTTAAATCCAACCAGTCTGACGGGCAATACCTTAGAAAAACACTGAAAGCGTCTTTGACACAAAGCGATGATGCATAAAAACTTATTTCCGCTGGTGACAGCTTTCCACAATACTGATTTTGGGCCAATAGAATAATTGTGTTGGTCTAGAACTTAAATCGTTTTTCATTAATGTATTACTCGTAGAACTATGCGGCGTAAATTTCAATTTAATTTGATAATTCCTCCTGCAGTTTTCGTAAACATGAATGCAGTTTTGTGATCAAAATTTTGTTTATCTTAGAAACTGTCGATAATTTAGCAGTTTGTTTAGCTGAAATTAAATGATTTCGAAAAGCGTATTATAACAGAGGAACTTGAGATTTTAATTCTAGAATTCAAAAAATTTAAAAGCCCCGCTTTTACCGAAAATGTTTGGTTGAAAAATATTTTTAGAAATGTTTAGCATGTTTGAAATTAAGTAGCAAGGAATGCTGCCTCAATTTCAGTCGACAACAGTCGTGACGAAACTTTCAGAGGTGATCAAGCGTGTGAACGCACACACACACACAAAGGGGGCAAGAGAGAAAATGCAGATGTAAAGTGGGCCGTTTCACAAAACTCTCAGAACAGAACATACAAAGTGCAGCACGACAGTGTACTATCTGAAACCATGGACTGACTGTGTCAGGAAATGTTGACACAGACTGTCTAGCTGAGGTATAGCTAACTCTAAGCATGTATCTGAATGTTAGAACGTCGTTGTGTTGTGCCATTAGACGCATTTCTGGCGACTGACATGTGTGTGTCTTACAACAGTGACTTGCTTGGCCAATGTGACAGAAATCATGAACCTGTTTTATGCAGAGTCACAGAGCACGAAGTATATTGTACAATTAAAGCCAAATGACTTGTAATCCTTATGTTTTGGTACAAATATTGTAGAGACATTAGGTTATTACGAAGCAGGAGACATGAAAAATGAGCAACGCCTTCGCCGGGAATCGAACCACGGACCTCGGTTACGCGTCGAGCATGCAGACCACTACACCACGAAGGCATGCGAAGAAGGCGGGAGAAATACCTTACAATATTAGTGACGGAGATGATATAGAAATACTCAATAATGGTTTCAACCTACATTAGAAAACGTTTGTACAGGACTTACGTACCCTGTCTCAGCAACAAAATTCCCTAACAGTAATTGCCTGAAAATACAATACAGTATAGAGCAAAATGTGGCAAATTGTCACAGCACTTGAGAATTAAATCCAGCATTCATCAAATTTCATAAGGAGCATAGAACTGGACTTGCAATTTACTACTAGCATTTAAAGAAGTGGGTCATAGAAACAGCTATCTCAGTTTAAGTTCTGTACATGTTTTCCTAACTATCTCTTCTGTTTCGGACGTTGATTTTGCTACATGTGACATATGTAACATTCATACCTATACGTCTAGAGCTATCATTACAGACAACAGTGGCATACGTATATCAACTTTGCTAGCAGCCCTGCCCTTTGCCACTACATTACCATACCGTAGAGTGATATATGCATATAATATGTGCATGTTTATGATGGGAAGTGTGATTTCTGTTGATGTCAGAAGGCTTCAAACCTCAAGATGCATTACATTTGACAATCTGTCGTGGCAAACGCAGAAGGCACGAATGCTAGACACCCTTTTCTGAGGCTGCAGAAGAATATCTTTCAAGAGTGAAAATTTCTTTTGCCGAATTTTGCTGAACTTGCATGACTTTTTTTTTTTCAGAAAAATGGATTTGTAAATAATTCAGTCATTTCTATGAAAAATCGCTTATTAAATTTTATAACTCTCTAGAGACATTAGGTATTTTTAAAAGCAGGAGAAATGAAAATTGAGCAATGCCCTCGCCGGGACTCCAATCACGGACCTCTCGAATGTGTGCCGAGTGTGCTGACCGCTACCGCACGAAGGCATGCTAAGGAAGCGGAAGAAATACCTTATAACTTTATTTTTCATAACATTGGTGAAAATGTAGAAATTTTTTTATTATCATACTTAATGTACTTTATCATAATCAAAAATAAACTAGAAGCATTGTATGAATGGTAAGAAACATAAGAGGTACTAAAATCAAGAAAATTTAGCCAAAAACTAATTAACCTCTGCTTTTAGGTCACCATCTTGACGGGCCCCACCTGTGGTTGAGCAGTTAAAGGCTGCTGAATATTGGTAGTTCATCCCGGGAACGGTCTGGTTACATGATTGATTTTCGTAATTTTCTCTGTGTGTAACATTAATATGAACCAGCTTCTTTTAGTCGCCAAGGAAAGCCTCCGTTCCCTTAGGCAGATAGTTGTAGAGTACTTTGCCATTCAAATAACCTAACCTAACCCTTTTCTTGCTGGTAGATTTTACACTTTTCGTAAAATTTGCAACTCTAAAATATGTATTAATACTGAGAGGGTTCAGAATGCTAATAGGAGTCTCAACACTCGCTGATAATGATACATGTTCCGTTTAAGCAGAGCATACGAAAGTCGTCAGATTAGAAATAAAAATTTAGTACACAAAAGCAGAAAAGACTCATGCTGGTTGCATAGACTGTACTGCACAGAGAAAAGACACAAAATATATTTCTGCATATGATTCATGTTTTATGCATAAAAATTTACAGGACTACAAAAAAAAATGATCGAAAATCTGGAAAGCTTTCGCCTAAAGTATCTTTCAGCTACGCCTTACCAGTGGCCGCTGATCATTTATAAGTGGATCCAGGTAAAAGAACTGTCTTCATGGCTGGTTTGCGCGGTTTGTCCCGTGTGTAACGTAAATACGAGCCAGTTTCTGTTAGTAAGTCTTCCACGAAAGCATCTCTCCCCTTAAGCAGATAGCCCTCGTGTGCTTTGCCATAATCAAATAACCTAATCTCCTTTCAGCTACTTTCGGTTACGTGATCTGAGCTCTTTTCTTACGATTATTTAATTATCTAGTTCACACAAAACTACGCAAATAGCCTGATGTAGGACAAGTTTAGACGAGGGAAGAAAGGAGGGTTTGCTGGCTTACGCGCCACTGCTCTCATTTTTATGAATACTGAAGTGAGAAACATGATAATCACGTACCCTCGAGGGAAGAGGTGAGGACGCAACACTACTTTTGTAAACTATAAAAATTTGAGAATAATGTTGCCTCAAATTTTCATTAACTGTCCAAGAAATATTTAGTAAATTATGTAAAGTATTATTTATTATGGGAATGAGATACGTACATTGCTAAAAGTTCTGTTGCGAGTGGTTTTAGGCAATCTGTTTAAAGTACATAATACTTTATTTGCATACCCTCATTAATCTTAGAAAAGAAGATCCATCTAACAGTGGAATAAAATTTTAGACTTCAGAAATACTACCAACGAATTTTAATCTTTGCTTGTGGTGTGAAAATTTCTACACATAACCTCTGAGTGTATGAATTTTACAAACTATTTGCCCAATATAGTATTTAACTGGCTGAAAAAATTAACACCCATCTAGCTTATTAATTTGGTCAAAGAGTTCATTTCCTTAACATATGAAAATTCTGGGAACTATTATTTATTAATCAATGAAAAATATTTATTTTAAAAAACATTTTATAGGCTTTCTGGTAATTTAAAGGGTTTGTTACGTAGTTTTAAGGAACTACTAAACACATCTGCTGCCTGTTGTTTTAGCTTGATGAAATTCAGTAGTAACTACTCATTTAAATTTACTGAACAGCTACTACTATTTTGCACACATCATGAAGTGACGTTGACTTAAGAGACTTAGTACAGAATCATAGGTAAAAATGGTGGCTTCCATAAGCACTTTTATTAAGATAATCAGTGAAAATGATCGAACTAAAGATTATAGGCTTGAATTTTAAAATACATTTTTATATTTTTATGCCCTTCAGCCCTAAGCTTTTAATATGAATTCTTTTAAAATACATATCAACAAGGAAATGAAAAGATAATCGTGACCAAAATCAGCCAATCAATAAAAATTAATTTTTGCCCTTATAACAGACTTTTAGAGAAATAAGAACATATATGGGTACGGATGCTTTTTAAATTTTACAGCTAACGATAAAATTAAAGATTTTAAAGACCATTTAGGTCATCCAAAACGCTCGCATTTTTTTTACATTTTCGATCTATGCTTCGTATATTATTAATTTCCAAAAAATAAATATATTTCTACTAGGTAAAAATTCTTCACTTCTTGTTTAACAGGACACATTTAAAAACATTAAGAATGCAAATGTATGTAGGCCCAAATTTTATAAACAGAACTTAACAAGCTTGTTCTGAAGGTTTCGGTATTAGTAAGAAATAAAGTAAAAGGTTCTATGAAAGCAGGGAAGAATAATTCAGAGTAGGTAAGATACATTAACATTTAGAAGTGTTTCAAAGAACGTTCTTTTATTCTACACCAGCAATGCCTAAATTAGCAGTTTCTGTGTATCTGAAGCAACTATTTTATGGTTTTCGGATTCTGTAATATATGAATTAAAACTGATATCAACTTTCAGCTTGAAATCATCGACAGTAGGAGATTATGGAGACATTTGCATCACGTATGAAGACATAAGCCAAGCAACTTACGAGGCTAGAAGTAAAATAGGTAAGTTAAATGCCGTTCATAAAATATTTAGGAAAAGTGCATGAAGTAGGAATGTAAAATTGCTAAATCAGAATATTTTATCTTATCACGCAATGACTTTATATAAAGTACGAGATTATAGAAAATGACGAAATCTTACTTCGTGTGAAAACTTTTATTTGTTTGTTACTCACGAAACTCTAAAAAACTTGGAAAAACTTGGAATGAAGTGAAGGTACATTTCAAAATCAAAATAGTATACTAATACGCAGTTCCGTTGTGTTTTCAGTCAGGAAGACGAGCTGGAACGGCGTACCAAGCTTATTTATTGTAGGGGTGATATCAGCGCCAGTAAAAAAAAAGAAAGAAAGAACGAAAAAGAAAAAAAGGAAAGAAAAAGAGGGGTTAAAAGGAAGCCATTTGTAAAACCAGTTGATTGCTTTTTTTTAGTTTTTTATTTACAATGATAAGAGAAGTGAAATATTACCAAAGTATGATTAACATTTACTTTTTAAAATGCCATTCGTTTACGTCATTATGAAAATATGAGGCAAAATGTGGTATGGAGATATAATGAATATATTTTTATGTTCCCCTTCTGTTTTATTTATTATACTGAGAAACCTGATTGGGGCATATTAACTGATTCGAATCGTCCAAATACTTCACCTGACCAGTGGTAACTGCTAATGCAAAGATCTTCGTGGTTTCAATCTCTATTGGTTTTTCTGCCTATTTATTTTTCTAATATGATTTTGAGCCACCTGAAACAAAAGTGCCTGCATTTGGAAACGTATTTAATGATTTTTTCAATATATTAGCGCAGAAGGCGTGGTACCCTATGCTGCATCACTGCATTCTTTCCCAACGCAGCGTTGAAGTTAAAATTTTGCTGAAACTACGAAAAGTTATGTTATCTTGAGTCTTAAGTCATTAAATATTATAACAGATTGATCAAAAACTTGCATGTCCGAATTTACAGTGCAGGTAGTCAAAACTGCAGTCACATGTGTAGACAAATAGAAAACAATATTTCCAGGTTTTTCCACTAGGATTCAGCCCCTTATTATTAAAAAATAACAAGGTACTCTGATGTACTTATTCTTCTATCCCCCTCAGCCCTGTCTTCCTCTAAATAAATTAAATTATTCTTGCCATCGCTTCATTTAACAGTAATTCCGAAAAGTCAATAAACTATTTAGTAAAACAATAATAACTTATATATTTAAGAACATTGCGGTAATGAAATGAAATAACGACGTAGTCTGGAATCGAAACATCGGATTGACAAAATTATCTTTATTTATTTTATTATTTGGAAAACCTTCGTCTAATTTAATTATGATAAAATATAAAGAACGCATTTAGATATTTTACTTCACATAGTACTAAGAGCAATTGCTATAACATAAATATAAGTGCGAAAGAAGCTTTTATAATTTGCCAAAACCGTCTAATCCCCTTTATTTCTAATTTTACAAATTCCATGTCTTTCAGTTAAAACAATTATTGTTTTTGAACACTGAGAAAGCATCACTGTCAAATTTCAATTTCAGAAAATCGTGCTATTGATATTGTGAGTAAATAAATCTTGTACAAAGTGTGTATTGGGAGTAACTAAGGCTGGTGTTCTTTGAAGTAAAGCTTGTGATAAATAAAAACACTTTTTTCCCCCTACAGAAATGAATTTTCTTGAACAAGTGCTAGTAAATGAGCTTAATTATTGAGTCTTTCTTCATATACGTAGTTAAGCATTTTAGTTATGAATTAAAATTAAAGAATTAATGAAATTAGAAAAAGTTTGTCAATATCATTTACTTGTACATGAATGTTCTTTGTGAAATCCAAAGGAGTTTTTGTAATGTATTTCTCTCTTCACACCGCGTGTCTCTGTGGTGTAATTAGAAGCACGCCCGGTTTGCAGTCAGAAGATTTGGAGTTGAATCTCGGCTAGGGTATCACTGATTTTCTCATGTTTCCTATTCCAAAAAATTCTCAATTGGTACCTGAGCTAAAATGAGGTGGACGATATTTCGTCACCACCAAAATTTGACGAATGTGTCCGCGTCCCCTCAGTCGCCCTTTAAGTGAAGGAGAATGTAAAGTATTTTCTCCTTTCTTTCGTCGTGTAAATGGGAAACATATCCAGCTAACAGTCCGAAGGTTTAGAGTTCGGATTCCGGCAATGGCACTGTGTATTTTTCACGTCTCTTATTCCAAAATAAAAGGCTTAATTTCTCTTTTACCACTAAGAGTAAATGGTTGTTTATTTATTGATGAACTAAAACACAGCATAACAGTTTTTAATTAAAGTGCCCATGAAGCTTCTCTCCGGCATATTACCTATTTATGTCTTCTGTCTAGTCTAATATTTATGTCGCAGAATAAATGCTAGTTTAAAATTTTTAACTGTGTTTAATTTTTTTTTTTAAATTAGGCAAAATAAAAATTTTATAAACTATTTTTAACTGTGAGCAGATAGTAGATTATATCTTAGTCAAAGAACGGGGGTATATTAAAAATACTCCACCGGGACCTTGAAGAATTTTGATAAACAAATAATGATGGAAACTTCCGAAAACCGAAGAGATCAGTTTGAAAATTTCGAGACTTAAAATCCAGTGGAAGTAAACTGTAACTGTCATGATGAAAGCAATCAAATTCAGACTTTAAAAACTTTTCAGTCAGAGGAAGAATATTCCAGACGATTTTACATAAAATGAGAAAAGAACTGATTATTGATTTTTGATGTTATAGTGTGTTTAGAATGAGTTGTAGAGTCATTAGGTTATTTTGAAGTAGGAGACTTTAAAAATGAGCAATGCCATCGCCGGAACGCGAATCTGGACCTCTCGAATACACGCCGAGTGTGCTACCTTTACACCACGAAGGTATGCTGGAAGGAGGGAGAAAATACCTTTATAGAGTTATTTTTTCTTTAATTACCTATGAAAGCGTAAACTAGACTATTAGCGATATTTACTACTTGACTAAAATTTTAACCGAAAGAAATAATTTTAAATTGGTACCTTCGTGAGAATTCGGTTTTCATTCCAGAAGTATCTGAATATCAAGGTTCATTTCTGATTCCGCTGTAAAAATGTATCTTAATTTACATAGAAATTGCTGCAAAAAATTATGAATTAAAAGTTTATTCATTAAAATAATCTAAATGGTATGTAGGTATATTATACCAAGAAACCTGTCGAGTGTTTTATGGCTTGAAAAGGGTAGTTTCGTGGAACATTTTCTAAAGGGAATTGGCTCATGTACGTGTTATACATAAGAAAGGGCTGCAGTGTTATAGTGTATTTAGTGCCTTTAGATCATTTAAACGTCGAGGATTAAGCCAGGGCTGATTCCAAGTTTTCCCTCTTCTTATTCTCTCGGTCATTACAAGACCATCTAGGTTCATTACATGGACGTTTTCGTGCACGAATATATCCCTTTCCTCAGGCTAATATGTTTTGTTAATAATATTAATCGAAGTAAAGGTCCTGATTCTATATTTTAAATGCATTCATTTTTGTCATTAAAATAGCGTCAAATTAAATAAATCTTTATTGTTTTATGAAGGCAGATTTAATATGAGAAAGATTTTTTTATCTAAACAGCTCATGCTTAAATGAAAGAGATATGAGGATGCTTCTTTATTAACCTATTAGTTAATAATGAACACTAGATGAACCTATTAAAGGCGTATGGGTAATAGATTTTAACTTTTTATTTTTCTCTGGCCTATGCTCGTTTGTTTATACTGTAGTTACCCCTTAATGATATTGTCATCTTCGGATATTGTTATTACATTGTCCAAAGTGCTACTTGTTTGTACACAAAATCATTAAAATTTCACAGTTTATTATACTCAGAAATATTTCAGAGTGAATTTCCAGCAAAATGAAAATCGTATATGAGTCGTGTTTTGGTTTACATCAGTCTTGTGATAAATTTAACAAGATTTACAGTGTTTCTGAAAGTTTTAAAAACATAGAAACGCCGAAATAATATAATGAACTGAATAATTAAATTCTACCTGTCAAAATACTTCGAGCTATGGTGTGGATGACGTCACATATTTTAATGGGTGCATTTTGAAATGGAGTAACAAATTAAAAAAGATGTCCTTCTTCTGGCTGATTATTGCTTAGTGCATAATTTTAATATATCCCTAAGGCTAACTGAAGTTATAGTCCTTCCATCAAACACGACGTCTGTAATTCAACTGCGCAATCAAGAAATTATTAGAGAGATAAAAAGGATATTATCTCTACGACATAAGGGCTAGAATTTTTCATAACGTGGAAGGTGAGAACAAATAAATTAGGGAATGAAACTAAATTTCTTGATGGGCTGCATCTTCTGAGCATGTTCTTGCAATAGCATCTCAGAGAAGACAAAAAAACTGTTTTACCCACCTTTTAATAAATGATGAAAGTGATTAGTGACTCTGACTGCCATACCGAAGGGCCCGGGTTCGAATCTCAGAGAAGGTATGGATGCAATTGTCCGTCCTTTCCTAGAAGGCAACGTTGATCCACCTACTAGGTTGTGAGGTTCCACCCTTTTATTTCACAGTTAAATGTGGGGAACCTCTTACACCGATAAGAGAATAATCGCTTGAGTGTGTGAACAGAGACGTAAGGCTCAAGAAGGGTTAATTACCCTTTAATTCTTAAAATAAGGATCAACACAGTCGGCTCCTATCTCAGAGAGTACAGCAAAGCCTCCACTTGGGTTGAACTCAAATTAATAAGAATTAAAACTTAACTAATGCTTAACTAAAAGATATAGCTGAAGCTATCAGGATTCTAAGTAGTTTAAGTTTATGCACCTGGCCTGTCTCTTCCAGCTTCAGCTTACAATTTCCTACCAGAATGTATTCTCAATTAAGTAGGCGAAGCTATCAAGGGCCTGAAGTACGGCCGAGCATAGTGATAGCTTAGACGTAATCCAAAGGCAAACGCGCGCTAGTCAGAAACTCTGGCTCTCTAACGAAGTCAGTGAAACTTCGACTTAAATGCTATTCTTACTCATTTGCATTAAACGCGATTCTGAAAACAAATTCTGGTAGGAAATTGTAAGCTGAAAACAGAAAGGATAGGAAAGTAGTTTTAACGCAAGATAACTGTTAAAAACTTAGGATAAACCTTACAAAGTACCTCCATAATAAAGATACCACCGACTTCGGCGTCAGTTGTGGCCAACGCCTATAAACGGCAAGAGCCTGCCGTTAAAAAAAAATGATGAAAGACAAGAAGTTGAAGGAAGAAAATAGCAATGTCTCTAATTAAAGTAGATTCGTGGATTCTGAGTAATCTCAATCTTGAATGGAAATTAGAACGGAAAAAAAAGTTACAGCTCTGGTGACAGAAGATTCCAATTTTTTTTTGGGGGGGAGGGACTATATCTAAGGAAACTTTCTGAAAAAAAACGTTAGCAAGGAGTTCCCGATTAGTATTGAGACAAGGAAAACGCTCCATATATTAAACCTAGGAATACAACATTCATTAGTTAATTTCCAGAAACATTGCTAAACCTTCATAATAAGCTTTTGCGCATCAAATATTGGTAATCCCCTTTTAACGAAATTTAAAATTCTTACTGTTAGACAATATTATGTAAAAATAGGTATTTATATATATTTGATATATTACCATTGGAATTCTGTCATAGTTTTAGGGACAATTTTTCTCGTTTTTTTTATTATAATCATTCAGTCAAAGTTATCAAAATAGCATGTCCAATAAAAGTTCCTTACTTTATTTCAATCAAGCAATAAATGTCTAAGATTATTTTGCAAGGAAATTGTCTTTACAATTGTCCCTCCCTTTTTCTGTAAAAGGAAGAAGTATATTAAAGACGAAATACATTTATGGGTTTAGTAAGGGTGTCATTAGTAATAATGACTAGTAATAAAAACTAAACAGAAGAACGGGGAGAGGAAAGACTATTATACCTTAATTTCATTTCTATCAATATTATTAGTTTGGCATAGATTTTAAATATAGCTTCTTCCAGTTTAATTATCATGTGTCAAACTATAATTAACAATTTTAATGACGTATTCTACTTCTCTTTAAACAGTTTTCACTCTTTTTACTTTTAAATTATAACTCGTTTCAACGCTGTGTTGTTTCTATTAATTAAACTTTTTTCCGAACAATACTTAATTAAGAATAACACTTCAATCTAAATTAACAGGTGATGTGCCAAAGGAAATCTATGAATTATCTTCAGTTTACCCAGAGTATGAACATATAGCAGTATCAGCTGAAATCATTCAAGAAACAACTAGAATACTTGCTCAACGGTAAGAAACAAGATATGAATTGTTTTAATTTACCAGATTAAATTTCTCGTATTACAGTATATGAACTAAATTAAATTATTTTTATGAATGCAAAGTATAGACATTAATGGCTGAAAATTCTTATTTTTTAATAATTAATCTAGAAGCTGAGATTAATAAACATATGAATGATAATTTAAAATCCATTTTTAATTCCAGCATGGATATAATGAGCTTCAAAATAGCGTTCTTAGAAACTTATTCGTATGATAAAAAACTTTTGAATGTTATAAACTATGATTAAAAATAAGGTAAGGAAATATTTACAGAAAAGTAATTTAAAAATTCATTTCTATATAATTTACTTCTATGTCACCAACAGCAATTTTCTGAAATGAATATTAAACGTATAAAGTTAGCTTAAATAACACATTTTTCTCTAACTCTTTAATTCAAATTTCTGCCCTGCACAGTAAATTTTTAGGAAACATCTTGTTTTTAAGGTTATTAACATTGTTCATTCCTAGAAACTTCTTCACTTGTAGCAGAGCTAAGGTAAAGAATCTCAACTAGTTCTTTGTTATCTCATTAGATTCTCACTTTCACGAGATACCATCATACATGCCCTGCCACGCATCGATACCAGTAAAACGGCCATCAAAGAAATATGTCCTACATTCCTGAAACCCGTCAAGTGTGAGTTGTCGCGGTACAGAACGCTGACTGGCATGTGCAACAACCTGGAACATCCCTCTTGGGGAAGTGCCCGATCTGCTATGGTCAGGTACTTACCTCCGGAATACGCTGATGGTAAGAATTATCATCAATAAAAATTGCTGTCTTGCGAAATATTTAAATAGCATTATTCGAATGCGTGAAGCATGAATAATGTATTGATTATTATACATATTTTTACTAAAAAATCCCTCTCCTTCTCTTTTTATAAATATGCGTTGTATTAAAAAGATGTAATTCAGTTTTCATTTTAATGTAATATTCTTCTTAGAGTCGATTTCATTCATTAGGCCTAACTGTGTGAATTCTTTTGAATCCTTCCAGCAATATCTGAGCCACGGAAATCAGTAGACGGCAGTGACCTCCCAAGCGCCCGTATTGTCAGTTTCATGATGCATCACGATGTGAGTGAACATCATTCGCATATCAATATCCTTTTAGTGTTCTGGGGCCAAATGGTTGATCATGATATGACCCTGGCAGCGCAAACAGTAGGTAAGTCTATCATACTTAAAACAAGCGGAAGAGAGAAATGCAGTTATGTTTTTCCCAGTTTCTCATACCAAAAGAAAACATCATCTAATTAAATGACAAAATAAATCCTGGCGTAATAAATGCCACTCCAGTACACAATAAAAAATACAAAGAAAAAAGTAATACGAAGAGAGCAAGTTCTGAATTTCAAAGTAATGTAAACATAATTAAAATCGCATAGACTAATTCCTCAGCAATCAAATGAAATCAGCATTAAACTTGTGTATTAATTCTACCTCTTTGATAACACTAATTATTATTTTCCAAAATTGATAGAACAAATTCTGCTTTTTTTCCAAATGAAGCTAACTTGCTGGAATAAAAGAAAAGATGATAAATTTAAAAGGTACACTCCAACGTGAAATTTTAAAATGGTAAAAATTTAACCTTTATCGGCCTTGATTTCAATCGAAGAGGTCCTATTTATTTTAAAGGATTATCTGATATGGATTTCCCTCTATTGGGAACAAGTATTCTGCATATGTGCTTTTGGCCACGTAGTTTTGTAAATAAACAGGCATATACCATCAGCCACTGAACATGTTCTAAAATTGTAATTTGGCCACGTGGCTTTAAATATAAGCAGATATGTGGCACCAGCTATTGAACAAATAACTCATTTTAACTCGATTCCTGCGGCTTATTATCAGTTTTTTAGCATTTAGTACTAGTTTAGACATGTTCTTTTGCTAAAAAAGGAAATAATTTATGAAATAAAATGTGAAATGCCCTGAAAAAATTTAGAATTAGACTTAATTAGAGTTAGCTTATTTTCAGGAAAGTGAAAAACCTCAAGAAACCATATCACTACTTGAAGCTGTTTGAATAACCTAAATAGAATAAAAATTAAAGGAGTAGCTAAAAGCCTAAAAATTATAACCATGTAAAATTGACAATTTTTTTCGGACTGAAGATTTCTGTGAAATATTTAAGGCTTTCTTAGTTTACTGCATGCTTAAAACATGTTGACATAAAATCTCATAAATTCCACTAATAATAATGCTTGTATAAAATCATTAAGGCATAAAACAGTAATATTTTTATTGGCGCTGAATTAATTAATTGTGAATCAAACATTTACTTCATCATACCTTTATTTATGTGACTGAAATGGGAATGCTGGAGTTTTAAGTCCAGATGGTTCCATCACAATATATTTTCGCAATCTTTTAAGGCAATGTTTTCATTAATTTAATTAATCTTTAGAATCTAGTGTTTCAACTAAGCAGAAGAAATTTACTTTCATCATATGAAAACGTTGCATAATCGCTTGAGTGTGTGAACAGAGACGTAAAGCTCAAGAAGGGTTAACTACCCTTTATTTCTCAAAATAAATGTGAACACAGAAGCTCCTGTCTCGGAGCGTACAGCAAAGCCTCCACTTAGGCTTGAACTTAATACGAATTTAAATTTAACTAATGCTTAGCTAAAAGATATAGCCAAAGCTATCAAGATTCTAAGTATTTGGCCCTTAAATTTCAATTAAGTCGGCGAAGCTATTAAGGGCCTAAAGTATGGCCGAGCGTAGCAATAGCTTAGAGAGAGACGTAGCCAAAGGCAAACGCGCGCTAGTCAGGAACTCGGGCTCTCTAACGAAGTCAGTGAAGCATCGTAAATACTACTCTTACTCTTTTGCATTAACCTCGTTTCTGATAATACATTCTGGTAGGAAATTGTAAGCTGAAGCTGGAAGAGACAGGACAGGTGTATCAACTTAAAATAACTATTATAAAATTAGGATAAACCTTACAAAATTAAATCATCAAACTTTAAAAACAAAATTAATTAAGATATATTATGTTTCAGTTTGTCATAAAAAATAATTCCAATAGTATAGAAACACATAAGAGGAATTAAAATAGATCAAGGCTACTGCTTTGAATAAAGATTCGTATTTACAAGAGAAATCGGGAAAACTCTCTTTGGCTTTTTTTTTTTTTTAAATATTGCTTCGATTTTTATTTTTGGAGTTACATTCACCGTCAAAACAGATCTTCCATTTATTTTTAATAATTTCTGCTATGAATTTACCAGCATTCGAGGGATTGTTACCCGCTTAACTGCTGGTAAGTCAGAGAAACTTATTCTCCTTTCATTCTTTTAAACATAATTTTTGCAAAATGATACCTTTTTTAATTTTAGAGACCTTTAGAGGCCATGTATAAATTGTTACAAGTAGGAAAAAAAAGCTGAAAATAAACTCGATGAAATCTCTATGTGCGTATCCAAATGATCAGAAACTTGTTGTTGCGTGTTCCTTTATTTAATGACCAAGATAATTTACTGTACATTTATTTACAAGCCGTACGCCACCTGGCATGTTTACAAGCGTTATGCCCCCTGGCATGTAAATTCATTCATCATACTACATTTCTGCCACATGGCAGATACGATGTGATTATATCAATTAGCGGTAATACGCCCGAAATATTGACGCGTCCGCTCTCTTAACGTCCTGTAACGCAACTAACTCTTTACGCGGCGCGCCCTCTAGGTACAGATTATCGAATCACTGAGGAAGCCAAAACACCCTATATAAAGTGTATCCTGCACTGAAACAGATTCTGATGGCTATCTCCCCATTGCCTCTCTTACTTTCTTTAAACGTAGGGAGTCTATTTGGTTTTTCGAAGCAGGAAATACGAAAAATCAACAACGGTTTCACCGGAAGTTGAAATCCGGACTTTTCGATTTCCTACTGGATATTCCTTAATTACATCAGGAACGCAAGCGGTAAAGAAGGAAAAAATACTTTACATTCCCCACCGTTGAAAGAAACATTATATAAGAAAAATTATCACTGGCAATTTTTAGTTATTGAAAGCGTCCTGGCAATGAAGTGCACATCCAAAAGCATAAAAATATGACAATTTTAAGTTAATTTTAGTGATACATATATTTGCATAAAAATTTTCGCTTTGCCTACGTTGAATCTAAACGGAAGAGTTGAATTCTGGTTCTTCCTCTGTGTCTTCATAACTATAATATGTATTTTAATGAGCCTCAAACTCGTAGTACTTTAAATCGATTATGTGTTCTGATAAAGTGTTTTTAGTCTTTCGGTGTATTTTAAAACAACAGTTTAGTATCCGTGCTTTAAGATATGGATGTTTGCTAGCCAAAGTTTATTCTGATAATAATATGATGCTAAATTATCTAAGGAAGCAAAAATTTTAAATTTTTAATTCTGGTGATTAATTTTTTCATTGGGTTACACTTTTCAGTTGAAGCTGTAATAAATCATAATTTCATACAATGAGACTTAAATTTCTGCTAGTTGATAACGTAGAATAAAACTGCTTCGATTTTACTTTCTTACGAAGTGGCTTCTGCGGTGCTAAATCGGATATAGTCTTCAAAAAATACATAAAAACTTTATGAAACAAAGAATGATAGCATTTTCACTGACTTATGTTGCATCATTTATTACAAAATTTAGAGCATAAACGGCATACAGAATGAAAATGCCTCATAATGTTTATTTCGGTGAAAATTTCATAGTCCATTTTGTTCTGCTATCATATCCTTGAGCGATCATATTCAGAAAGAGAATGTTTTTCTCCAAATGTTTAATCATCATTTCACATAAGTAACAACCTGTAGATTATCAATTTACAAACAGAGTCCGAATAAAAAAGTCAGAGGTTCTAAGCAGAGTCTTCTTTCAATAGCCCCCGCACTCACTTTTCATGTTTACATGAGAAGGATACAGAACTGCGAGCAGCTCAGTATGGAGCCCATAAAACTTCTAGCCGTATAGGCCTAGACAGTAATTAGGAGCTGCTTGTAAAAACATAAAACTTTTCCTCTGATATTTATTGCTTCATCAGCATACATGCTTAAAACTGGTAATAGAAATATCAGTCGGTTTATATACTATATTATTAATAGGTTAAAAGTATTTTTAAACTGTATTATTTATTTATTTGTTTATTTTTTACTTGTGACTGACAATGTTGAGTTGTTCAGATGTACTCACTGCAGGAAGCAAATAAGAAAACTTCCATGTGATTGTGGGAGATAAATATATGATATAAATAACATCTTCTTGATGGGCATTTTAATCTTTCATGTGGGAAAATCAAATTTTGCAGGAAGATATTATAATTGGACACAAAATTAAGTCACGTAGCAGGTTATTATATGAATCTTATAAGCTGCATTTGCATAAAACGTATTTAATTGAATACCATATAAAATAATTATCAGACTATGTACTATAAATTAATTTATGCTGAAAATCATCTTTTAGCTTTTTTTTTTTTTGCTACTGTTTTGTTGTTGTTGCGGGGTTAGCGACTGAGCAGTTAAATCGTTGCACACTGATAGTTCGACCTGGGTTCAAATTGCCACTAATGTGCCGGCTGCATGTGTATTTTAAATTTTCCCGCATGCAATGTAGATACGAATACGTTTTCCCTAGAAAATCTTTCTCGAAGACATCCCTCACTCTAGATACATAACCCTCGCGTGCTGTGACATGTACAAACAAAATAAACCAAAACTTTTTTTATGGGTCCACCAGCGGCCGAGCGGTAAAGACGCTGAACACTGGTAGTTCGGTCCGAGGTTCGAATCCCGCGAACGGGCTGGCTGCATGGGCGTTTTCGTGGCTTTCCCCATGTGTAACGTGTATACGAGCCAGTTTCCCTTAGAAAGTCCTTCACGAAGGCATCCCTCCCTTTAGGCAGATAGCCCTCGTGTGCTTTGCCATAATTGAATAACCTAACCGAACCTTTTTTTATGCTAATAACGAGCCAGGATTGCGACTAAATTTCAAACAAAACCTCACTGATTATCAAGGTTTTAACAACGTAAGCAGGAAATATTATAATAATTACCTTTTTGTTTTGCTTACATCACATTTACAGTCAAACACCTGAAATCATATACTATTAAATCTGTAAAATTTCAATTTGGCTGCACAGTGTAACAAAAAAATGCAATAGTTTTGTTACAATGCCCTTTTTAGAAAAATTTCATGCGTTGATTGCAAACACAGCGCTTTCGTGTTTATGATCTTCATTTGTAGCCAACAGAATTTTATTGTTAAATGAAAACTACTAACACATCATCGAGCTATTACTTGTTTTTTATTTATTAATTTAAGTAATATTTTTTATTATTTTAATCGTATTATAACATTTCCTTTACTATTATAGATTTTGTTATAATATTTTTACATTATTTTATTTTTATTTTTATTAACACCTTGAAGAGGTGTTTGATAATGACGTTGTCTAACAGCATAGAAGAGCAAAATAACAAAGAAATCAGAGTTTTCTTTTTTTGACCAAGATACTATATAAAAAATGAAGCTAATTCTCATAGATCTTTAAGATTTAATTTCTAGTTATCATTTGTTCCTGTAATGAAAATAGTAATGAATATTTACCCTTTAACTTTTTATGATACCTGTCTAGACAACACGAGCAACCCGTTTCCGTGATGACTTTTTTATGTACCTGGGGGTAGGATATCATGTATGTTTTGCTGTCTTCATTATTTTCAGTGACAATATTAAGCTAATATTTTAAAATAAAATTGTTACACTATTTTATATATTAAATTGTGCATTTTTTAAACATATTTTCAAAAAAATATAAGCGGTTTCGTAGGGCTCAAACATGACATCTGCACATGAACTTTTACCACAGCAGCAGAATGTAAATTTTTCAATGAAACATTAAACATTTTTTACTTTACATTAATAATGACTAAGAATTTGAAAAAAATGGAAAATTGTAATAAGTAAGGCATGATTCCAAATTTTACGTATTTAAAGGGCTGAAATTTAATAAAACATGAAATTTTAGAAATTTTCATGCATACTCTTTCATGCTACAAATTACTATGGGTTTCATGTAAATTCGGCAAAAGTTTTCTCTTGTTTAAATTTACTTTAATCTTTTAGTAAGTTAATATACTTCTCTATAAAATCAGAAATTAAATACATTTAGACGAAAACAGGGAACATAAAAATTATGCTCATTTAAAATGTCTGTAAGTAGATGATATGTTAACGGAAGTAAAGATAATTTTTTTCTTTTAGATTTATTCACTTGTCATTTTTTCTTAAATAACATTCTTAAAAATTTTAAGACGGTTGCAATTTTGCAAACATTGTTAACCTAACTTTTTTTAAATATCACAATAAAATTCATTTCAGTTCGCTAATTTAAATAACAAATAATAATAGAAGAAAAATAAATCCAAGTGAAACAAACCCACACAGCACAAAATGTAATGATGCTCCGATTTGGCATTGCTATCGGTTTTTAATCTTACGTTAAATTTACATACGTCACCAAACGTTTTTGAATAAAAATTCAGATTTTTCGAAAATGCGACAAAAAATGTTTACCCTTAAGATAGTATGCAACTTTTTATAGCCTATAATTTAATTTTTTTGAGAAAAATTTAAGAAAATTATTTAAAAATAAACTTTTTTTAAATAAATGAGAAAATATGTTTGAACTTTATTTGGATTCAACCTGAATTGTGCATTATGAAAGAACAAATCGGGTAAGTTTAATTTGAAAAGTTAAATTTTTAAATATGTACCAACTTCAATTGGCCTTTCGGAGCTAAAATTTGAGTGTTCATTTAAAAAAAAATCATACGATTTTTAAAAAAAACCTGGCACTAGCATGATTTGAGTCGTAGAATTGAACTATGGAAAAGCCGGCATCTTATGTCCCATTTTATGTCAAAATACATATTTTAGGAAAGTGCTATATATAAGATTAATAAATATCCTAAGTCACGCCTTCATGACATAAAAGCGCAAGTTGAATTGCATCGATCGTGAGAACAGAACGGAGGACAGAGAATTGTCCTGTATTTTATTTTTTGAGGGGGAGATCACTGTACATCATATGCATCCGGAAATAAATTTAGACACTTACTGTTCGTTAAACGCATTTTGGAGATACTTACTGTCCGTAAAACCTTGAAACGTATATCGAAATACGGAACAGTAACTTAAATTACGGAGTATCGAAATGGTCTTTATGAGCTTGAAAACGTATGTCTCTTCCAATTCGATCTCGATCTTAAAACTATGGACCAATGTTTGAAATACACACTTCATAAAACTCGCTTGTTTTACGGTATCCCATCATTATTCGCCATTAACTTCCAATATTTGCCTTCTGCCCTTTCCGCTACAAAGCAACTTCATTCAAATAAATATGTCTTAGGAATTGTGAGTAACTATTAAGCAAATATAAAAAACAAAATCTAAAGCACCTTCATAGATCTGAATCAATCCGCCTATCACATTCACACTGAAAATAAACTTGCAAATTTACTACTTTCCAAACCTGTTTTAAACATGCGCGTTAAGACTCCGTATCAAATCTCATATATTATTGATTTCAGGTTGTTGACGTTTTGTTCTCTTTTATTTCTTACATTCTTCAATAACATTTGATAAACAAAACAATATCCATCTTTCTTACTCAATTTGAATTTGCTTTCTAATCTTTATATTTTATCAACATATCTAAATACAATCTCAAATGCTTTTGCCAGGATGACCTCGGCTGCGATTAAAACAGTTTGGGTAAGAATAAATTAATCATATTTATCAATATCTTCCTAAAAAGGCCGTTAATGAATAAATAAATTGTATCGCAGCTGCGTTTTCATTAGTGATGTTGAAAATAAAGAAACTAGTTTATGCTCGATGTATCATCTCCTTTATTTGATATATTACTGAAAAGTAAATATTCTAAAAATCATTTTTTTTCTCGTATCAGAGAAAACGGAGTAAAAGAATAATTTGCCCTACTAGCCCAATGACCCACTTCGATGTCTTTCTTGGGTGACAACCGCTTTTTGCACAGATTATTTCATCAGTTAATTTTGATTTCTGCGACACTTAATTGTACTTCCATCTATTTCTTTTCCGCCCTTGGGCGGGAAAGTAAGAATTACGATAAAACATAATCGGACACATTTTCAAGTACAGTTTTTCTTTTTGTCTTTAAACAGCAGAGCTATATTTTCCAACAAGGAATTTATTGCATGAGTTTCAGTAAACGATAAGAGAGTTTATAATACAATTAATAAATTTATGAGGTTAGAAATTCGTATTTACTTCAGGAAAAAAAGATAAACTAAGCAGAAACTGAAAGATGGTTTGATTTATTTAATTATGGAAAAGCACTCGATGGCTATCTGCCTAAGAGGATGGACGCCTTCGTGGAGGATTTCCTCAGGGAAACTGGTTCCTATGCACGCTATACATGGGAAAAACAACGAAATCGCTCATGTAAGCAGCCTGTTCGCGAGGATTAGAAACCCGGACCAAACTTCCAGTGTTCCGCGATTTTACCTGTTGGCCACTCGTAGGCAAAAGCGAAAGATGTATTTAGGGTGAGGTATAGGAATGGATTTTCCGAGATTTAAATCAAATTGTGTAACACGTACTTTCGGAAGATGAAATTGCTCATTTTTACCATCTCTATTGTTCCCCTCAGCTGCAATGTAAAATTTACAACAGATTCTGTACTTCCAATACTGGATCTTTAATGTTTATTTTCATCTTTTGAAGTTATTCGTAATTTGCTTTAGAGAAAATTACCCCCTTTCCCCCATTTCATTAAAACAGGTTTATGTCTGATGTTCGGTTATCACCAAAACCTTTGGTGAAATTGCGAGGTGGTATCCAATCATTATTAAGGTTTGCGTATGGGTACTTAAGTGCTTCCTACAAGCTCATATACGCGTTTCTTAAATAAAGTTTTAAAAGAAAACTTCACTAGATTTAAAAATCTTTTCAACATTTAAGCCTAAGCTTTAATCGACGAGGTTCGTTTAGAACCCTATACAATTTTACCAGAGTACACCTTTCACCAAATTAGGAAGTTTGTTATACATCACAATTTCGCTTCTTTGTAGACTCTTTACGCCTATCTGTTTCCTACAATTGTGTTTATATACAAATTTTTCCTTAGAGGAATATGAATAGAGTATTACAGTAATAAATTATTTTATTTCTCAGAAAGTAATTTTGAGTTCAGTAAAGAACGCGAAAATTATCTGTTTTTTGAAAAGGCAAGATGTTTCTGTACTTATGGACAGCAGTATGTATCCGTCATATTACCAACATCGTCTTTGGTAGGAAAATATTTCAGCAGAAGTACAAAAGGATGGTCATCATGAATCTAAATTTTCCTTGTTCCGTTTCAAATTCACAAAAGAAAAATTCCAATAATGAAAGTCGTCGTTTCGATAACCCCAGATATGGTCTACTTTTGATATTTTTATTTATTTACTTTGAAAAATAACCCTTCATCACTTCCTGGTTGCTATTCAAAGTTATTGTAACAGCGATATCGATTATTATATTATTTTCACATTTCATCCTAAGTTCATTCTATTTTTACTCGAATATTTTTTAAAGACAGACTCGCCTAAAATCCTTTCTCTCATTCTACGTGAACTGTAATAGATTAAAGGAATATCTATGTGCTAATAAGAACATAATAAGTGCAGATGCCTTTAAAATTTTCAAATGAATTTTTATCGGACTTATTTTGCTTCTCCTTTTCTAATTTTGTTGAAATTCTGGAAAGGGATATAGAAGAATCCACATGAGAATCTTTACTATCATGCGTAAACATAGTCAGAAAATATCTTCATAAAGAATTTCTGACGATTTGCAATAGAATGAGATGAATTGTTCATTATATAGTGAGAATGAACTTAATAGTTTATTTATGGCAAAGCATGTTAAGGCTGTCTGCTCATTAGAAAACATAGCCGTGGAGGACGTTTTGAGGAAAATTAATCCGTTGCGTTGCGTTTGAAAAAAAGACTTTTTTTTAAAAAAAAAAACCTCATATAGCTTGTGCCTTCCACTGTTTCCTTTCTTTAAACGTTCGACCCTTCGTCGATACATTTTACCAGCAGAACGAGTTAATAAAAGTGTTTACTCTTCTTCTCTACCGCTATTTGTAGCCTTTTTTTCCGCCGCATTTAACATTAATTTTTAAAAATGAGTAAACATTTTTGTGATTAGTTATTTCGAAATATTACTAAACTTTTACTTGAATTCAAGTTTAAAATATTACACAAATGAATACAATGTCTCTGCTTCAAAATTTCTAAATTCTTTTAGCAAATTTGATTTTTTTTTCTTTTTTAAATCAAAAGTAAATCATCAAATGAATAGTATTTCTTACAACTGCTAGATCACATTATATGTATCTGATGAAAGAATACAGTTACTGTATTCGATGACATTCTTGTGTTTAAAAAAGCATCGTTAGCTTACCATTGTTGCTTTTATTATATTTTATTATTGATTAAATATTTCATTTCTGTTCATTTATATTAAGACGTTATGGGATTTAAAATTAAGCAAGATTGCAATATTTGACTGGAGTAAATTTTCAATAAATCTTTACTGATCTTGAAGGCGATGCTCACTTAAAATCTACACCCATCTAAGGTTTCCTTTTTTTCCTGATCTTAAATTTTCCTTTGGCATATCTCTCTTTCAATAAGCCATCACCTGATTTTACGATATCCTTGGTATCTCTATTCGTTAGTGGAACGAAAACGCTTTTAGAAGAGCATATGTAACTGCTGCAAGAAGAAATACCTTTTTTTAAGACGGAGCTAAACGAAGGTAATGAATGAAAGTTATGCTCTTTCGGAGAGGAGAGGGAAACATACTGAGGTTCACTAAGGTCGAGTGGATAAAAACCGCTGAACGGGTCTTTTAATGCTGTTTAAATTTTTCAGGCTGACTGCACGAGTATTTTCGCGGTTTTCCGAATGAGTGACTAGAATAAGAAGCCGTTTCCCTTAGAAAGTTCTTCGTGAACGATAACACTTCTATGTTAGCCGCACCACGTTGCTGCAAGTCTTCTCCTGTAACGAAAGATTATCCCTTACCTTGTAAGTGTTATATACTAAGCTGTAAAATACTAGTAGTTTAAACAAATATGAATTGCGTTGTGTTTGTACCCTTTTAAATTTCGTTTCAACAACCCGAAGAGCCTTGCTACTGGTGAAACCATGTTGTGTAATCAGAAATTCAAGTAGACACATAAAATCAATAATACTAACTTAGTTTATTACTTTCCTTAAAACACTAATATCAAACAAATTTACTAACATAAAATTATACTAGTCCCCGGGAACTACCTTATTTAGTTTAGAAAACAAATAGCTAAACATTTATATATTTTCCACAAATACTGCAATCTTAGACAGTAACCACTTCAATTCAAATACTATTGTTTAAGTAATAACTATTTTTATGAGTTAAGATACAAATTAAAATTTTCTATTTCATTTTTCAGTTGTAAGGTTCTTACACCTTATTTATCCCAGAACAAGAGAAAATTCAAATAATGAAGTACAGAGTTAAGTACCTATAGTATTGCACCATAAGAGGAAAAAAAAATTATACCTTTAACTAGAGCAATTTAAGACTGCTCACAAATTTCTTCAGATCTCAGTTAAATCAGCAAATCTTCAAAAATATTAAAGATTTAAATTTTCTACCTTTCAAAATTCTTTACAGCAAACATTTAAATAAAAGTTAAATTCTGATAATAATAGAATCTTTAAAAAAATTCAAGAAATAATTAAACCAGAGAATTTTGGATGAAAAAAAAATCTTTAAGAATTTAAGTTAACATTAAAGTTCAAAAAGAAAAACTTCTTAACTGACGGAAGATGTGAACCTGGAGATTTGGGGGTTCGACGGCAGCTTGGCGGACACCGAACATTCGAAGAATACCCAGTACGCAGGAACTTGGAAGTTTCATCCAGCCTTCTGTATTACGAACTTCAGAGCCATCAGGAAACTCAGGTCGGAACACAGGTTGCTTGGCTATTGATTTTTTCTGTTCTTATAAATTGAAGAAGCGGACTGAGTCTTCATCAGATGGTAGAATTGACGAAGAAATATTTACTTTCCATTTTGAAGGACATTATTTCTGTGGTAGTTGAAGCATGGAAATATAATTTTCTTTCATTTCCTTTTCTATTGCAGAATTATTTCATTTACATTTTTGAAGGACTATTTCCGAAGCCATGGAGTAAGACGTGACAGGAGCCATAAGCCCCCCGTTAAAAAAACAAATTCATCCTTTCTGTTGCAGCAACAAGATGCCCAAGGCGCCCGAGAAAGTTATCTTCTTGTCAGCCGAATGCAAAAACGAAAACGTCCCAACAGCTTCGCAATCCCACCTGCACCCGCTTTTTGTCAGGTCCGGACACTAGATATCGCCAAAACTCGCCAAAAGGGTGAATAAACTGAAACTCTACCCCTCACACAAACCCCTGCTAATATCGTCCAAAAATCGAGGAGTTGAACTGGAACAAAATTCCGAATCTCGCCAAGCCCGCCAAAAGAAGAACCAAGAATTCGACGTAGGCGTGGGAAAACCAGCAAACCTAGGCAACGGACAAAAATTCCTAAGCAAAGGCTTGGAAATCAACTGCAAAAGTGACGCTTTTCAATCCTTTCCCCCTCAACCAAAAAAAATACTCGAAGTGCAAAAATTCGTTGAATAATTAACTGTAACTTAAAAACTGTTTAAGCTAGAGACTTGAAAGTACTCTTAAATTAAAAGGCTAATTTTTCTGCATCCAATGATATAAGTTAAATGAGAATCAACCTAAGTTAAGTAATTTTAAATCAAGTTTATTACCTACGAAAGCACCTAATTCCATTGTCTGTTTCAACGCGTTTACGAGTAACCAGTGGAAGAGACGTACAAATCTTAAAGTACCAAAACCACTAATTAAAATTAAACCAAAGCAAATATAAATACAAGATATTAAATAAAATAACGTTGTGTAGCATAAATTTAGAATAATGAAAATTAATCTTAAGTCAAACTTAAATAATTAAGTGTTACATAAAAATTTGCTACACAACATAAGGTTTATCCTAATTTTATGCATCATTCCTATCTATTCTAGTTTCAGCTTACAATTTCCTACCAGAATGTAATTTCAAAAACGCAATTAATGCAAATGAATAAAGAGTAGTATTTGAGTCGATGTTTCATCAACTTCGAGAGAGAGCCTGAGTTCCTGACTAGCGATCGTTTGCTTCGGACTACGTCTCTCTAAGCCATTGCTATGCTCGGCCATACTTTATGCCCTTGCTTGGCGTCGCCGACTTAATTAAGATTTAGGGGCCAACTACTTAGAATCTTGATAGCTTCGGCTATATCTTTCAGTTAGCTTTAGTTAAGTTTAGTTGAGTTTAATTTTATATTCATTTAAGTTAAAGTCTAGGTGGAGGCTTTGCTGTACTTTCCAAGTTAGGAACTGGTTGTATCATATTTATTCTGAGAAATAAAGGGTAGTTAACCCTTCGTAAGTCTTACGTCTCTATTGACACACTTAAGCGATTATTCCCTTATTAGTGTTTGTGGGGTTCAAGGATTGAACACTGAATTAGATAAGTAAAACCCCACAACCTTCTCCAGTCCCTTGCCTAAGTCCTTACAGATCTGTACATTGTCAAAATTCAAGCAAAATCAAGCGCCGAAAAAGGGCAGTATTTCAACTGAGTTGATAACTCACACTTTATGCTATATATGAGCAATAATTCAACATTGGTATTGGTAACCCTCGCGTCCTTTGCCGTCTTCGATTAAACAAGCAAACATTGCCAATTAGAAAAGGCCATGCTGAGATTTAAAATACTAATATCATTCCTTAGTTTCTGATATACAGAAAATTTCATGATTTCTTGAAGTGTTTTGCTTCATTTTTACTCTCTATGAAGGAAATCTCACATACCTTACGTATATGGAACTTTCTCCAAATACTAGAGAACAGTTGTAATTTTAATTTAAGTTGAAGGCGGAATGAAATCAAACACTTCCGAAGTACGATCCTCATCTCTAGACAGCAGAGGGAAAAACAGACTGGAGCAGCCCCAGATTAATCAAACTCGAGAAATAAAGAGGCTATATAAAATTCGATTTAAATTCGAAAACCAATTAACGCAGTGAAATCATAATTCTGAGGTCAAATGTTAACCTTTTTAACTTTCCTTCAGTTACACACTACAGTTAGAACTGTATTTGTTGCTTGTGATTTGTAGTTTTATACTGACATTCTTACTCGAGAAACATAATCTCAATTTAATTTTGCTTTCTTTTTTTATTTTCTAATCACAGATACATAAAATATTTTGTTCATGAGGTTCGAGTAATATTATAAAAGGTTTGATTGATTATTTTTACAAAAGTTTTGTTTCAAACAAAGTACAGTCAAAGATTTATCAATAACAAAACTTTCACATTACAGGAAACTAGATATTAATGATTCGTCACAGAAATTCCATTTACCTGTGCCCTATTTTATATATCGCTATTTCGTATGTCATTATATGTAACAAGCTAATAAAAAGATCACTGTTTCATCATGCATCCGAAACATTGCTCGTCATTTACTATAGTTCTTTGACCCCGCCATCATTTAAAATATTACCACAAATAAGTAACATATTGCATTGTTTAAAACTGCTTAGCTATTTGCATACTCTATGAACTGTATTTTATTTCTGGGTGAAGTAACTTTTAAACACTCAAACAAATGCAAGAAATGAAACATGTGACATTGATGTTACAACAGTAAAATAAATAACGGAAATGGAAAGACTGTTTTGAAATAAGTTAGGGTATTAAACTTTTTCATGGCTTTTTGGAGGCATATTCAATTCAAATTTACTTTTATCTCTCCACTAAACGTGCATAAAAGGTCATTAAATTAAATTCGTTTTCAGAAATTTTAAAATACTGAGATTTGCATTAGTTATCTCTGTACAGTTATATGCTTACTGAAAGACGAAAATATGTGAAAACTGCATTTTGAACGTCATTAATTTAGCCAAAATTTTGCGAAATAAAATTGCTTTTTTCTATGTTGGTAAAAAACTTAAGAACTTATTTAAAATTTCTAAATTTTGAAGTTATTTTATTTTCCAGTACTGTGAAAGAATTCAGAATTCCATAGTTAATATCTGGCAACAATCATGTATTCAATGAATGCTTCGTTTGTTACAGAGCATCTTTCGTTTCCCGAAAACTTCATTGCTGTTCCCAAAAATATAATGCTGATGTTACCTGTGGCTCATCTGAAAACTGTCTAACTGATAGAAAGAAAAAAATTCAAAACTTAAATATTGGGAAGAAATTGTGTATAAAGATAAAGTTATGAACAGACATTCTTATGCTCAGCTGAGTAATATTCATTTTAGTACGGTGTTTCTGGAAAGCCTTGATTGCGCCACATTCGAGAAGGTTCCTTCGGGACAATATTACTTGAGATGTTTTGCACACCTATTCTTTCATAAAAAGAGTGGGAATTCTTGAGATCCTTTCATTCCTGAGAATAATTTTGCGAAAGTGTATCCGCACTTTCTTTATCTGTTTTCCGGAAATGGTGAAAACAACCTTTGAGGAATTAATTATGCGCAAATTTGGAAAATCAAATGTAAAGGGAATCCCAAATTATAAAATTTAAAATTATTATAACATATTAATTCGATTTTAAAGAAATCTATTATATTCGTTTCGCTTTCTTCGATTAAAATTTCTCTACTATGCTAGTCATTTATGTGTTTCGAATTTTAAAATTATGTTAATGGAATTCATGAAGGATCGTTACCAAAATCTAGTATGGTGAACTTTGATATCACGATTTTTTTCCTGTAGCTATTTGAGTACAGGGAATAGTACTGTTCCTTTATCTCTAAAGCTCTGTAAACAGAATGTTTTCTCAGAAACTATTTTACTTTAGTAAAAGGAAATTACTTTCTTACGAAACTATGTTCGGTTATATAATTTATTTTTTACGTATTTGGTTGATCACGAGGATGACGCCTTGTCATTTCTATAAGTTACTGTAGTGAAATATTCGATGAACTATGAAATATAGGAAAATAGTTGAACTGGTATTTTTTTCCTTGAAATATAACAAAAATAGACCTCTATACAAGACTTTTGTTAACTTTTTTCAGTTTTTCGTAAATAGGCATATATGTATTACTAGCAGTATTCTTCATACCATTGTTAAGTTTTCTAATAATATGTTGATTGTTTTTCTTGCTGAGACAGGAAGCATTATAAATAGTCGGATTATGCTATCTATATATTTTTTTTCATAAATTGTTATTGAACTTTTCGCTAAACTAAATTATATAGTTACCAAGCTACAATCAAATAACTTACACTATTTTCTGGTATTTTATACTTAGATGTATTTGAATTTAAATTTGCAGTAGTTATGGATTAATAACATTTTAAGCTTTTGTAATAAATCTATATGCTAAATTTATAAGTTGCTAAGCTCATTACAGCCAACTTCTTATAAAACAACTAACATCTGACAAGATGTATGTCATTTTCCACGCCAAATGAAGTGTACTGGTCATATAACTGAGAAAGGCTGCTGATATCTTTGGGAACTAACGATTTTATAACTGAGTGTTGAGACTACAAAAATAGTTTGCTTTAATCACTTAATTAATTACTTGTGAATCAGAAACGTAACAAAACAAAACTTCCTTTTGGAAAACTGATTTTAAAGTATGTTTTTTAAACTTACGTTCAGATTACTTGCTTGTACTTTTGTCTGCTTTTCGCCGAGTAATAATTCTCAAAAGCTTTTATGTTATAAATATTAATTGTGTTGCATTATTAAAACTCAAAATTACACTAAAATACTTTCTTATTATACATATTGACTCATTTGAAAGAAGCAGAATTTTTGATGGAAAAAAAGAAGGTTTACTTTTCTATTTCCATCTCATTATTTCTTCTTTTGTCAACTTCTCCCAAAATTTGGAATACTTGCCCATTTTTGCATTCTTACGACTCCCTCGTAAAGAAAGAAAGTATCGCTTCTTTCCCAAAAAGTGTGTTTTTAGTTTAATATGAGTTAGTGGGCAAAATTTAGAAGCTTAAAGAGATTTTAAGTGTTATTTTCAGCAATTAACAACGAAAGGCTTTAACTTTACTTTCGGGATTTTTTTTCTTTCTTTTCTAATTCATTGCTCTAAATAACCTTTAACGCGAACGTGTGTACCATATTTCTTTTGAACTATCAGAGCACAAATGTGAACAAATTAGTTACACAACAAGTCAAATGGCAAAAAAAACTTCGAAGGTGTGAAAATGACCCCAAACGTCACTTGAAAATGACACTTTCACATAATTAAGTAAGAAACATGCAGGCGTTTCCAAACTTTTATTCCTTGCTGTAATTTAAGGCGTAGGCTGTGCTGTGCTACCTCCTTTTACTCTTCAGAACTTTCAAAAATCTGGTTTAGGTGCTTAAAAGAAGTAGGTATACGTACCTCCCAAACAGAGAAATGAAAATGTTGTACAAATTTAAACCTAATTTATTTGTTTCTATTGAAATATGGTATCCGAAGAGAATTTGAAAGCAGTACACGTTTGTCACATTGTTTTACCTAATGCACCCTTGATCTGATTCGGTTTTTCTTGCAACTGCAATAGTAAGATGAATACACAAAATTTTTGCATCTTTTAACGTGCAAATATCACAGAAATTCCATTAATGTGTAATGGTGTAGCCTTATTTATTACGTGTTCAGTCATTAGGCACTACACAGAAAGGGAGGGATGCCCCGTGGAGGACTTTCTAAGGGAAACTGTCTTGAATCCACGTTAAACGTGGGGAAAAGCCCAAAAGCTCCCATGCAGCTAGCCCGTTCGCCGGTACTCGAACCTCCGACCGAACTACCAGTACTCAGCGGGTTTTAGTACTTGTCCGCTGATGGGCCGTATAATGATGTGCTACTAAGTAATTTGCTGAAATAAGAATATCTTTTGTAATAAATGCGTTTATCTCATAGGAGGGTTACCCGCTCATGTATAAAATCGGAAATAACAAAGCATGTAACAATATCGCTGATGTGTGGCCAAGAACCTTATTGAGAACACAAAGGCTGTAGGATCACTAAGGCAATCAACATATAAAAGTTCATTAGAAAAAGCTATCCAAACAGAAAATCTAACAAGAAAATTTTGTTTAAATGTGGAACCGCTATCATTCATAATTTTCATAGTTTATTCATTTTTTTCACGTGATGTTAAGCAAGTAGGAAGAATGAATTGACTGTTACCTGACCTCTTTTACACATTAGGCTCCCTGACCTGTAAGATGGAATAGCATTCTATTCGATTTAATTGCATTATTTAATAACCCTAGGTAAACGAAAATGACAATAATTTGTTTCAGTTTCCTTTGAGAATTATCTTCTAATATTCAGAAATAATACATTATTGTTCTCAAAACAACGTCTCGTAGAATAGAGAACGTTTTTATGAATCTTTCCATTTTCTTAAGTTTGTCTCAAAATCTTTGTAAAATCCTTCATCTTCAGCCTTGAGATTCTTGTATTTGTTTTATTTTACGGAATCTAGCCCACTTTTTTTTTTCAAAAATCAGGCCTTTTTGTCAGCAATCACAGTTTTTCAAAGGCTATAGCCCAGCTGCCCAACATTCTACTTGATCTTCTATATTTCCCGGACCAGAAATGGGGAGCTAAGGACTTTTTTCAGTTTCTCTTAAATGTAAACTCTTCTTTTTATTCATGTAGCAATTCCAAACAAAATATGGTCTTAAATGTGTAGTTATACATTTTGTTTTCGTTTATAAACATGGCAAGCCTTATTAAAACATAATCAGCATGGAGTTGTTTACAGTACTCTTCAAAAAACCTGTTGTAAGAGTGACAGTTGAATTTGACACACATCCTTTTTGAATATGTGGTTTATATATTGAGAAAAACATGAGTTCAATGTTTTGCGTTCGGTAGAAATATAACGTTGCTTTCCCCTTGCTTTTTACATACTACATATGTCATTTTCGAATTTCGGATGTACAAGGGCATTAGAAAGCACTTTCCTTTAATTTCAAAAGGCGAACCGTCAAGATGATAAATTTAGTTAATTGCTTTCCATTCTTTAAAGTAATTTATCAGTGAAACCGGAAAATTTTGCGAAACACTTTGCTTTGAAAATTAGACTAAAAAACGGACAGAAAGAAAATGACAGGGACAGAAACGTTCTGAAACCAGGATAGTATCTCAAACCGGCTAAATATCAGAATTTCACGAAGTGGCATGTGGCGTATTGGAGCCCAAGTTAAAATATTTCCAAAGCACCAGCACTCCGCGTGCAGCTTTACGGCAGTTGGACTTGCATGACACAGCAGAATATAAATGGAATATTTTAAGACAAGTCTTGCATTTTTGTCTTAGAAATCTATCTCAGGGTTTATTTAAAAACTTCTTTTGGTAATGGCAATTAAGTGGATAACATTTGCTTGTCATTCTTTGGATAATGGTTACTGAGGAAAGGATTGGCGAAATATGCAGAGTGATGAAGCTATTTTCAGTTGAATAGAGTTATAAATATTTATAATTTCCGAACTTTTTCTGACAGTATAACTGGGATTTTCATACATAAATTCCACTGCGCCAAACAAAATTGAAAATCTGAACTTATTTCTTAAGGATTAATGACGAATGTTGAAATCATTATCCATCATTAGTGCTTAGGAAATATGTAAGCGTTAACCAATGGTAAATTATTCAAATTTAACTAGACACTAACAGCAACTGAAATGTTTTACATATATTTAAATATTGTTGAAGTATTTACTTTCTTTTCGTATGTGTGTACATATATATATTACAGAGTATTATATGAGCAGAGGGCTTATCTAAATAAAACTCCTCCTTATATGGGATTTAACGAAGCGATTAGATGATCACTTCCAAATACATGGCAGCCTCGAAAATGAGAATTTAAACCTCTAACACTCTGGTTAACAGGTTTTCCAAGAAATTCAAAACTGAATGCCATTGGATATATAAAATGTTTCTGCTTTCATTTAATCCTGATCCACTGATAAGGCAATCAGCGTCATTAACCGCTGTCCAAGACGCTTTAGTTTATGACATTAATTTCAATCCACTCCTTCCTTATTAATTTAAATTTGTAATAGCTTAAATTTTTATATTCCATTACTCTTTCCTTCGACAGATGGTGCTACGCTCGCTTTCGCTTTGCTACATCCATTGTTTATATTATAAATACGGTCGTCGTATCTTCCTTCTTTGTAGATTCTATATTATCATTTATACATAGTGACTCAAAAACATATTGTAGCTGAGCAAGCTTTTAGAAATTTTTTGAAAGATAAATTAAATGTTTAGTTTTTTTCTTATATTATGTGCTCCGCCCTAAGGCACTACACGGAAAAGGAGGGATGCCCCGTGGAGGTCTTTTTTTAAGGGAAACTGGCTCGTATCCACGTTACACATGGGGAAAACCACGAAAACGCCCATGCAGCCAGCCCGTTCGGCGGGACTCGAACCCTGGACCGAACTACCAGTGTTCAGCGGCATTTACCGCTCGGCCGCTGGTGGGCCAAATATTTAGTTTAAAAGAAGTATTTTTATTACATTACGTATCATAAAGCTGGATGAAATCAAAGAACCTTAAAATTAACTAAAAATAACTTTAAAAGAATATAAAATTTCGTATTTTTCATGTACAAATGAGAAGCAATGGGGAAAAAATATTGGTAAACATATTTAAAGAAAGGCTCTATGAAAATTGCTAGAATAATTTGTCGGGCCTTCTTTCCTTTTCATGAACTCAGTCTTCTAGGCATTCAGGTATGGATTTTATAAGATTTTGATTGAGACATGCTTCTCTTGTATTTTTTTTCCAGTTTTGGGGTTAGCTTTTCCGCAAGTGCATTTCTGTTGGAAATTCTGAGTTTTTTTAATTTTACCTTACAAATGATCCATAAATGCTCAATAGGATTGAACTCTGGACTAAACACAAGCGCTTTGATTACATGGGGGATAGATATACACAGTCCAGTCACATTAATGTGACCATCTGTCAAAAGCCAGAATAACCACCTTTCGCAGAGCGGACTGCTGCGAGACGTGCAGGAAGAGAGTCACATAGGTCCCTGAAGGTGTTCTCTGGGATGTTGAGCCATGCCGACTCTAATGCCGTGGCCAGCTGCGCTAGATTACGCGGTTGAGGATCCATGGCGCGAACAACTCGATCGAGATGGTCCCACAGATGCTCGATTGGGTTTAAGTCAGGTGAGTTTGCTGGCCAGGGGAGGACGGTAAACTCATCCTGGTGCTCTTCGAACCACGCACGTACACTGGCAGCTGTATGGCACCTCGCATTGTCCTGCTGGAAGATGCCATCATCCTGAGGAAAAACAATGCGCATGTAGGGGTGAACATGGTCCGCAAGGACAGATGCGTACTTGTATTGATCCATTGTGCCTTCCACAATGATCAGTGAACCTAGAGAATGCCAGGAAAACATTCCCCAGACCATAATGCTCCCGCCTCCAGCTTGGACCGTTCCGGCAATGGTTGCAGGGTGGTTCCTTTCAGAGGTTTCACGCCTTATACGCCAACGTCCATCTGTCCGATGGAGCATAAAACGCGATTCATCCGAAAACGCAACCTGTCGCCACTCAGTGGACGTCCAGCTGCTGTACTGGCGTGCAAATTCTAGCCTTCGCCGTCGATGAACAGCAGTCAGCATAGGTGCACGAACCAGGCGTCTGCTTCGGAGGCCCAGACGCAGCAATGTTCGCTGAATAGTACTTTGGGAGACACTTTTGGTAGCCCCTTGGTTCATTTTGGTGGTCAGTTGCTCAACGGTAGCCCGTCTATCTGCCCGAACGCATCTCCGCAACCGTCGTTCGCCTCTGTCATCTATGGCCCGTGGTGCACCACATTTGCCACGTCGCTGATTTTGGACAGTCCCATTTTGCCATGCACGGTACACTTTTACCACGGCGGCACGCGAACAGTTCACAAACTCAGCCGTTTCGGAAATGCTTCCACCCTTGGCCCGAAAGCCAATGATCATGCCCTTTTGGAAGTCGGATAAATCGCTTCGTTTCTGCATTACGCCAACGATTGAAATGTTTTCCGAAGCCCTCACACACCCTTTATATACGCTCAACTGCACTGTGCTGCCACCTGCCTTCTGTGATTGGTTATTTAACTCTGACATGGAAAGTACGTGGTGGTCACATTAATGTGACTGGACTGTGTATATAGTCCACAGTTTGCAAATGTCAGCATTATGCTTCGGATCATCGCTTTGATAAAGTTTTAATGCGACAATATGCCCATTTTTTGTGTGCTATATTTCGAAGTTTGTTTCAAGATATTCAAATACATAAAATTATCAATTTTACCACCAATAAAATGTTGAATTTAAATTCCGCAAGCACCAATATAATCCAAAACTATCTGTCTACCTCTACCATATTTTTTGAAGGAATAAGATGCTTCACTTGAACTTCAGTATTGGATTTTCTTCATAACTTTTGCTTTTAATAGTTCCCAAATATTAAATGTACTTTCATTTACAAGTACAGCCGAATTCCAAAAATTCTGAGACTTTTTAATACAGGTCTTAGTGAAGAAATGGTTTCCTACTAGCTATTTGGTCATATAAGTTATATTTTCTTAAAATATTTTAAACAGTTTCTGCGTTACTAGATTTGCTAAATATTCATTGGTCTTCTAAAATCAATCTGACTTCATTTACAGTGCTATTGTACATTTGTTTACTTTGTTAGTGGCAGAATTTACTTGTTAAGCCTTGTGGCGTACTTTGTGAAATAAGAGGAGTTATAATTATAGTTCACAAAAAAATTCTGATCCACATTTCATCGCGTTTAGTTAATCTCCTTGGAAAACTTGTTCGTGGTTTGTTTTCACTCAAATTTGCTTTACCGTATTTTAAAATAAAATTGAATAGTAGGTATAACTTTTTAAATTCAATATTTCAGCTATTTTCTTCTCAGGTTTTTTACGATTCCAATGAAAAATCGTATGTTTGCTTGCATGCAAAGAAATCTAAATTTATTCGATCCATGTTAACAAAATAGATCCTAAATCTGAAATTGCAACTTTTCCTAGCTTAAAATTCTTCTTTCTGGTATTTTATATGAAACCGCTGGTGGAATTGGCTCTTTATAACATTTGTACCGCAATGCCTCAACCCCTTTTTTTACCTTATTTCGTATTTAAAGACAAAGTACATGAAATATCTCATTTATTCATAACATGGCACTTATCCGCAAAAAGCATTTTAAAATATTTAGTTTTAGAATAATGATTAGCAGAATTTTCATCACCAAGTGCTTGAAAGTTCCTTATGCTCCAATACTTTTTTGAGTCAGTTTATTTGGATGGACACTTTCACCTATGAAGGTTGTGTTTCTTAAACGTTGCCCGCCACGAGATTCGATTCTATTCTGAGACGTCCCTGCCTCGTGCTCGCTATGTGTTACGCTTACTGAATCATGAGTGCTCTTCAATTTCCTATTAATGTCTTCCATACTAAAACCTTTTTATTATCATGAAGAAGGTGCAGAAGAAAAAGCCAAGGTCTACCTTACCCTTAAAAATATTGAGGACTTTCAACTTAAATGCGTACTAGGAAACTAACTGATGCAATATTATGAAAGATGGAGAGAGACTTTCTCAAGATGATAGCGCTAAGCCTCGAACTCCATCAGTTTAGGTAACCTATCAGATCAAATAAGTTAAAAACCCAAAGCCTAAAATTACTTCTTCCCAGCCTGAGGGGAAAATGAAAAAATTCAAGAAATCAGGTGAACTGGCCACCACTTATAAAAATGACTCGAGAATTACTCCACCGCACTTTTGCTTTGGTTTTGCTTTAACATGTTGGATTAATGTGACCAATAGAGCTAGCTCTGTAGAATCCTGCTATAAAATGCCACTAACTGCCTTTCTCGAGTTATCGAGATGGAAGAGATAATTGCATGCAGACCTAGACTCAGCAGAATTCAACGTTGAAACTTTAATGATCCTCTTCTTGAGCATTACAAACCAAAAATATTGAGAAAACAGTCTGTTGACGAAATTCACGTATCAAAGATAATCCTATGAAGAACCATAACTCACAATTTTTATCAAGCTAGCCATAAAATTATTAGCTTACTGATTTGGACAGGACTCTTCTCGTCCTCATGCACTCCTGCAGGAATAATCAATGGCTACTGCTTTCCAGTGGTTCTTATGATCTGGCGCTCCTATGACCAGATTCGACTGCTGTTCTTCAGGCAGAACTCCAACTCAATCGAGATCAGAAAACTGCAAGCTACAGACCAGATGACCAACTACCCTTTCCTGTTAACTACTTAAATTCCTATTCACTTCTCAAAATCAACATAACTCTCTGGAGGGAACAAGCTCGCGACTAGGTTCGAAGTGGTAGAACAGTATGAAAATTGTCGCAACTCCACCGCAGCTGAGCTCAGAAAACAGCTTGAATACTCTCACGAAATTTTCAAGCCGACATCATCCCAGGTTACTCTGTTGAGACTCGACTAATTACCAGCTCGATATCTTAGTTACTGACACTCCTTATGATAATAATGTGGACTGTCAAGATGACAATGAAAGTTATGAAGCTGAACTCATAATCGTCATTCCTGTCACCATGCCGAATCTTGGAAAAGAGAGACTGCCTCCGTTAGTATGTCCAAGACAGGAGGTTACTTGGAAAGAAATAGGAAGCCTTTTCTTTCAGCACTGGATACAATAATACACCGAAACGCTAAGCAGAGGCAAAACCACTCTTTTCTTCGATTCCAACAGGAATCGAAATTCAGCGTTTAGACTGTTTTTGAAAAATAATATACTTTCAGCAAATGTGTAGAGACATTCGGTAATTTTTCGACGTCAAGAAACTGAAGAAATGAGCAATGCCCTCGCCGGCATTCGAACCACGGACCTCTGGAATACGGGTCGAGCGTGCTGACTACTACGCCACGAAGGCACGCCAAGAAGGCGGGAGAAGTACCTTATATACCACCCTTTTAAAGAGCGACTGCGGATCAGGGGAACCGATTGCCAAATTCTGGTGGTTGAGAACCATCATCCACCACCTTTTTTTAGTTCAGGCGCCAGTGTAGAGGCATTAGGTAATTTTTTGACGTCAAGAAGCTGAAGAAATGAGCAATGCCTTCTCCAGGATTCTAACCACGGACCTCTAGGATACGCGTCGAGCGTGCTTCCCACTACACCACGAAGGCACGTCAAGAAGGCGGGAGAAATACCTTATAAATGCAGGCGGAAAGCAGAAGCCCCCATTAAAGTTTTTATCAGCGATTACCAGTAGACTCAGATCCAGAGGAAATCGGAAATCAAGACGGAACTTGCCAGTGGTTGCGCTGTAATAAAGGTTACTTAAATTACGAAGAAGACCCAAGACATCATAAGGAAACTTCCAATATTTTTTGCTTCGGTAAAAGGAACTGAGGAATGTAGAAGTATCTACTTCCAGAATACGATTTTGGAACTGTATGTTAGAATCAGACGCAACAGACCAGGGAAAAAATGCTATGGTTCCTTTCGTTGTTAGAGATTTAGCCCCGTCCAAATCTTCTGCTGCAGCCTGCTCAGATGCCTGAAGTGTAGTCAGGGTTACCTTGTTTACACTTGAAGTCTTTTAAAGGAAGAGAAACCAGCATCCGTTACAGAATATTGGATCATGGAACCTCATCTAATAATTGGAAACTCTATTCGAAAATCCTCAGGAAGAATAAACCAAAAGAGTGGCTGACAAAAACCCCAGCCAAAGACAATTCGGAAGGAGATATACTAGATTCTAAAGGGACACCCTCTACGTATGCGCAGAATGTGTCTCAGAAAGTAACGAATGAAAATTCAAGATCGCCAAGATATAGCTTGAAGTTGAATGAAAGACTAAATTTATGCACTTAGCTAAAAAATGCGAGAGGATCAGATCGCCAAAATTTTAAGTGATGCTCACAATAGAAAGCATGCAGAAACGGAATTTTAATTTTCGACATTGCTACATTTTGAAAGATAACAAAAAGACTTTAGAGCACTTAGATGAGCCACTTATTTGCTATGAACTTCTCTTGCGATTGTAAGATTAGTCTGGACTATTATCACTCTTGTGATGTGGAAGGTACACCTGTTTTCACCTACGTTTATAAAGTATTTTTCCCGCCTTCTTAACATGCCTTCGTGGTGTAATGATCAAGTACACTCGGCGCGTATTCGAGAAGGCCGTGGTTCGAGTCCCCGAGAGGGCATTGTTACTTTTCACGTCTTCTGCTTCCTAAATAACCTAATGTCTCTACACGTTATGCGGCTATTTGACTTTATTTCAATGACCTGGACATATCGCTCTACACACAATATTCACGGCGTCCACGTCTTCGACTCCTTCTCTGCAAAATTTGATGCTCCTGAAGAAGTAGGACCTGTGTCTGTTCGCTCTTAAAATCTACGGAATTTTATTCAAAATCTAAGCCAAAATAAAGTTGTTCTTTTACCTAGTTTTAAGTTCTACACGGCACGCTTCTCCTCGCATTTGATTTATTTGAATCGTTCAAGACATAGTACATAACTGCAAAATACATAATGCCCTATACAACAGGAAAAGATCTCTTGTTACCTGCAGCAATGAAAATGTACTAAATATTTCATGAAAAGCTATGGAGATGAAATTCGTAAAATTCTTTCAGCAAATGATATTGTTTTAAGAATTTCTAAAATTAGCAATGACTAAAAGCAGCAGCTTCCTAATCTTAAAAACAGCCTAAAGTTTGGAATTTATTTGAAAGACACAAACTTAGCTTACTTATTTGTTTATGTGAGATAAGTGTATGAAAGAAGTATCTGTAAATAATTAATGTTTTCCCGTCTTTTAAGAGTCCGCGCATGAGTGAAAGTCTTAAAGCTGAAAAAGTTTTACAAAGGATTGGTTAGAGTGTGCATCGAAGTTCGTACAAATGGCTCTGAGGTAATAATTCCTAAGCATACTAGACTTAAATGAAAATCTTTAACTGATGGCAATGAACATATTCTTTTTACTCACTACATGATTTATCAAGAAGCAGTAACAGCCAAAAGAAATATCACCATATTCAAATGCTGTGCTTTACGATGTAATCGAAATCATTAATTTTATAAAAAGCTGAGTTGTTAACAGTCGTTTATTTTCAAAACCTGTGCGAAGGTATAAATTCCAATTAGCAAATCCTACTGCTACTTGCAAAAAGCAATATGAATCTCAAAAAGTTGAAATTTATATAAATTGTTACCGTTGAAAGAAAATGTTCTTATAGTTTCAACTGACCACCAATTAGATTTTTGTAATTCTTTTCACATTGAATTATGGCTTTTAAAACTACATTATTTGTCAGATATTTTTTAAAAATTTGATGATTTAAACATGTGTTTGAAGAAAACATTTGTAACATGTTTTCGTTAAAACGTAAAATCCGAAACATTGTTTAAAATGTAAAAATATGAAAAAGTAGAGGGTCATATAGCACTTAGAAATGTCTAAAGCTGTAGGTGCTTTTATTACTGAAAATGAACTTTCCATAGATTTAATTCCAAAAATTATACATGATCATTGAAAGTGCCTGAAGAGATAATTTCAAAAAAAACTTTCTTTCAAATTTTGATACTGAAAAGAAAATTGGGTTCATAAATTATACTCAATTGAAATGACTAAATCGATAATTTACGAGTATTAAACTCTCATGAAAAAACTGTGAAGTTATCCAGTGACACAGGCCTAAAACATGAGTTTTCCTAAAATGTGTTAAATGAATTTTGGCTGCGGATATAATTCTAACATTTTTGTATTTATGCCAAGCGGCACTTTTGCATCGTCATTTGTAAAACAAAAAGCCGAAAGATGAATATATGATATTACATATGCCCTGCAGTTTCAAATATTCATTCAAGATTTAGACTCTGTATATAAGAAATAAAAACAAAATTCGGCTTATTATTATGAATATTTAGCTTTCCTTGTAATGCATGGTAAAATTATATTCGTATGCATAATACCAAAGAATTGTTTTCGAATAAATGTTCTTTGTAATTTATTATCAAAAAATGTTTTAATTTACATGCCTAATTTATCTGTTAACTACGCGAAAATATTTTTTCTGGTAAAAGGAGACGCTTAGTGGAAATGTTTGAAAATTTCTGATCCAGAGTGAAATTTACAAACAAGCGCATTGAATGAATCTTAAATGCGAATGGCTTGAGAGCGGATCAGCCGTTACTGTGTATTTTTCTTCTCTCCCCCCCCATATCCGTAGGTCTGATTCTACCCGTTTTCCTTCTGTTGAGGTTAAAGACAAGAACCATGTTCATAATCTAGAAGATTTAAGAACTGAAATCTAAGATACAGTCAACAGCACCACATCGTAAATGCTTTTAAAGATGTGAGTTATGATGAAGCATCGATCTGAAATTTAGCAAGCCACCAGTCATGCTCATTTTGAAGTACATTATTTTGATAAGATATTTTCTCCCTCCTTCCTGTGTGCCTTCTTGGTGTAACGGTAGTATACTCGGCGCGTATTCGGGAGGTCTAGATTCGAATCCCGGCAAGGGCAATACTCACTTTCATGTCTCCTGCTACCAAAAAATCCTAATGACTCTATAAGGTATATCTCCCACATTCTTAGCGTGCCTTCGTGGTGTAATGGTCAGCACACTGAGCCGGTATTTCAGAGGTCCGTGGTTCGATCCCCGGCGAAGGCAATGCACATTTTTCACATCTCCGGCTTCTAAATAACCTAATGTCTCTACAACTCTACACGATACATAAAATAATTTTCTGAGCTTTCGCATCTGCAAAAATACATTTGGCTAGCAAATTTTGGTATGTTAAGAATATGTGAGAAATACATTAATTAAATATTTAAGCTGAATAACGTGCATAATCAAAAGAATAGCAAAATTTATTCATTCTTTCCAATCAATATTTGATCAATAGCCAATACGCAAACAATATATTCGTTTATTCATCAAGAATGTGATTGTACTCAGACGTAATGAAATTTGAATCATTTTAAGGCATATCTCTTTCATTCGGAAATTAATAATTCGTAGAGAACTTAATATTACTGTTCAAAGGAAAAAAAAGCTCGAAGGAAGGAAAATATCTTATTTTCATCTTGTACAGCGTTTCATTCTTCCAATGGTCTTGATGTAATATTCCACTTCCTGTTTGAACATTTTATTTCCAAAATAGCTCTCAATATGAACTTTGACTACCAATGCTAGAGTAAAAGCTGTCTTGAAAATTATTATTCGTCAACTTACTACCTTCTTCTTTCAATATACCATCCGAAACTCCATATTCTTAGGATTTAGTTCCTAAACTAGGTATAAAAGTCTTACGGAAAACAGAAGAATGTGTAACGCTCATTAAAAAATCATGAAGAAGTAAAATACTATATAAAATACTAGTAACAACATAAAAATTAAAATAATTTTTCTTACAAAAATTAAATTCATTCTGAAAAATAAAATAATTTCTTTTACAATACACGAACAGCGTACAATTTTTAGAACTATACACTCTTCTGAATGTTAGGAATTAATTGCTGAATGTTTGCAATGAAATTTCTTTTAACGTTTAAAAGATTAAAAAATTAATTTAATAGATTTATTCCGATTGCTTTTAATTATTCTTTCATTACATGTGATTTGACAAATTTTATATATTCGGATTATCATGTGTTTCTTCTTGAAATTACAATAGAACTAATAAAGATTATTTCTAGTGTAAAATAATGATTGACGATAAGAGTAACTACAATAAATTATTAATTTTCACAGTAAAGTTAATAAAAATTTTAAAAAGATAAGTTTTTTGTTTATTAACTCGTTTTAGAATGACTTTTCAATTAAAATTAGAATGACTTATTATTTATGCTATTTTGGGAATGCAAAATTATCGAATCAGTAAACTTCAAATCGCTTTACTTTAACTAGCAAGTATTAATCAATTTTCCTCATTTAAAATGTATGTATACTACCTAAAAGATAAGAATGATGTGAAATTAAGTAGTGTAAATCATAAAATAAAGGCAACAGAAAATAAACTAATTAATATTAAATTCTTTTTTTCTTTTCTTCTCTTTACCAAAATTAGTACGCCAGCTCAGTTTTAAGCATCAAGTTTGTTTCAAGAGCCACGAATCTTATTTCAAACAACAGAGAAGATCTGAATACATTAAGATCTCAGTCAACTTCAATAAAATCTTAACGGTTAGTTTAATAATCTAACTTTGCTATTAGGCTTTATCTTTTTCATGATCTTGCAGTAGAACTCTCATTATTTGAATTCCATCTATCCAGAATTCCAATAACTCCAATCACATGTTCTTTCTACGTCTAGTGAAATTAAGCTCGCTCATAATTTATTTACTTTTTTAAAAATGTTTCTCAGATTCATGTACTGTTAAAAGGTAATACAGTAGAGAACATATTTTTTGAAAGGCCATTAAATTAGTTTATATAAATGTATACTGTATATAGACTGGCCAACAATATTTGGTAAATAATAAGCCTGTAAGCTTTAAGGTAAAATCAGTTACATACTGTATGTAAACCTACTGCTCACTGTTTACTCCGTGAATGTTTCTTAGCTACAATTAGAGCTTCTTTTCTAAATGTAAATTAAACAAACGTGATATAATGATTGGTCAGTTCACTTTTCCTTTTTTTTTGTGCGTGTGTGTGTGTGTGTCTTGGTACTTTTCTATTAGACTTTTGGTGTTCAATATATTGTTTCATGTGCCAGACATTGTTAAGGATAATTATTTCCCTTTAGAATAAGCAACAAGGCAATATTTCTTTCATTTTGTTAATATCACACCAAAAAGGAAGCGTATAGTTTTCACAACGTATTGCAAAGTAACAATTAAAAAAGAAAACCTTAAATGAGATATAAGTCTTCGGATGAGTATGGAGGTCACCTATGCAAAAACGACTACCAAATTATTTGGATTTTTAGAATATTTATATAATCTATGATCCCAGTTAGTTTACCCATGTAATTAGTGTTTTATTTTATTCAAAAGTAAAATGCTATTTACTGTACAGTCTATACATATTTCAAAAAGATAATGCTTGCAAGAGCGTTTGTAGACCCATAGGTCAAGTTTGAGTAATTACTTTGGTTTCATGATAGCATTTAGTAAAAATACATGAAACTTCAAACTTTTACCGACATCATAAAAAACATAACAGTGAAAAAAGTGTTTTTCTGTAATCGAATCATATGGTTATATATAATTCAAGTTATTATTAATTAAATCGTATTAAACTTTACTATGCATTTCGGAACTGTATACAAACTTTGCTTTAGAGAATTTCATACGTTAAGTTTTCAAACCATATTCCTAAGAATAATTCTTTTAAGCCGAAATATTAAGTGACTAGTTTCAAATAACCCATTTATCGAATTGCTAAAATGCGGAATATCATATTTGATAAAAATTCGTTTTATACAGCCCCTATATCGCTTTCTGTATGCTAGGGTAAAAGTTACTTAAGTCATGATATTTTGGCAGCTTTCAAGACCTATTTCCCATATTATGGGGCAGTTCCACAATAAAACGTTTTATTAGTCTAAGGAACAACTTAATAATTAGACTTTTCGTCACAGAAGTCCGATACGAAAATTTCAATTTCGCAACTTTTCCAAAACGTATTCTCATGACCAGAATTCTCCTAATGACAAGCCTATTTTATTTGGTTCTGCAGTTGGAAATATAAGTCTATTACCAATTGTTTCGCGAGATGTTAGTCATGCAATATTTGTTGAAATCCTGTAAGGTTTTAGTTTAAACTAACAAAGTTTTATTTTAATTTTTCCTTTCCTATGTGTTCTTATTTCAACTTCCCGTTAGAATAAGCGCGCGTTTCAGCGTTATGCTAATTTGAAGTGGAGCCAAGTTTATATTTAAGCGATAGGTAGGAACTTCTCAGTGTGAGAGAGCTTTTAGTCTCAGATCACGGCTGCTGTGTTCGACGTTCGCCTGACAACTAGTATTTAAATTCTAAGCCTTAGCGCTGTTACTCTATTACTTATTGAAGTAAACCTAAGTGCGTTAGTATCAGTTAAATCTTGCTGCGTACCCTTTAGCATAGAGGCCAACCTCGCGTTCATAGCTCTGTGAGCAACGACGATTTAATTTCTACTTAACTTTAGTTTAAATTATTTAATTGTTCAGTTTAGACCCAAGTGCGGTCATTATTTTCGGTATCCCTCCCGAATTGGGAAGTGGCTGTATATAATTGTGGTTTAATAAAAGAGGATTTTTAAATCCTTCTTAAGTGCAGTTCTTTTACCACTTAAGCACAGTTTTCTACCACAGAACATAGCTGCATTCAGCTCCCTTTTCAAGATCAGGACTTAAAGTATTTCACGAATATGTTCGCCAAGAGTATGCACCGAACACTCAGTCCTGACAATGCACTGTTTATTTCAGTTTGTTATCAATTGGCGAATTTCTTTTCCATGGCCTAGGAATGCGAAGCTTTTTATGATTTACTTTAAAACAACTCTTGGGTGCCGGCATTTTAGGACTAGTAATGATCACTGACTTTGCATTTTCAGTCCTGGAGCCATTTCTTTTCCCCTTCGGCAACTGGCTCTCAGTGAAAATGTAGAGAAGTTTGCTTATGATTTTCAGTGAGAGATGAGTCCCTCTGTCTCTCTCTCTCTCTCTCTCCTTATTAATCATTAAAAGAAAATACAAATATGAAACAGAGAACCTGTTAAATATACGCTAATTCGTCTCCTGAAACTGTTTTCAGCATCTTATTTTTTTTTTTAAATTAGGTATTATGATTCGAAAAATGTTCATATAATTTTAAAAAAACCTTAGCTGAATCAGCTTTCATGCTGCCCAGATGTAAAACTTCGAAGATAAAATACTGATATTTTGAACTTTCACACTGTTTTTATAATAAATTTGTGGATGAGCATTTGATAATTTTATGATATATATATATATATACATATATGAAGTAGCAGAAAACTGTAGCCAGAATTCTTATTTTCTTTTATAGATCATGATAAACAGGACATTGAATGCTGCAAATTTCCACCAGAGCACCAACATCCCAACTGCATGAATATCCAGGTACCTCACGATGATCCTTTTTATAAATATTTCAAGCGCCAGTGCTTAGATTTCGCCCGGATATATCCTGGACCCAAACCAGGATGCAAATTAGGTAACTGTTAATTAGGTTTTTTAAGTCAGAGTTGTTGAAATGTTCAAGTTGTTAAAGAAGCAACTATATTTAAACCGTTACTGATGAATTCAACGAGATTTAGCATTTCAGTACTGAATCATTTTGAAATCTATAACATGATTTAATCAATGATTTCATGCTTGCACTTGAATTAAATATGTTTAATTAATGTTAAATTATGAAAAAAAATCTACCATTTTTGTATTAAATCTAAATTTGTTTTATATCTTTATGATTCATATAGAATTTCCATATTGCTCTCCCGTATAACAAACTTAAACTGCATAAAAACAGGTTCCAATCATAATATTCATGTTTATACCCGTCTGAAGGATACGAAAATCCTTATTTAGTTTGAAAGACGAAGTATGAGAGTGGACTTGAGGTATAGCATTAAAACCTTCAAAATTAAATAAAATAATACATTTCGCTTTTCTTTAAAATAGGTATTGCTAAGAAAATGTTTTGATAACTTAACGCTTTAGCTAAAAATCAAAATTTCATGGTTTGTTTTTTAAATCTAATTTTTCTCCCAAATTGTATTTTTATTTACTGTACACGCAAGTACACTGGTTTCCAAATATTAGGGAAAAATCATAAAAATAGCGATAACTCTTTCCAAAATAAGCCAATTCGTATAAAATTTGAACATGTCATCAAATAAAAGTTGCTGAGTAAAACTACCGCATGCAAATTAGTGGCGCTTCTGCAATCGGAATACATTATCTGTGAGGAGTATAAAATTGTATGTGTGAAAGCAAGCTTGTAAATTTCGCTGAGATACTGAAATAAGAAATCTGGGATAGCAGATAGTTCGTAATAATGACTTCCAGGCATCATTTGGCCGAAGAACTGCGGTGGAGAACTATTGGGAGACTAGAGTCAGGATAAAATCAGATAAAAGTGGCCAGATGGCAAAATGTGAGTCCTTCTGTCGTTTATAGACTTTGGCAGCAATTTCTAAAGAGAGATTCGGCTTCAGAAAGTTCAGCCAAAGACGGCCAACCGCTACAACGAGCGCCAATAACCGATATTTGTTGTTATGCGCACAAAGGAATAGAACCCTACCTCCGACTCAACTCAGATCCTCCCTTGCTGCAGCCACTAGAAGGTTGGTGTCAACGTCAACTGTAGGTAAAAGGCTTCACGAAGAAGTTCTATACGCAAAGCGAGCAGCCATTTGCATGCCGCTCACGTCACGGGAGTTTTCCAAGCTCACGTCATGTCACGTCACGCGTCATAGAAGGGAACGTTTGAGGTGAGCACGTCAACCTATCCACTAGACGACTGATCAGTGGAGGGTTGTCCTGTTTACGGATGAGTCCAGGTTTAGCATCCAAAGCGACAATAGGCATTCTTTGATTTGGAGAGGGCATGGAACCCGTTACCAAACATTCCTGAAAGAGATGCATACGAAGGAGGCAGTGTCTGTGTTTGGGGTGGTATCTTTTTGGGTTGACGTACAGACCTCCATGTCTTTCCACGTGGAAACGCGAATGCTCAGGTCTATAGAGATGGCATTCTTTATGCTTATGTGCACCCTTGTGCTGGGGTAATAGGTGATAATTTCCTGCTGCAGAATGACAACGCTAGACCTCTCAAGGCTCACATCGTGGACGATTATTTTCATAAGCAAACAGTTCAGAGCATAGAGTGGCCAGGTCGATCACCGGGCCCGAATCCTATTGAGCATGTCTGAAATGCTTTAGGAAGAAGTATGGCTGTTCTCAGTCCTCTCTTTATACCCTTCCGACTCTTAAAATTGCTTTGCAAGATCAATGGCTCTCACTTCCTATGGAACTGATAGACCGCATAATTGGTAGCATCACACATCACTGTATGGGCTGTATTGCTTCTATGGGATATCATACTCTATATTGAAGGTAATTTTCCTATACCAAACAGAAGCATATCCTAATTTCTATATACCATTAATTTCTGGTAATTTCTTTTCATGTTATTTTACACCTTACTATGTATTGAATATTGTGTCAAGTTTCATACTTCTAATAAGAATTTGATCATCAGCAGAATTACCAAAATACATGATTCGTTGACCAATACATGTTTTTTCAGTTCTCTATAATCCATGCTACGTGATCTTGACGCTGAGTGAATCTGTTAAATAATAGTTTGTTGACCATTTTTGCCTTTGCACTACCAAAGAAAATGCGGTACGGGGACCTTTTCTTAAAACTCATCTTTGTAAGAGCGGGATGCATAAACTTACGAGCTATTGCTGTTAGTCGTTTTTATTACGTGTAGTTAAATGTCTTTTTGGGGATAAATTTATTTCCATTTCCAAAGCTGCTCTTAATTATTATCTTCTAAAATCCATTTTTAATTGCAAAATGTTCTAATCCAAAGTCAACAAATTTTCTGAAGCAAAATTAAAATTAGAGCAGTGATTAACGTAAAATTATTAGTAACAGCCTTCACAAGCACGCAAGCTTCGTAGTTTTTATAACAATAGCTGCTTACAAGTTCCTATTTTGTGTTCTCTAGTCCAGTGCTTAATTTCTAGTCATGCTTTGTGTTGATTCTAAATTTAATCGGAAGATGTAAAAAGGGGCTATGTGACAAAAGTCGAATTTTACAGCAAAAAAAAAACAAAAACATCTATCCAATTCCTTACACGAATGTCAGAAGTCGACAAGAAAAATTAAGAGATTGATTTAACTAGAATCCATGCAACTGAGCAAACCACTTCTGATATTCTTGTGAGGAATGAGATAGTATTTTATTGCTCCTGGAAAATTTGACTTTTGTTACATAGTACCTTTTCACATCTGCCGATTCAACTGATGCCTTAAAGTGCATCTGAGATTAACAGATGATGCTGTCTACTGACTGAGAGATTTAGTGTCTTGTTTTGTTGGAAGGTATTTCATTCTATTAACAACACAACGAAAGAATTTTTTCCTGCCTAGACCCTTCTCTCAGAATCTCTCACAACGTTGTACCTTTGGTTTTTTCCACCCATAATATACATCATTTTCATACTCATAACATGAATCAAAGTTTTGAAAAATTATTTTTTGAGTGCCTTTGTAGTTGTCTTCCAATTTATATAAACGTTTTAGAAGTATTATGTAAGAGTGAATTTTGTATTTACGTAGAATGCATTTAAAAAAGTAAGTCTCTCTTTCTTTTCCTTAAATTCTTAAGTAAAATGTTGTGTTCTTCTGCATGTTCCCTAAATTTCTTTCAGCTTCTTGTCGTTAAAATTAAAAACTTCTGTTAACCATCACATATTCTTCAGAATCATTTAAGGTATTGCTACTTTTAAATTCTAAAAGAGTGATGTAGGATGTTTTCACTCTCACTAATGAAGAATACTTCGTTTCAGAACAGAAAATTGGCAGATATTTTAGAAATATATCACATTTTATATTATAATTTTTTGTGTTGTTGACATGTTTTTAACAAAGCAAGACCCACTGTCAGCTATGGCAGTAAAACGTCAAAACGCTGACATTTCGATCTGAGTGCAAATTCTAACGAATGGCCTGGCAGGATGGGAATTTTTGTGATTTACCCCAAGTGCAATACGAATATCAGCCAGTTTCTCTTAGAAAAATCCTTCTCTAAGGTATTCTTTCTCCTAAGCACATACCCTATTAGGCTTTTCTATAATATAATAAATCCAGTCCTAAGTAAAAATGTAATTTGAAAGCTATTATTTCACAAGTTAGAATATAAATCCTCCTTCTAGACTCTCCTACCCTAAATCTAAGTTTAAAATAGTTTAGTTTCTTTTTTAAAAAATTCTAATGGGCAATCACAGAAATTTCTAGATCTAAGTCGGCAGATGTTGTAAAGATCTGGGCTTCGGTTTCTCCTGGTTTCAATTTCCAGACACAGCCTAAAAGCTTATGAGCCTAAGCATGCTCGTAGGAACTTTTGCTAGAATAGTCAGGCTGCTTTTGCTCACTAAGTTTACCGAATTCTAATAGCACTTCTTTGAAAGAGAAACTCAGAGGATTTGATTTAGATGACATTTATTTAAGCAAATAATCTGGCTGAACGAATCCTTCAAAATTTTAGTGAATTCAGAAAATGCTGTGCAGAGCTTATTCATGTGTTTACAATACTTCTCACTTTTATTACATGGAAGTTATGGGCAATCCATGATCGAATGGATAAAACAGCAAGAATGGCAATTCGCCCCGCTTCTATTTTCTGCGGTTGAGCGAAAGATGGTAATATGTTTTCGGTATTTTCTCCATGTGTAAAGTAACCTCTCCTTAGAAAGTCTCCTTAGAATGCTCATCCCCCTTCTCAAGCAAGTACTCTTAAAATGCCGTATCATACCTAAATAATCAAAAACAATACATTTCATTTCATCATTCAATTGAAAAATATTCGTAAACTACCCTGACACTAAAGAATTTGTTGATATGAAAGACCTAATAACTGAAATCTTAGCTGTATAATTGAATTAACGCTGTTTTATTTCATTTGAATGTCTTAAGAAAGCACATTGACTTAAAGACGAAGTTTACAAATGATTATTTTTATTTAAAAGAAATTACTAGTAGAGGGTTCTCACCCCATGGGAAAATTCCCCCTAGGCGTGGTTTTCATAATTTCGCCTTTTAGTTACTTTTTAAGGATTTAGTTTCAGCTTATGAATATAAAAAAAATTCTTTCAAGTTTAGGTATTTATCAGCCTTTTTATACTTTTTCTTGTTTCATTTATAAAACACATAAAAAATAATCTAAATTTAAATAAATGTGAACATATATTTTGAATTTTCTAAAGGTGAGATGTAATGATAGTCTAGCAATTGTGAAACGGATTCATGGGCAAAGACCACTGTACTAAACATCTGCTGAAAATCTCAACGAAAAAAAGATCTTCTCGAGAATATAATTTATGACGATGAAAATAATTTAAAAGTTAAAATTAGTTATACGATTTTGTAAGAAATTTTGAAATGATAAAAGAAAAGATGAAAAGTTTTCCTGTTATATTTTCATTAAAATTACAAAATTTTTATCCTGGAGTTAATTTTTAATTCAGTACTCAACCATCATATATATTTCTCCATTATTGGCAAGAACTCAAATAATTCAATTCAGAATCTTATGAAATGGGATTAACAAGCGAACATTCGAAACACAAAGTATAAATTCGGATAAAGCAGCTATGTATTCTGATGGGTAATATGTATTACAAAAAAGTTAATGAAAATTTTAAAAGTGAAGAAAAACTTTAATTTTTGGCTATGTAACGCACAAAAGCATCAAGGAAATAGAGACATTTATTGTATTCAACACCAAATATGAACTGATATTTTATAGAATTTATAAGTGTCATTAGAACCAGTTTTCGGTTTCAGCTCTTTCAAACAACAAATGATACAGCAAATGCAACGAAACTAAAAGGAAATAGAATGGAACAAATTGCATTCTAAATGATGGGAAAGAAGTCACTGGAATGCGACAATATGGATTTCCTATAATCAATCCAAGAATATTTTGTTGTTTCTACAGGCAGTTCTAATTCTAATTTTGTATCTATGTTTAGTTTGCTACTATTGAATCCATAATTGAATATTCAATTTTTCGAAACAATCTTGTTCAGTATCTACTGCCATCTTTTCATTTAACTTGATTTGAGTTCATTTAACTTGTGATCTTAGTAGCTTAATTAAATTTTAAAACACAGCTTAATGCTACTGAAGTTGGCTTACGCTTTTAGATATACTTATACACCTACCTTAAATAACTTTACATATGTATTTGTATCTGTGTGATTTTTCGAGGATATCCGGAATGTGATGGAATATATGCCACTGAATAAAAATCAAATTGAAAAACGGTTAGACATGAGTTAGTCATTCTCCCCATATCCACACCCTCTATTATGTCAACCCAATTTACAGATGTTGTCTGGTAAGGAAAGCAAAACACTCGTTCGTACTTTGATCGAAAAGGAAAGCAGAATGAAAGTTATGAGAATTATGCTTAGACGTTTAATAAGACTTCCTTATTTTCAGTAATGTATTCACTCAGTCATTTTTGGATTTTCAAGCATATATCGAAGTTTCCTCATAACTGTAAAATTTAAATGCATTTATCTTTTTTCATACGATCCTATTTTAACGCTAAAGATGAACGAGCGGAACACGTCACACTTTTGTTCGTTTTTCTGACATATTTCTAATCTTGCTTGGTATTATAATTTTTTATGCTGTGCTTCTTTCCGGCATTTCGAGTGCAAGGGAGAAGTAAATAGCTTCTCAAATTCTTCAATGAATTCATTCTCTGTTATTCAAAGCTGTTAGGCTCTGTTGTTTTATTGGCAAGACATAGTTATTCTAACCGTTCGTAATTTTAAGCAGCAGTTAGCTTTAGTCGCAATGCAATTAGTTACCTAACAGTACTAAGTAGGTATTTTTCATGTTAAGTGCATCAAAAACCCATTACCGCAGCGATGAACTTGTTGAGAGCTTTCAGATAATGGTTTTAATAAAGAAAAGAAAGTGGCTTTCAGCAAGCTTATTTATTAGCAGTCTTATAAGACTTCCTTTGACAGGAAACAGAATCATGTTTGTAGACAGTTTGTTTAGTCTAGAAACGAGTTTTAGAACACTTCCTTTTGAAAATGGCAGTTTTATAATGAACTCGGGGAAAATGTATTCTGAGATAACAGAAACTGAAGAGTGCAAATATGACAATCTGCATTCATAAAATTTGGTTAAATTACCCGAGTATGATTATTTACAAGAATTTGAAAAGAATAAAAGAAATGTTCAGTTGATAGTTTAACCATGAATACAAAGCGATAGAAAACCATGCTTTCAATTGCAGTCCAGCGTTCATCATAATGCGCACTTACACACAACTTAATACAATAGAGAAAGGAGTCAAGAATCATTAAAGCAATACATATTTGGCAAAATTGAGAAAACCGTAAGCCACTGCCACTAAACCTTTTATACCACTATGCTATGAAGACAATATTTTTCAACTGTTATGGAATTTAAAATATTTTTTGATATTATCCTACAGTAACCACTGGTATCGGATGACTGTCACTTAAAATCACTGATATGAATATTTGTTATGCAAAGAAAACGTCATTCATTATCAAATTTATTACGACACGGAGGAAGAATTATTTGATTTTGGAAATATCACGTGAATACAACAAGGAACTGAAAATTAAAAAAATTTGAAAAGGGTATTTATTTTAATTTTGTCATTACTAGATACGTTTAACAACTAAAATATCGAACGTTTCCTTTAGCTGAAACTAGTACATCAAATGTATTGAAACAAAAATGTAGACACCATTAAGAGAATTTCAGTGATACATGTTTAGTAAATTTTTGCGGTTCCAAAGAGGGTTGGGGACAAAAGCAGTGCACCGCTGACATAGACCATCAGTTTTTAAGGATCGTCTTGTAGAGCATATAAAGCATGAGCATAACTTCCTATGAGTTTCTGTATTAAGTTCAGCAACGTATAACTTAATATAGTACTAATATAGTACTGTACCTAAATTAATCAAACATGTAAATATTTATTAGTGATATATAGAAACAAAAATGAGTTAAAATGATTGATATTGTTTTAATTTTCCTTTAATTTTACTTAGCAGATTTCCAGAGCGTTCCTTATATTTTCATCGATTTCAGAAACGCATTTTCGAAATAATTAAGGGGGCTTGTACATCTTAAAATCCGCAAGATCCTCGAATATGTTACTTCCTTAAGAATTGGGATAATGCATTTATTTTAAGAGTAGTTACTCCCAATTTTTATAGCTCATTGTGTAACATAGCTCCTTTGAGAATTAGTAACCCGAAAGTTAGTGTTGCCAAAGATATTTTTATAATTTAGTCTATTTTTAGGATAAGTTTTAATTATTCACGCCAGTTTCCCATGTTGCTCACAAAATTTCAGCATTTCAATTCAATATTTTAATTTCACATTTAATGCATAGTTTCCATAATATCTTAAAACTATTGTAAACAAAACTCTAAGAATTTCATGATTAAGTTTTCATTTTATTTTGAGGTGAATGTTATGAAATTTTTTTAATGAAAAAATCTCTAATATTTCCATGCATAGTTATTTTTAGTATTAAAATGATGACTAGATTATAGTTATGTTAGAAGATGATACACATATAAATATGCTTACAAAGTTCGCGTGTGGTACTCTTAACCATTTTTAAAATATCATACGCGCAAAAATTAGAAATTATGTTTTGAGAAAATAAAGTTTTAATGCAAATGTTTTTTAAAGTACTTTTCTTATTATGAAATGGATACAGTATTTATTTTCTGAATGATATGATAAAAATGCATTGTTTCCAACATCTGGTATAAATATAATTAACATAAAATAAGCGGCATTCACCAAAGTATAACATGAGGACATAAATTATTCTAAACTTGTACGCAATCTAATGATGTAACCCAAGATTACCTTACAAATAAAAATCTACCTGCAGCTATGTGATTATCAGAAGGCCAGCTTCGACCGGGACTGTTCTAGTTGATGATGTGGTCCCAGCATCTCGGCGAGTTTGTCATTTTGTCTCGGTTATTTGGTAAAATTTTAGATACGCCGAATGCATGCAAACGTATGAAAATGCCGAACGTATGAACGTTCTTTCACTACTAATACTTAAATCTATAAAGGAGTGAAATCTTATTTTATTTCACAAGCACACTGTCCAGTGATAATAAAATAGTTCCTTGACAATGATTGCGGTAAAATATATTTGTGGTTTACGCAAGAGCAGTTGAAATTATTTAATGAGACTCTCTTTATTATGGAAAGTACAAAAGCGAGAGCAAATGATATTGTCAGTGAAATTGAAAAATTAAAAGCAAACCTTGAGGACATGCGTTAAAATAATAAATTTATGCCTCATAAAAATAACATTTTATAATATTAGAAAATAATAGAGCTATTAGTACCAATATAATTCTAGAAGAGTTTACAACCTCTTTCAGGACAAATATTTTTTTCCATTGAGGTATGGGAGAACAATTTTGGTGGAGTAGAGTCTTTTATTTAGATAAAAAACATCAAATTATCATACATTAGTTTTCAAAATTAAGGGAAAATCACAAAAATAGCGATAACGCTTTCAAAAATTAGCCAATCCGTATAAAATTTGAATGCCAATATGTTGTGAAATAAGAACTGCTGATTAAAACTGTAGTATATAAATTAGGGGCTCTTCAATCGAAATACGTCATCTGCGAGGCTGATAAAATTGCATGTTTCAGAGCAGGTCCGCAAATTTCGCTGTGATCCTGAGATAAGAAATCTGGGATAGCTACTTTGTAACAACGACCTCCAGGCATCATTTGCCCGAAGAATTGCGATTGAGAGCTGTTGGGAGACTAGAGCTAGGACAGGGGATAGGCTAGAGATAAGTCAGACAGAATTGGCCAGATTGCTTTCTTTCTTTCTTTTCTTTTCTTTGCTGGCGGAACAACCGGTCCGCTTAGGAAAGATGCCTGTCGGCCTGCTTAAGTCCCGTTGACGACTAAAATTATTTCTTAGTGCCTTAGATCAACTTCCACAAAGTCTGTCTTTGAAGACATAGAAGAACATGTACGAGATGAGAAGATATACGAATATAGTTCTGTGCAATTGCCGAAAATTTGGAAGGCAGAATGACATCCAAACACGGCACTACAGAGGGAATAATATAATTGCTCCGAATTGAAGTGAAATGTTAGTGCATTTCTTAATATGCTTAATGGCATATAGATTATTAAAGTGTTTTTATCCCAAGCGTAGCGGTGTTCATTAGCTGATTTCCGAAGGTGAAATCCGGTTGTTTCTGAGCAATTGAAAATGTAATGATCTGAATCCTCTAACAGCTCTGCAAATGCATTGATCACTGTCACGAAGTCCGAAGCAGTTTAAATGTCTTAAATTAGGGCCATGACGAGTGAGCAATTGAGTTAACTTTTGTGTTCCGCTCTTGAGTTCACTGCTGACTCTAGGGATGTATTTGAACACTCTCCTTCCTCATTCCAGCTACTCTGCCACTGTTCTATGAGTTGACAATTCGCCGCAGCCTTCATATGCGACCTTGGAACTTGCATGAAGAGGGCTCTAGTGTTTAGGTTCATGGCTGCTTGTTTTGCTATTTCTTCGGCTCTTTTATTACCGAAATCCCCAATATGTGCACGAACCCATTTCAGTTTAGTCTCGCGTTCTCCGGCAAGGAAAGCAGTAGTCTCTGAATCGCTTTCATAGTTTGGATTCTGCACCGTTAACTATGGATGGCCTGGAGACTGGAGGGTGAGTCGCTATATATTATTAAAGGCTGTTCTGTATGGATGCAGAATTGCATAGCTGCTCTAAGAGAAACAAGCTCGGCTTGAAAGCCTGATTTGTCTAGACTTAGCCTTCGTAACCAGGTCTGTATTACATTGTACTCTAGTATTTCACAGAAACCGCTACCTGTACCTTGTTCTCGTTTTTTAGCCATCTGTATACAAAGCATAATTTTCCAATGCTGCCGAAGGTTTCAGTTCAACTCGAATACTAAATTCCGCTGGGTGCCAGGGAGTTGACGTGATATTCGACTCATAGTCTTTGTGAAAGTAATGATAGTTCCAAGTTGTTGCATTTTGTTAGTGTTGTTGCGTTCCATTTTAATCTCTGTGTCCGAACTACTGCATATTCTCTTTGTATCACGAGACGAAATGGGGGCAGCCTAGTTCGCACATTCAGGACATTTGTTGGGGACGTGCGGTATCCCCGACAGATGCTTAGTAAAAATGGTCATTGCGTTGATCTAATTTGATTTATCATATGTTTGTTCATGCGTGAGCCCCACTTGGAGGCCCCATGCAGTGCTAATCTTTTTGCTACTACGGAATACTGAATCTTAAGCATCTGCGAGAATATCCCATATTAGGCTGCTGTTGTTCTGAGCATTTCTGATAATTTATGCAGTCTTTGTTTAATATCGGAAATGTGCTAATGACAGTTGAATCTTTCTTCTATACTTACACCAAGGTATCTTAGGTGTTGAACGATTTTAATACTATTCCCGCCTACTTTAATTCGTGGGATGCGATTATAGCTTATTCCGTACTATATCACCAGTCCCTGCGTTTTAGCCGCTGATGTTACGAGTTTGTGATCTCCTGCCCAGTTGACAAATTTATCCAGCTCATATTTGGCACGTGTTCCATATTCTCGTCTGCTGTGGTCTCTGGCTATCAGTAAGGAATCATCTGCGTAGGCAAATATTTCGATGTCGCTGTTGTCGTTGAAGAGCTCGAGAGCAGAATCAGCTACGAGGCTCCAAAGAAATGGCCCATGACATGACCCTTGTGGACAGCCTCTATTAATACTTGAAGTATAGACGCCTTCGTCTGTTGTGTCCTAAATATACATGGCAATAGCTATAAACTAAATCGTAATGTGCTTTTGGCCATTCCATGTTCTTCAATCTGTTTAGAACATCATGCCACTACAACGAGTCGAAGGCACCCTGAATGTGAATTTAAATGAGGGCATTTTTTCTCTTTTATTGAACATGATTGTGCTGAGAAGTGAGTTAAATCATGGTCAACGGATTTTCCTGCAATGAAACCATACGGGTGGCTATTCAGTGGTCTTCGTCTTGTTATGTGATGCTGTAGTTTCTGAAGTATGATTCTTTCCAGGACTTTACCAAGTGTGAGTAATAAGCAGATTGGCCTGTATGAGGATGCTACATTGGGGTCATTCTGCCCTTTCAAGAATAGAACTACGTCTGCGATCTTTGGGCTGGCTGGAAAATGTCTCACTGTACAGTATGCCGTAGTATAGACGAACAAAAATGATACCATTATTCCTGCCATCTGGATCTGAGGCCTTGTTAGTATTCAGAGCTTTAACAACACTCCTGAGCTCCTTGTTTGTCAGAAATGACTCTGAATCTGGTAAATTGTACTAAAAATATTGGAACATTAAGTCTAATTTCTCTATGTGCTGGAGTGTCGTCAACTGCGTGTCTTAATTGAAAATGCTATTAAGGATATAGGCAGTAACTTGTATGGTGGAGTTTGTATCATACTGGATTGTAGCGACATGCTGGTTGGCTTGAACACTTTCATGCGCGATTTTAAAGAACTGCAAACTCTTAGATTCTGCTACATAAATACTATTTCCGAACTCATTTAGATTTGCCTATATGTAATTTAAACTTGCGTTCGGGCAGGAAACTGAAATGAAAAGGGAAAGGAAAATTTCTTAAAATAAAAATGATTGGTTAGAACAAAGTAAGGTCTTTACAAAACTAGCACTGATTGACATTAAATCCTAAGAAGATTTAAATAACCATTTCATTAACTATTAAAACTGAACAGAAGGCAGCATTTGTGCTTACACTCCAAACTTCGCCACTTGAGGATATTAAAGTAAGAAGGCTGGAATTTCAAATTAATTTATCTTACTCTGAGGACACAAATTGCCCTACTTCAATACTTTTAATGTCACATTTTTTGCCCACGATTTCCTTTGGCTCACATATTCTGGAGGTAAAAATAGTTTAGCAGAGAGTATTTTGTGATACACAGTATATACGTACAAGAATGACCTTTTACAATCCCCTGTTTTCCTCCTAATATCCTTTTCACCCTGCTTTTGAGCTTTGTGCTTAGTGAACGAACATGTAATACTGAAGTATTTCAGCAGCTTCTACCTACTAACCGAATTCCCACATGGTTAGAATATTTAAGCACACCAGACTTCAACGACACACCATTCTAAAATTTATACGTAATGTCCTACTTAAATTTTATTTAACTTTAATAGTGTTGACTAGAAATATAACTTTTAAATAATTTCCTTTACAATACACACTATCAACAATACATTTTGCTTTTACAACACATCATTTCTTAACATATGTTATTCATAAATTCAAGATAATAAGCTTCAAATGATTACATTTACTTAGCTTTAACTTTGCAAGGAAAATGCATAAAGGTGTACACTAGTTGCTATTATTTTGACCTGAATTATCATCAAAATTTTCTACTATTTACAGTCTAAGCCAACACAAACGCTCTTAATACACAAATTTAAATTCTTAAATGTAGATCAATAGATCAACTAAAAAGCTTTTTCGATTTTAAATATCTCGCTTGAGGTAAACCGAAAGTATACTACCAAATTCGTACACATGCTTTAAACATTTATAAAATAAAACTTCTACTTGAACAAACAAGAGTAAATATTCACTTATCTTTTTGTGGTAGTCGGTCATCCTTTTTGCCGCATATTATCTCTATGTCGGATACATTATCGTTCGAATCCCAATTCTACGGAGCTATTGGTCGTCCTAGTCATCTCCGGTTCTTAGTTTCCATCCTTGATCCTAGTTGATTTCTTTGACCTTCGGCATATTTTGGCGGTGTGGAACTCTAACTTGGAGCATTGCTTTGGAGTTCTTGGTCTCAATCTCGGCTGCGGTTCTTCTAGCAGTTTTAAATTTTTCTGCAATGATATATCCTTCTCCAGCCTTGCATTTTTCCAGCGTAGATTTTGCCGTAACTGATAAGTGTTTTTTCTGTCAATGCACGCTTTCTTCTGATGTTGTTTGCAGAGAATTTTCCCTTTTCGCCGTCCTTCAAACTGCTTTTGCTTTTTACCGGGTGCTCACGATATCCCCCAGATACTTGACCTTTGCCTTGAAATTTGGGCACGTTTTTGGGAACGTTGTTGGGCATTCTACGAGCCTTCCTGCAACGTTGGCGCCGCTACAGATTAAACCAAACTTTCGAACGGACTTATACTGTTTATGACAAGAGTTACCTCTAACACTGCCTTAAGCGGCATGCCAATCGGTTCAGGATATTTTTTCACCTCGTCTATATTCCCTTTTGCAGATTCACCATTCTCTGTTTTTAAATATGCAGCACTGTTTGTCTAATTTGCTCGACTGGAAATAGGCCTTCGAATTTATTACAAAAATCCTCGCTTTTTCTTCTGATGAACAAGTAATTGCATACTTCCTTTTCAAAATCTATGATCTACTTTCCTTATCATAGTAAGATTTTTGCTTCTTACGGGCACTATCTGCCATTGCTTTGTCCACAAATTTCTAAATGTCTGCCTCCTTAAAATTCTTCCGACCATTTTTTAACAAAAGTCAAGTTATCAGAGGACGTAATCAACTTTCTCCCAAGAAATAACTTAGCGGGTGTTTTACCCGTGGTATCTGTTTAGCTGATTTAATTTCATAGGCAAGCTCATTAACACCGCTATTCCTCCGTTGGTGGTAATTTCTTACATAACAGCAGATAATTTTAACTGAGTTTCTGTTTAACCGCTCTGCAATGTGTGACTGTGGTCGTTAAGAGATCATCTTGAAGTGCTTTATATCAAGACCTGTGCACATTTCCTCAGGAGTTTGACTTACGAATTACGGATCATTATTTGAGGTTATTTTTATTGATGTTCTGTATTTTAATGTAAATTAATTTGAAAACGAAATTTCAAAACTTTTCGAGGGCGCTTTTGTGAGGGGAATTATTTCCACATACTTTGAAAACTAATCAACAACCACAAGCAAATATATGTTTTTATTTTTCTTATTATGAGGCTAAGAGGCTAACAGAAATGATCCTACGATTTTGCTACGAAATGCGGCTTTTATGTTATTTAGGTACCCGCCCAAATTAAAATAAATATCATTAGTTAATTGGGAAGTTCTAGAAGATTTGGCATATTCAGTTTCAAATTTTGGAGCTGTGGAAAATAAACAGCTCTCTGAACTCGTTTTTTTTTTATTCGAGATGGTCTGGTCTTACAGTGGCGCGTCATGTACTTCATATAAAATACTTAATATCAAACGTGCTCAAATAACCATTCATAGTTTGTTATTTTTATTTGCTCTTCCCCAAAAATTAAAAGTAGAAGGTTATTAGTGATTTCATAGTTGGCGACCCTTTCCTAACTCACGTTATGTCATAATTTTCAGAGTGATTGGTGTCCTTCAAATAACAATAAATATTTTTGAACTGTTTGTCCACTTGCAGTTCTGAAACAACAGTTTCTCGTGAATGTAAAATTTTTTAAATCAACGTAACACATTTTCATTCCTTTCCCTCGTGATCTTATAGCTTAATTCTGGGCAAGGCATCCTGAACAACATTTTACTTTCCATGGAGTACATTTAATTTTTAAATCATGTTCTGGTAATTTAAGAGCCCATCTTATGAGTCTGGGCTACAGATTTTTCCTAGAATACAGTCGTAGTATGGCCGCATGGTCCATCTATATGGTAACAGTTTTCTTGCCAAAATAACTCTAACGTTCTGAACAGCGGACAGAACTCCTAGCGTTTCTTTGTCAGTAGCAGTATAATTTCTCTGAGGTGGATTAAGTGTTTTGCTAAAATACGCTGCCTGTTGCCCATCTTGCATAAGCATGGTTTCTACCACGAAATCAGATGCATCTGAAAAGATTTGTAGCTTAGGAAACGTCCGCTTTAGGAAATTTCAAGCTGGCAGCTTGGATTAATACAGCTTTAAATTTTCAAAAGCCGCATTTGCTTACTCCGACCAAGTGAATCTAGACATTTTCCTTTTGAAATTTAATAACAGCTTTACTATGTGAGTAAATTCTTTCATGAATGTCCTTTAATAAAAGGACAAACCCGAAAATGATGCTAATGTATTGCCGTATTAGGTGGCGTTAATTTTTAATGGTTGAAATGTTTTTAACCCCAATTTCTATTCTACTCTGTGATATTTTATATCCCAGGTATCGAAGTTCTTTGGCTGCGATTTACATTTTGCTGCATTCATTTTTACACCTACTTCCTTTAGAAGCAGATTTACGCTACTCGTGAATATTATATCATTCAAATATATAAATGTTGATTTATAAACAAATAAGAGCCTTATACAAGACAGTCCATTTCCCTCTGAAATGTAGCCCGAGCGCCGCATTCTCCGAACGGTTGTCTAAGAAACGCATATACTCTTTATCTGGCAACAAGTCCTTGTTTTGCATATTTTGATGCTTCACGCATATCTGGAAATATCCAGACTTGACATGTAGTGTGATCTGATATTTTGTAGGTTTAATTTTTTTGATTATTTCTTCAATCATTTCTAAGGGGTAAACCAGGCATTTTGTTGTACAATTTAATTTTCTGCAGTGGATAACGCACTAAAGGCTTTAAAAATCGGTGGGAGGCAAATTATTTTTCTTTTTGTACTGGGCTAGCTTAGAGACTAGTCGTGGGGATTTTATTTCTTAACATACCTGAAATATGCTTTTCTATGATATCCTCTTTAAATTTTTCGAATCATTAGGGCTTTGCTCTACATGAGAGGGGACTATTTCCCATTCCTATCTCATGACTCTTATCAAATGGCCTTGTTAACTCTAGCTTCTTATCAAACAGACGCGAAAAATTTCTTACGATTTATTCGACATTTGTTCTCTTCTCCACAGGCAATTCTTTCATATGCAAATCTGTCGGCTCTGCCTATTTCTTCTTCAACCTCTTCATATCCAAATGCAACATCTTTTCCTGAAAATTATTTCTAACACCAGCTGTTTTCGTGAAATGTATTCTCAAAATCACACTTGTTCCCAAATTTCTAATCATGAAACATACGACTTTATGCTGCTTAATTTTTATTTGCAAAGCCAAACGTCCTACACATTCACATGGTTTTCCTTGCACTGTTATCACCTTAGTTTCTGTAACGTCAAACAATCTAAATTTTCTAAAATTTTTCTTAAAACCCCTTTAAGCCAAGAAGCTCATCTGTGACTCTGCATCTAGCAACGTCTCTGATGAGATTCCATTTAAGATGATTTGGTTATTTTGTAGTTGGATTTCTTTAATTTTAATCTTGCGTAAATGAATCTGAAAGGCTTTTCTTTATTCTGCGGTGACTAACCTCTCTGACCCACAGACCGTTTTTTTTTTTTTTTTTTTTTTTTACACCTTGAATGGGGCCTTCACCCACTAAGTTGAATTAGCATCTCTGCTATTAATACCCATTAGCAGAATTATTTTATTAACTTGCGATGCATAATTGGCCCGCTGGGTCTGTCCTTTAACGATAATACGAAGGTGACATATCTACGGAATGGCGAGCCATTTAACCGGGTAACTGATCAAGCGTCATGAACTTGGAAAATACGTAGGTGTAGAGAGAAGAAGAAAGAAGGGACGTAGGAAAGAAGACATATTAAGGTAACAGGAAAATAAATAAAATAATATAAAATATAGATAGATGGTTAGAGATAGAGATAAATCTACAGCATCTCTATCTAGCTTAAAGTTTTCTTCTTGCCAATACCCGCTTTCCTTTTATCGAATATTTTTTAGCTTTGACTTGGCGTTCGTCGACGAAACTTTTTCTGATCACCATAACTTTTCTCCGGTAATGATCTTATCTACAGTAGATGAAAGAGGTCCGTTATCATCTCTTTCATCTATAGGCTTTCCGAAATTCCGGCTGAATCTTTCAACAAACTCCTGCCTACTCATATTCTGAAACATGTTGGCTTTAAGATTACACAGCTAACTCAAATGGCTGTTCTAAACGTACCAGAGTTTATCAATTCGATAAAATCCTATATATGCAGCAACAATCTGTGCAATTTTATTTCAATATCTTCTGCATCGGATTTCCTCTTATATCATATTTTCATAACTTGTATTTAACTCAAAATGAAATCTATTAACTCATATGCATTCATTTTATATTTACCTAACAGCTTTAATTTTAGTTTCGCGCTTTTTTAATCACGGTAAATACTCTTACCCAAGCAGCTTTAAATAATATCGAATTTGTAATTCTCACTCCCAGTTCACCTAGCAGATACTTTCCAAAGCCCTTGTACCCATTCATTGCTTGACCTCGCAATGCGACGTCTACGCTAGCAACGTTTTGAACATCTGCAACTGGGTATATTAAAAAGCGATTTTCTGAGCTTTCTAAAAATGTCAAAATCAAAATTTTACCGTCGAAACTACTGGACTTAATCGACGCAAGTATAGTATCTAAACTATACCAAAATCCTTCCATACGGCTTGTTGGCGTTGTAAAAATTTGGAGTCATGGGGGGGGAGGAAGGAAGTCGCACCGTTGCCGAGCATAGTTCTTAAGAGTTAGTCGCTAGTTATACTGCCCTAACTATGTAGAGTTAACTGCTTCTGACTCTATTAAAGTGATAACCAATTTATCTCTCCGTCTGAAATATTATGACAAAGTCCAAAGAAGATTTCAATAACATCTGATTAACTCTAAAACCTCAGCAGAAGGCACTACTTGTACTTCCAAACAAAATTCCGTTACCTGACGTTAGTAAAGTAACAAGTTTTGGAATTCCAAATAAAATTATCATAGGTGAAGACTACACAAATCGGCCTACTTAAGCTGGCTCAGTATTTTAATGGCGCATTTTAACGTTAGTTATGAGAATGACTAATGCCGGATTATTCACTGGCAGAGCTGGGGGATAGCATGGAAAGTGAAGGCGTCGTTGCAAAGAACTTATGAGGTTTTGTCTGATCTAGAACTAGCAATTAGTCCAACAATCCCTTCAGACATAAATTATGGCTATCTCTGGAATAATTGCTAAGATGTGGGAAGGTTTTAATAACAATTTTTCGTTAAACAGGATTTAGAACATAAACGCGCTTTCTTGGGATAATAATATCAACCACAGTTCGTGGTGATATAACTAAACGAAACAGTCAAACTCAAATTAAAAAGTGTAGTCAATGATTACACAATTTAAATCTTATGATAAGCTGAATAAGTTGGCCCAGTAATTTTAACCGGTGCATCAAAATCAATTCGTTAGCAGCGAATATTGCAAAGCCGAAAATTAAAGCTATCAAAGCGATCAAAGAACTAATCGTAGCGCGCAAGCCAGAAACGCGATGTGTCTTAAAATTCAAATACTTCCGTTTAAATACTAGCTAACTCATTTACATTTTGTTGATTGCAGGTTTCCTCACTCCTTTTGCCTAAGATGAACGTCGAGGAACCAGTGAACTATATAGCGACTTATCGCTGAGTTCAGACAATTAAAGACGTAGACTCGAGAGGGGTTAAAATTACCTTCTATTCACTCACATAAGAATAACAGTCGGCTCCTTCTCGGGCTTACAAGAAACATGAACTTGGACTTTAACTCAGAAATAAGAAACTAAACTATAATTAACTAAACGAGACTTAGCCGAAACTAAACACAATTATCTAACGTAGTTGGTCCTTAAATTAAAACAGCCGGCGAATATCATTAAGCAGGTATAATACGGCCGAGCATAACAACTTAGAAGCGACTTAGCCCGAAGGCAAACACGCACTACTGAGGCTTCCTAGTTCCTCTGTCGAAGTAAGTTGAACCTTCTTTAAATACTTCTTCCAACTCATTTGCATTCCCCGCGATTCTAAAAACTCATTCTAGTAGGGAGTTGTAAGTGAAAACAAGAATTGATAGGATAAAGATCCAAATCATAAAAACCTCGTTAATTTAAATAATAATAACCGTACGAGCTCTATATCTAAAACATTCAAAACCCTCGACTTGAATACTTTTCAGTCGAATTCGAAACTTGTCTAGGGTTACGGAAAGGAGAAATTACAGTAAAGGTTTAAACTACAATAATTGGTTGCTTGAAATATCTACAACTGTCAACAGGAATGTTCTGGTCAAAGTTAATATGCTGTTTAATAATTACAGATATGACCTGCTCCCCTTAACCGCCTATGCAGATCACATGCCTACGTCTTTTTTCTCTTTTTCAATCATTCATTTTTCATATATCTTGTCCAGGTTCTCCTTAATAATGCCTGTTACCCCTTACAAATATTTATTTAATACATAAATGAAATTAAGATCAAGTAACATTTCTTTTTCCCTTCAGCGGATTTGAGATCTTGCATAGCCGTTCTAGGATTTCAAATCTTTTGCTTCATTGAGAACTATCTCAATGAAGATATAACATTCTGTAAATTATTAATATCATGAAATGTATAAATGTGGCTGAATATTATCACTTACTATACTGCTATACTATCTGTATTTCGAGAGCCAACATATGGGAAATTGTAAAAATATTTGTTGCATTAAAATGTTGGACAATTCGACGTGTTATAGCTTTGTGTAATGCGTAATGTAAAATGTTTCTTCCTGTAGGGTAAAAGCATTTGAAATATATAACATTGTTGTTCCTCTTATAAGCTGCCGATGCTCCCCGAATACACCAACTTTGAAACTGCTTCATGACTCTTCGTATTGTAATAAACAAAGATGCAATTTGTTTACTATATAAACAATATTTCGTTTCCTCGAAGCTTTAAAATAAATAACTAGAATTTAGCAATTCGTAAGTCTTTTTTAATAATGAAGTGTTTTGCTTGGATATAAGTAGTTTCTTTTCAGATTTCTTCTAGATTTTTAGCTTCCTTTTTACTTTTTATCGTCTCAAAACCTAATATATTACGTCTTCATTTCAGGACCTCGTTTCCAGATTAATACCATATCTGCATACATTGATGCCAATTTCGTATATGGCAGCAACCAAGATGTGGCTAGCAGACTGAGAGAATTCCATGGAGGTAAATAAAAAACATTAAAAAGTCTTACTACGTTTCAAAATCGAATGAAAGACAAGTATTTTTCTGTGCATCTTTATATTATTAAGACACCTTATTGAAACCTTTATTCTAATATGTTTCTGAGATATATTTCTAATGATTGCAATTCAATAGGGATGCAATAGATTTCTAATGATTTAAGCCCCAGGTATCCACAATTCCTGTTGTACCAATAGCTTATTGTTCTTACTACTCCGAAAAAATTAAGCTTTAATTAGCATGAGTTCATTTACATAAATATTTTTAATTTATATGTTTGTTTTACTCCAATAAAAAGTAATTCTTAATTTTGATCCATAAAAATGAAATCAGAATTATTTATATAGTTTTACAATCTCAATGTATATAAAAATTAAGTTCATTCTTGACGGGTTTAGTTGAATTGGAAGTGGTTTAGGTGTTTAAGCACATAAACAGCAATTTCATTATTAAACCTGTGTTGACAAAATTATGTATTTTGTGCTTTGTTTAATATAAATAAATGTATTTTATTTTTTAAATTGAATGATCTTTGCTTAAAGATGGTTCATTAGCTAGACATATTTAACTTGGGTTACATGAAATATGTATTTAGACTACACGAAAAAAAATGACAGTAAAGCTCTTCGTATTCTTTCACATGGCCTGTAGCTCCAGGTAATTCAGATAATTGGATTTTTATATTGAACCTCACATACTATTTTTAGTTCTCAGTTACTCTATTTCTTCAAATAATGAATTTTCGTAATCAATTTTGTAATGAAATCTAGTTCCATCCCGAATATGTAACTAATAATGTTATTAAAATCCTTCTAGGAATAAGATAAAGTTCCTGAATTATCAGTAAAACATCTGTTTACTAACACTGGGAACTGTATTTTCAAAATATGAAACATTCATTAAATTCTCTATTGTAATTTGAACATTTCTTTGTGTGCTGTCTTACAATTTATTCCTTAAAAGGTTTTTAGGCATTTTCTGTTTTGATTCTCTAATGTTTTTCTATCTTACGCCTGCAAGCAGGTAAGGATTGGTACAACCTTTCTACGTGCTTGTGGTTAAATATATTTTTACATAAATATTTTGTGTGTGATATCTTCTGTGGCCTTGAGTAGCAAACATTCGCTCACAATATAAAGTATTTTTTCCCTCCTTTCCACATACATTCGTGATGTAATTGGATGCATACTCGACACGTATTCAGGAGCTCCGGAATTCGAATTCTGGCCAGGGCATTGCACATTTTTTACATCTCCTGCTTCAAAATAACCTAATGACTCTACGAGTGGCTCCCGAGCTCTAAAGTGATGGACGATAATTCGTCACCATCAGGATTTGGCGACTAGAGTGCTTTAACCTCCAGTCGCCCTTTAAAAGGGAGAGTATATAAAGTATTCTCCCCCTCCTTTGCGCATGCCTTCCTGGTGTAATTTGAAGCATACTCGAAGCATATTGGAGAGGTTCAGGGTTCGAGTCCCGACGAAGGCAATACACGTTTTCCACGTCTCCTGCTTTAAAAACCTAATGACTGTACAACAAGAGCATTATGAGTTCGAGAAAATAATTTAACTGTAAATGATGTACATGTTCGATCGGCAGTCACAATGCAGACTTCAATAATAATTGTACAGGATACCACAAAGCTCATCTACCACCCTGTTTTCAATCCTTACTCAAATTTATTGACACAATGCTACCTGAAACGCGCATGTATATCATTTGTCATTACACCAGAAACATTGCTATGTCTTGAAACTAACACTGGATAGCGTTCTTCCTGATTATGAGCTAGTTTGTTTGTATGATAAGTAAGGTCAGAATACAAAGTCCGACCCTAAGTTTCTTGACGGGGTAAGAACAGATTCATGTTTGAGTACCGAACAGACTGATCACATTCCTAAGCCATTCAATGTTTCGCAGTGCACGAACTGATTTGACATTCCCTCTTCTTTTCTTACGCAACGCAAAAGCTATTCTGCGAAATACATGAATGTGTGGCGATCAGATTCCTCCCATATTTTCCAGTGTGCAATCCAGATATCCACTGCATCATGGACAGGCCGATTCATCATCTTTGAAAGATATCTCAACAGAAAATTGGCGACCTGCTGCCAACTGATGTTTTATGATCAACATGGTAGATGATACTGAAGTCACCCTACAATATGCATTTAATTTACTTCTATAATTTTGTCTCACCCCGCTGTACAAACTCATATTTAAGATGTTTACAGCTGTAAGAGAAAAAAATAAGACTTCTATTGAGACAATGTTACAATACGAAACGATTTTATGTTTCTTAGAAAGTAAGTCAAATCTCGGAAAGTCAAAGTTAATCCGCTTAGCTATATTCATACACATACCCCTGATTCTACCATTATATCCCTTGATAAATTTCAGTGTCTACTTAAAAGTGGTGAAAAAATTTATTTCTGTCATATAGCTAGGAATTCAGGCGCAATAGAGTTGCAGCTCCTCCCATTTTCTCTATAGGAAAAAAGGAATTTGCAGAATTTAATATCAGTTTTCGTCATTCATACGATAAGATTAGAGAAAAATTAGCTTAAAATAATTTTGATCAGTCATACTATGTTCTGTCTTTGCTAATACAAAGCCTAATCGCATTTGTAGTCTTTGATTATCTACACGATAAGAAACGTTCATTTCGCCAGATTTCTTTCACTGGTTGTCAGTTTGTTTCATTTGAGTTAGATGTTTAGTAAAAGCATTTAAGTATATTTTCAAAATTTAAGCAAAGCAATAAATAATCTCTATCAGTCGACCAAAACATGAAGCTTATCGAGGCTGTTGATGTCGGCAGGATGAAGACCGCTGTTGTTGCAGAATATTGAATTCCATTCTCCACGCTTTAAGTGGGCAATAATAAATCCTCCTCAGCACCACTGAGAAGGACCGTTAATGGTCTCATATTGTGACCTTTCTTGTGATTTAAATAAATATTGCTTTCACGGTTGAAAGGTTCAAATAGTGGTTCATTCCTGAAAAAGAAGGTCAAAAACTTTACATCTTTCCTTTAATGCCCACCTTCTGCGACATGACACTGATGTACATTACAGCAAATCATGCGAGGACTATCTGCCAAGGAAGAAATGTTTTCGTGAAGAAGTTTCTAAGGGTAACTCGCTTGTATTTACGTTACACACGGGAAACACCCTCGAAAACGTTAACGTAGCTAGCCTGTTCGTCTGTATTTAAAACCGGGTCGACCAGTGTTCAACGATCATGTAAGTCAACTCTGGCAGTCCGATTCGAAAATATCAGCAAGAGCTGACTGCATGAAACTTTTCATTGTAAGGCAGTTTGCTTCAGAAAGCCTTTCAAGTGGCCTTCTTTCCCTCAGGCAGATAACCCCCGTTTTCTTTACTATATACAAGCAAATATCTTGACTCCGAGATTAGGAACGAATCAGAGAACAGTTTTAAAGATCCGTGTCATATCATTTACCATCAGTAGAGTGATAATTCTCTGTCAAATTCCGGAGCGAATCTTGATAAACGCAAGATAAAATGAATGAAAATTATTTCTATTGTTGAAATATAAAATTATTATGTTAGTATCAAAATTATTAACAGCTATGACGAAATCGAATTTTCTTCAGAATGGTGATTCAAAAACAAAAGTTTCGCACTCAAAGGCAAGGAATGCCATGGTGTGTAAAAATATTAAGAAGTTCTGAGACTTTTTCGCGTCTGTAACATCGATGATAGAAATGAAAGAAAATCCCATGTATTGGTAAATCTAAGAAGACTAAATTTTTAATGAGTTTTACGTTTAACAGTGGATTATATGTGCAGTAAGAAAGCTTCGATAACTTTTCTATGATCTAGTCAAATCTAGATATGAGAATTGGAGCTGAAAGGCAAATTCATTTCGGACAGCAATCCAAACCCCAAAAATTTTTTTAATTTAGATTCGATCGCGTTGTATGTTCCATCAAATACCATTTTACAGTTGCATGTCTTTGATTAAAGCATCAATCAGTGCTTTAAGATTTTCTTTCGCAACAATAAACTACTGAAGATGATACTCTACAACTCAGATTTAAAAAAAAAAAGCAGAAACTGACGTTAAATCGTTATTGCTGTTATTCATGCTGGTTTAAATCTAGTAGTCTCGATAGCATTACTAATGCAACAATGTCTAACTGTAATTAAAAATATCTTTCAGAAAGCTGGACTTCTATGAAATCAACTGACTTCTAATCTGAAGCCGGAATTTGAAGGTAAAGTTTCAATTAGAAGAGTAGACTCAAGTACATGGAAAGGTGCATGAGAACATCATCTGAATTTCCATACACAAAAATTTAAACTCAAGTATATCCTGCGAAAATAATGGTTTGGTTTATTCGATTACGACAAAGCACGCAAGGGCTGTCCGCCTAGCCTTCGTGAAGGACGTTCTAAGGAAAACTGTCTTGTATACATGTTACACATGGGAAAACCACGAAAACGTCTATGCAGTCAGCCCGTTCGCCGGAATTCAAGCCCCGGACCGAACTGCCAGTGTTCAGCGGCTTTACCGCTCGGCCGTTGGGGATCGAGAAAGTTATGAAAGTAGCATTAAAGAAAAAGAAGACATTTATTGTCTCCCTCAGTTCCACTGGAGATGATTCAAAAGGTGCTGGGGAATGTTGTTAGTGATCCAAATGTACTTTTTCGTACATACTTGTATGCGCTTAAAATCTCCTATGTATTTTGAATATTTAATTTTGATTATAGCAACCCTTTTAAGAAATCATTAATTAAAAATTTAGGTTTCACCTTCTATTGTACCTCAAAATTCACGTATCGTTAAACGTTAAGAGTTAAATAATGTTATTATTAAACATTAATTGTTTTTGGTTTCTACTGCTATCTGTTTTATAATTAATTATGGTAAGATATCTATTTTGCAAAGTTCATGTTATGGATTTTCGTTTATTATCGCATGGAAGAGATAAGGAGAACGGAAAAATAAGCATTACATTACATCGATCAACATTTCAACTACTGAAGTTTAGAGGTAACCTTGGCATGTGACAAAAACATAGGTTAACACATTACGTTACATCGCTTCGATAGGCGAACAAAAAAGCTAATAAAGAAATCAAATCACATTAATCATTGCATGTCATGGTATACTGAGGTATAAAATAACAACACTCCTCTTCAATGATTACACCTTAATACAAAAAAATAACTTACTTTGACATACGTACATACAATGAATTAATACATAACATGAAATTACACCTTTTTATGATCCAAGATTTTTCCTAAATGTTTTTTTACCCATGATGGCTTTCTTAAAAATGTCAGTAGTAGTTTCTCCAGTGGAAAGATATCGAAGTTCATAACATTTGTCGTTAACAAGATCTTTCATAAAATTTAGTGTCTATATGTTTAATTTCCCCACTGCCTGTGCCAATTTCGTTTTTCATGGAAATCTAGCAAAAACCTTTTGAGCCAGACAGCTTCCTTTGCTGCTTCGGCAAAAGATATCAATTCCGTTTCAGTCGATGACAAACTCACATACGGTTATTTTATGCAGTTTCACGTAAAACTACTGCCTATATATGCAAAATAATATTCGAAGTTATGTTCTAAGGTATTTCTTCCCCTTTCTTCGCATGCCTTCGTGGTGTAGGGGTCAGCACTCTCGACGCATAACCTAGAGGTCCGTGGTTCGATTCCCGGCGAAGGCTTTGCTCATTTTTCAATCTCCTGCTTAGACATAAATGTAAGGACTCTACACTGGCGCCCGAACTAAAAAGGTGGTGGATGATGATTCTCCACCACCGGGATTTGGCGACTGGGTCCCCCAAGCCCCAGTCGCAATTTAAAAGGGGGAGTATATAAGGTATTTCTCTCGCCTTCTTCGCATACCTTCGTGGTGTAGTGGTCTGCACGCTCGACGCGTAAGCGAGAAGTCCATGGTCCGATTCCTGGCGAAGGCGTTGCTCATTTTTCATCACTCCTGCCTCCGAAATAACCCAATTTCTTTACAATGTTTTCTATCCGTAAGATCGATTCGCTAATGTACATCGAGTTAACATAATATGGAGTTGTTTTTCTTCTCGTTTACATTTCTTAGACACAGTTTAAAACCTTTAATGAATTTGAAATGTCTAAAGAGCTTTTTGACTTCAGTCCAGTCGACTCTTTCAACACCTTACTGGCTAATATGAAACAACAGTTGCTGTGTTTGCTAGGTACAGTAATGATTCCATTTCTCTTTTATATTACTGAACTTTACACTATAAGCTTTTGAATCTCTCTTTTAATTATAATATATTGGATCGATAGAAAACGTAGCTGTCTTATAATCTTTGATAGGATACTATTTCAGTTTTCTCGAAATGTAGCTTTATTGTTCTATATAGAAGGTTCCCTCGTTGTAACATTCAAAACTTATGCCTAAATATAAATGAAGATTTCCTAAATGTTTTTTGTTGAGAAATGTACCGTAAGCTCGTTTTCAAAATTTTCAAGTAAATTGTCTGCACTAGCTGCACTTACCATATCAGAGCACAGTACCCTTGTATAGACACGCGTACACTAATATACACAATCCCTTCTTTATTTTATCTTGTACATACACAAGTTAACCATTCTGACTTCGCTGAAATCTTTTACCAAGGAGGAATTCATTAAATTTTCTGTTCTGTTAATTTGCTCCTTGCTTGAATCTATGTAAGTTCTTTACAGGCTTGCAAACTTCATTTTTATCACCTTCTTCAAATCCGAAAGATTACTTCATTTATACATTATGAGATAAAACTCTATTTAAATATTGTGACTAGATATCATAATGTTGCACTGACACTTTCTTCTTTCTGCTATAATAAAAAACATTTTCAAAGTAACTGGCTTGGCTTGGCTCCAGGAGAAAATATTTCATCATAGTCGTATCCCTATTTCTGCTGCTACCCTTGAGCAACCAGGCAAACTTTATAACGCAAAAATTTTCCTTCGCTGTCTTTATTGTTCTTGTATTGTTCATGTATGTCTTTATTGTTCAATTTGAAGCCTATAATGGTTTTACCTTCAACACCACTTATCAAAATCCATGTTGAATTTGTTTTTTGAAAGCCTTAATCTCTCTTTACATGACTTATTTCCATTTTTCCTTACTGGCATCCGAACAAGTTTCATGATATGATGATCATGAAATTTGTTCAGACGCCAATAATGATTACATAATAATCTGCTGCTCTCTTCAACTGTGCGATGAAGGAACTAATAATGTGTCAGTCAGAAGGCATACCTTTGTTTTGTCTACGAAATAGTCTTAGTTATGCATTTTGAGCGGAAAAAAACCTCCTTTTCTGAATTATCTTTAAAAGTAGCTAAATCTTCAGTACCCTTTTAGGATTAAGATCTTTTGGCATAACTGTTTTTTCCAGATGGATTAATTACGATACAGTCGATATTTTAATCCAGCAAATGATAACCTTTTATTCCTTTCTCATATCTGATCGTGATTCCTTTAACAAAAATGTCGTCAAATTTTTGTCTCTTCTCCTTCGTCATATGCACATATGCCGGAGTACCGAATGCTTATACGTGTGCTAATAACGAGTTCTTCTTGTGCCATTTTTCTATAAGGAGCTCCTTTAAGGCTTTCTTCGGCAATCTATTTTGCAGAAAGATTGCTGACATAACACCTTCACCCCAATATTTGTTCGGAAAATTAGCTCTTTTTAGCATTGCTCTTGTCTCCTCAATTAATGTGCGATTCTTTCTTTCAGCTATTCCTTTCTGTTGAGGAGAATAAGGTACAGTGTTTTATGTATATTTCATTTTCTTGCAATAGGTTTTCAAAGTCATTTCATATTCGTCTCCTCGATTTGACCTCATTCGTTTTGGTGCTTTCCGAAATTGTGTTATTACTTGCTTGCTGAAGTATGCAATACGTTGTTTAGTTTCTTCTTTACTCTTTACAAGGTAAACTGTCGCTGTATCTGCTATAATCATTATTGTTAGTATATATCTTGCACTACCTGGAGTTACATTTCTCATAATTTCTCAAAAATCGGTATGCACTAAATACAGAAATTCAATATTTCGTGAAGGATACTTTCTGAGAAACGGTTCTGTATATGCTTAGGTAGCAGTATAGCCCTCACTTGTCAGTACACTAGAACAGGGCTATGGCTGAAAATATTCATATCTTCAGTCACTTCTTTATGCATCCTTAAGATATCGAAAACATATTTATGGCTTAATTTTATATGCCAATCGTGAATACATTTCGCACGGATTTGTTTCGTACGAAAAGTATGTTTACTTTCCTTAAGAACGTAAAACCCTTCTTTGGTGAGCCCGGAAGATATTATACTATCCTCTTTTAAAAGTTTAGCAATCCACACACTAAAGCCACACGCGAAGTCAAAGTTGCTCTTCCACACAGTAAAGTCTCCCTCGCAGACATATAACCTGACAGCATTAGTATACACAAATAGATTTTGTATCTATGTTGCTCTGAGCAATAAGAGAAGTCAAAGCATATGACATGATTTGTATCCACCAGGAGACCTCCCTCGATCTCACAACAAACATAATAATTTGCAAAGTTTTCAATACCTTTATTTTTCAGAGCTTAATGTTTTAAATAAGTTGAAATGATAATCATAGTAAACGAAAAACCCTAATAGCAGACAAAAAGTAACAGTGATTAAAAATTCCAGTTAAATTGCAAAATAGGGAAAAAAACTGTTAATAAAAAACATGTAATTAATAAAGCGGGAAAGATAAGGAATTAATTGTGAAATATAATTGATGCATATATATATATATATATTAATTATATATATAATAATTCGTTTGCATAAAAGAAGAAAATAAATCGATTACTTCATACAAAATGTAATATACTTTGTGGGGTTCTGCTTTTTGAATCCTAAAGTTCTAACTTAGAACCCCACGAACACTAACAAGCGAATAATCGCTTAAGTGTGTGAACAAAACACGTAAAACTTAAAGAGGGTTTACAACCCTTTATTTTTCAGTATGTTTACAATCAGTTTCTACTTGGAACTTTACACAAAGCCGGCACTCGGGCTTGAACTTAAAATAATAATAATTTAAACTAAAACTAGCTTAACTAAGCTATTTGAAAAGTATAGCCGAAGCTATCAGAAATCTAACTAGTTGGCCGCTGAGTATTAATTAAATCATTAAGTCGGCGAAGCCAAGCAAGTTCCTAAGGTATGGCCGAGTGTAGCAATAGCTAAGAGAGAAGTAGCCAAAAGGCAAACGCGCTCTAGTCAGGGAATCAGACTCTCTCTCTCTCTCGAAGTCGGTCAAGTATCGACTTAAATAGTACTCTTTCTCATTTGCGTTAACTGTGTTTCTGAAATCACATTCTGGCAGGAAATTGTTAGCTGAAATTAGAATAAGATAGGAAAGATACAAAATTTAAAATAACTGTTAATAAACTTAGGATAAACCTTACAACTTTACTGATGGTTAGATTCATATATAGCATCATTTTAACTACATGAAGGAGGAAACATAAATTTTATCATTTTATAAATAACGCAAAAATTTAATAATTAGATTTATACAATTAATAAAACTTTTCTGTAAATAATTCACTATTATTGTAAATATCGTATTTTATTCTAACCAATTATTTTTAGTTTTACTTTCCTTTCCCTCCTGATTTTAGATCACTTTCCTGCCGGAATGTAAATTTTAAATGACGTAGTATGCTAATCTAAACGTGTTTCAGAAGCAGTGTCTAAGCTGCGTTTCAAGAGTTCGAAAGGAGTAGAAGCGAAGTTAGTTCCGATTTTATGCTGCGTGTTTGAATTTAACTCTCTAGTCAGTGACAGACACCTTTCATTTTATGGTGATATTTCTACACTGGCGTGCAAAAATTAAGGACGAAGTCGAAAAATTAAGGACGAAGTCGAAAAATTAGCATATCAATCAGCTGAACGAAGAGGCAGAGCGGACAGAAAGACCAATCAGGAGATTAAGTAAGGTGATGTATGGTAGCACATACGCAGATATGCAGGTAGACGTGATGGGGGAGTGTCTGAGTAGTATAAAGCATGTTGTCGGTGTAAGATCAGTATTTCTGGCAAAGAGATTGCACGAAGTATAGCAGTTAAAATCACACCGAATTGCTGCCTCAGAGAGAATGGGCGAATAATCAATCTGTTAGACGACATCTGGATGCTTTTACCTGAGGTTGAATCATTGGGAAGTTGGAGGAAGGCCGCAGTGTGACAAGTGTGGCTGTAGAGTTCGGAATTGCTCACACCATCGTTTCATGACTTTGGAGACAATTTCAAACTACAGGAATAGCTATCCGGGGGTTTAGTAGTGGTCGTCCACGAGGAACCACACCCGCAGATGACCGGTATATTGCCTTACAGGCCAGAAGAAACAGGCGGCAGACAGCGGGAGAAATCGCTAGACACACGACACAGGCGACTGGACGACCGATATCGCTTTTTACCGTGGCCAGAAGACTGCACGGTGGTGGTCTGTTTGCACGACGCCCTGTACGGTGTGTACCTCTAACGCCTGCCCATCGGAGAAGGCGTTCTCTGTGGTGCCGGGAACACCGGAATTGGAGAGACAATGAATGGGGACGAGTACTCTTTACAGATGAGAGCAGATTTAGTCTGAGTTGCGATTCTAGACACATACACATCTGGACAGAGCGGGGAACACGCAATAACCCCTTCAACATCATCAAAAGGGACTGTTTTGGAGGTCGCGGAGTTCTCGTTCGAGCAGACATAATGCTTGGTAGCCGGACCGACCTTCATATCTCCCAAGGAGGTTCGTCACCTGGGACTGCTATTGTAACGAGGTTCTTCTTCCTTACATGCGTCTTTTCACAAGGGCTATGGGTCCTCAGTTCCTCTTCATGGACGACAACGCTCCACCTCATCGCACAGTTACTGTCGAAGAGCTGTTGGAGAGTGAAGATATTGAACACATGGATTGGTCGGCAAGGTCTCTGGATCTAAATCCCGTCAAGCATGTACGGAACTTACTAGGGAGACCCGTGGCAGCACGTAACTTATCGCCAGTAACGATTCCGAAACTGCGATTGGTGCTACAAGAGGAACGAGCAGCAGTGTCTCAACAGCTCATTAACAACCACATATCCAGCATGCACAAATGATGGGAAACCTGCCTAGCAGTCAGGGGAGATCATATCCCCTATTAAAGACCGGATGTTTCTTGCTGGACACCCATCACAGGGATGTTTCGGCCTTCAGTCGCATTGCGCTCCATGCTACTTTTTCAATAAAGCTTCTTTTTATCCCTCTGATTTCTCTTTTAGTACGTTTTGCTTACATTACTCATGTCCTTACGTATTGGGGATCTTACGGTATTAAATGTGTTGATTTGGAAAGCTTTTGTACAAAGTTATATTGAAAAAAACCGTCTCGTCCTTAATTTTTGCACACCAGTGTAGGCTCGGCTATGCTGTGTGTAGCCGATTTAGCGTTTAGTTAAACTAAGGAGCCAGTCGTTAGCCATCTTAATTTAAAGTGCATTTTACATTTTTATTTTCTGTTAATTTAGTTAGCCACAAGTCGTGATGAATTGTGAGCACTAAGTGCGTGCATCTGTTTAATTTAGTTTAAATAAAAAGATTGTTTAAAAACTATCTGCAGTAATTATTCTTCAAAGACACAGCGAGTATTCTCTACTTCGTCTTCTACGTAGAGTCTACATTTAAAGCTACCAAAAAGAATGAGACTCTATACTATAAAATTTTATGCCTAATAATAAGATGATGTAAATCACATTTTACGTATAATAATAAAATAATGTAAATCATAACATTTTACTTATAATAATAAAAAATGTAAACTTATGCTAAATGTAGAAATTTTAATAATTTTTTTTATTAACCAAACTCTGTTAAGTTCAAGAATAAATATACAATAAAATATTTTTATTTTCAGTCGAAAAAAAATCAGTTAATAAATAGCTCAGTTAAATTCAAACTCACAGTCTGCAGGTTCATGGAAAGTTTAAACGCTTCTGTAAATTCATCGAGCGATCCAGCTAGTTAGACCCAGCTAAAAAGTAGAAAATCATTAGCAATAGAAAATTAGAAATCCAAACAAATAGAAACAGACGACAAATTAAGCTTTTCTTATTTGTAAAACTTCTCAGGATATAAGAATATAGTGAAAATAAATAAGAAAAATAATCTAGCAGATTTAATTAATGCTAACAAATTATCTAAAAACATACATCGCTCTATAGCTTACAGTACCAAATTGCTTGCATCAAAGGGAAAAGTATTCTATTTATAAAGAAATCATTGCAAAATATGGTCCAAAAGATATCGCATCATAAATTAAGTTTGTTAAAATAATAACAGAAACTCCAAACGATTCGCGCCTTGTGATATTCGGGAAGACAAATGCTGACAGTAGCCGCCGTACTTTTCAGAAAAGTGATTTCCATACGCAGTTTCATTGGCTGTTGCCAAATATGTCTCCGACGACAATGTATTCCGTCATGCGCTATGATCATGATTCCCGATACAGACGCCTCTGGCATGTACCTAACGTGCCAGAGATTTCCCTGTGTAGACCAATTGGCGCAACGTTGTAGACGACCACACTTATTAGGAGATATGTCTCCTCATGGAGACTGGCCTTCAAAGTTCCCTTCATATCCATTATCAGTTAGTTTCTGTACAGATAATAAGTTTTCAGGTAGGTGCGAAAACAAAGATTGTGATCTGCATTTCTTCATCGTGATTATTTTGATACTTCACCAAGCAATTACCTTTTCCTTGAAGAAACACTGTATTTCCATTAGCCAAAGTTATTCATTAAGGTGTGGTATTACTATCAAAATTGCTAAGCAGGCTTTTATCATTACATATGTGAATGGTGGCTCCATAATCGATACACCAGTAAACATGTAAAGTATTCCTGCTTGTAAAATAATGATGATTAGAAACTTGCTTTACATCGTGAATGCCACTTAAGTTCACAGCTGCGTTGACTTGTTGCTTTTCATTAAGTTTCCCTTTCGCATATTTCTTACAATCAGTCTTTACATGTCCTAATTTCTAGCAAAAGAAGCAAGTAAGTACTTTATTTTTGTCGGTTAGAATATTTCGTGTGGAAGAAGAGTTTAGCTTTAAAGTTTTATACTCGCTGTCTTTACTAGATTTTTTAGTTTCATTTTGAGGAGTGTCCTAAATTTTATTGTACTTCGTTCGACGAATATACATCAAAACTAATACTTAAATTTTGTATTTTCTCACTTTAAGGTCGACTCAAAACTAATCAGATGTATGCAGAGCTTGGACTCAAAGATTTATTGCCAATGAAGATGGTAGAAAAAGACGTTGGATGCATGGCCAGACCTAGAAACGTGTATTGCTTTGACGCTGGTGAGATGAATTTCTATAATCGTGCATGCTTTTGACTAGCTTATATATTAAATTAAACGGAAACTAGGTATGACAGATTTCAGTAAAAGGAAAAATTCATTTAAGACAATATATTAGTCTGTTTGTCTACATAAGAGTTCAAAGGAAAGTCAATGCACATTTTTTTTTCAGAATAAATGATCCTAGACTATGCCTGGTGGATATGTCTTTAGTAAATCGGATGTGCCTGCTAAAAATAATTTCGCAAACGCCGACAAAAAGCAGTTATCAGTCCAACTTAGTAACGAAGCCATATGGAAGAAAAACCACTTCTTAACAAGATAGCTCAATATCATTTAATTACTAGAATCGACATCCAGAAATGCACTAATGTTAAATAATTATTGCAGCTATATATCATCGAACATAAATAGATTAAAGAATTCATTGTTTTGACACAAGCATAATTATAAACTAATTTCTGGTATAGTTGATGATATTCCTCTCATTTATGATCAGAACCATTATTGCTCAAAACTTTCTACTCCTGCTGAGCTGTTAATTCCTGTACCTCGCTCATTGCTCTGTCTCAGGCCCAGAATCCTAAAACGTATAACCCGAGACCAAGCCATGGAATTCTCTTAAATACCCGGATGTCTCAGTTTGTCAGATCTAGATGTTATTCGACATCTGTGCCTCAAAACATAGCGTTTGTAGTATGAGATATGTAAATTATCTCAAAGCTTCTGATGGTACCCTACTCGTCAGATCACCATTGCAAGATGGTAACCTTCTAGAGTGTGTAATCTTGCTTAGAGGTAGGTCTAACTGGTAAAATCTGGGGCCGCCCCTTAAGCAGTATAAGGGATGCATACAGACTTCCCTTTGCACTCTGAATTTTATATGCGCACAAATTAAGCATGAAATTTTATAATAATGCCGTAATATCTCATTATTTAAAAATACTATAGTAAATGTCTTAATAGACATTGATACTTGAGAAACTAGTACCAATGAGTAGCTTAAAGAAATTGAAAACTAGACATTTTTTTTTGAGAAGCTGCATACAGAACTTGTTTTACCACAGGTGATGAAAGAGTAAATGAACAACTCATGTTAACTGTGATGCATACATTATGGATGAGAGAACACAACCGAGTAGCTGACACACTGGCTCACATCAACCCTCACTGGGACGACGAGACAATCTATCAGGAGGCAAGGCATATTGTAGCTGCAGAAATTCAACACATTACATACAATGAATTTCTTCCTATGGTAGTGGGACGAGACATTGTTGCCAAGTACAAGCTCGAACCTCTCAAACATGTGAGTTTCATTTTAAATCTATTGCATGTACTTTATCTGAATCAAAAATGGAAAAAAGAGGTAAGTACATTAATTTATCATTTAGACATACGACAGGACTGGTGCTTTACTGGGGATTTAAAGGTAAGCACTCGTTTTTATGATTTTTCACTGTTGCTATTATGTAAAATACACATTTCAATATCTTAACGTAATACATATATTTCTCAGCGTCATTTCATTGGCAATATTATATCATTCATAATAATTACCAGACTGTTTTTCCGTAATATGGTTCACAGCAGTCTAATGTCTTAACTTTGCATTTCTCTGAAGCATTACGTCGATATATTGATGTATTATGACGGCTCGTAACACCAGTTTTCCGTAATTAAAAAATATTACAGGAAATATCCAATTCTGGTATCAATGAAAGAAATTAAATGAATCTAAACTTCTATAGCACCTAGTATTAGGATGAAAAATACTTATTTTACAGAAATAAGCTATTTGTTGTTAGCAAAATTGTCGAATGACTACACGGATAACCCAGTAGCAGATTCACACTACAACAACAAATAAACTAACCACGTTAGAAAGGAATTTGTATAATTTCGTTCAAAGATTAATCAGCAAATATCTTGCAGTCTATATAGTAATCTGAAATAATTTTATAAAAATTGTTATTTAAAAATCTATTAATGTAAATTTCTTGCGCTTATAATATATTACGTCCATAATAAAATACAATTAGAGATACGATCATATGAAGCGCAAGTCGCATAACCATCCATATGCAAACAGCGAAAGTACATTTTAGAATTATGTAAAGACAAATGAAATTCTATTGGCATAGTTGTATGTAATATTGAAACAATCATCCTATTCTTGTAAATAACGCTTTAGCGTTAATAATGTAATTTATTCCAAGAGTAAACACGTATTAAGTTTATTGTTTATAACAGGGTTATTATGATGGGTACAGCACGAAAGTTAATGCAGGAATACGAGCCGCCTTCCAGTCCGCTGCATTTAGATTCGGACACAGCCTTTTGCCAGATGTCATTGAAAGGTACAATAAATTCCACGAAAAAATTGGTGAGTTATGCTTCACTTATTCTTCATTTTATTCGTTTCATTTTATTCGTTTGTTTACTTTTTATTTTGTTTTTTCTGCAGTAAAAGCTCATTTACTTGAAAAAGTAATATGGACTCAAAATTTGTTGTAATGAGACATGCAAATTACACTTTTCAGTTGTTCTATTATTTAAAAAAGCATAATTTGAGCATGTATAATGTTATATAATTAATTACTTTTATGAGTTATATAATTATTAGTATTATGTTATATAATTAATTACTTAGGAGGTGAATATTTAAATTCAACAATGAAACAGTTTGTTTTTCGCTGACATTGTTAAAGTTATTTTATGAGCTAAAAAACACCGATGATTCCATTGCCTTTTTAATCTACAGTAGTCTTTTTTTTTATAATTTAAACTTATTTCAATATTTTATTAACATTGGGGATTTTGTGCATTTTCCTAACCCCGGATATCATATCTCGTAATAGAATAGGAAAGAAATCATATAGGAAAGGAATTATTTTTATAGTTATCAAATAAAAAACATGTTGCCGTATTTTCTTTGAATGTCAAACTCTGGAAGGTATTTTGGCATTCCAGACAGGTGAAAAGTATAATAAAATAATACCTTAAATTAATTTTGTATTCTGCAATAGGTACCAAATTTTACAAAAGCAGTAATCATTTAACAGAATTTGCATTTCATTGAATTTACAACATACGTTAATGTAATTAATCTAGAGATGTATGAAACTGCACGAAGTTAGAAAGCTTTATTAGTACATTTTTAGTTTCAATTCTATCCATCAGACAATCTTCGTGAAGGGCAATTTTCGACCTTTGTCCTGCTAACCCGATTTACAACATATTTCTTCGGACTTTCTCTTATTTCTCATGATTTTTATGTAACTTGGCTTAATACTTCGTTATTTGCATCCCCCAAAAAAGCGATTTTGGTTGTCGGAAAGCACCTGGTTTTTCTCTAGACTGCATAGAAAACCAAAGTAGCTAAAGTAGTTTCATCAATGAGAAATTATGGCGTGCTTTCCAGATGGCCGTATTCGAGTGGAGGACTACATTATTCAAAATTTGATGTCTCTATGTACCGTTGCTTTTTTCAAAATGCAAGAAAAATATAGGCATTCATGGAAATTTTTCATTATTTACTTTCTTCTAAGTATAATACAGGGCGATAATATTTGGTGGGAACAATTTGAAAAGTGTACCGACATTTATAGTGAAATGAAGCAAAAAATATTTGTGATAAGTTTGAATTATTAATTTCTTTTCTTTGGTTTGTTACTTTAGATGCATGTAATACATTAAATGCATTTTACAGTTTAACTGGCAATATCTGAGCTACTTCAGTTAATATGAAAGTATTCAAATGGCAGGGAGGGGACTTAATTGCTGTGAAATATTATAAGGTATTTTCTCCCTCCTTTCAGTACCTTCGTGATGTAACGGTAACACACTCGGCGTGTATTCGAGGGGACTAAGTTTAAGTACCGGCGAGGGCATTGCTCATTTTTCGCATTTCCTGCTTTAAAAATCGTAATGACTCTACAGTGCCGCTCGAACTAAAAGATGGTTGATGATGATTCTTCACCTTCAGGATTTGGTGATTGTGTCCGCTAATCCCTAGTCGACCTATAAAATGCATTTTTTCCTTCTTTCCGCATGCCTTCGTGGGGTAACGGTAGCAGACTTGGCGCGTATTCGAGAGGTTCAGGTTCGAGTCTCGGCGAGGACATTGGTTATTTTTCACGTCTCCTTTAGCAAAAAAAAACCTAATGACTCTACAGTGTCACTGTCAAAAGTCAGCACTATGCTAATCTATAGAAAACCTATTACAAAACAATATTATTTCTAACCTCAAAGCAAGAGAAACGCACAATATTCTGTAATTTTCATATAACATGGAGTGGCATTCCTTGCTATTTCTATGTTTCTTTCAAAATTTACTAAATATGGAATAAGCCGTCACTTCAGTATCAACAGTCATCGAGATTTCTATATTTCACCCAATGATTTCTTATTATGATACTATATCAAGACGTGATCATCGAAACGTCACTAGAAATAAGAAAACGCGTTACGCATCCATATGTGCAGAAGTGATTATGGCCGAGCAATGAATGGCCGTCTGACGAGGAAAATTATTTTTTTCTTAAACTGCGAAGCGAAACTCGTTTTTTTTTTTTTTTAAAAAATAACATTATTTTATGCATTTTAACCCTAATTTCATAAATATATATTGAAACTATCTGAATTTCAAATATTTTAAATGTTCACTGATTTTGAATCCCCTATGTATAGTGTATGTATAAATTTCCTGTTATGTATACTTGGGCAAAAATTTATATTTCTTAAATTTCTATCCTTCACATCTCACAAATTAAAGAAGCCTGACGGCTTATATTACTGATGCATGTAATAAATACTTATCTACCGCTTCTGTGCGAAGAATTGGTTCTCAGTTGACTATCATATGGCTAAACTACTGTTGAACTGCGTGCCATTGATGATAAATGATTGCAACATTAGACATCAACACGTTTACTAAAACCCTGTAGCAACCTCAGTGTGTAGTAATGACATTATTAGAAATATATACAATATGAATTAAGAATTATGTATCTGTGGTGCAGCAATTATGCATTTAGCCGATGAGCTCTCAACTATAGTAACTGCTTTTAAGTTCATCAAAGAAGTTCCTTCAAATGAAGTTTTAGAGCGTTTTGTGTTTTGTTCTCGCTCGAACTGGAAATGAATTGAGTATGATCACTTAGCTTTTCATCAGAAATTAGCACTTATTTTGGCGTGGCCTACCGCCCCTAATAATATGACGGTTGAGGGATTCCTAGTAAAGCTTGGACGTTTGTGTCGTAATGCATGAAATTCTGTCCAGCTGAATGTCTTCTTGCTAGAGGTTAGCAGAAGAAAAGTACGAAATCCTGAATTACTATGTCGATTAAGGTGCTCTCGTGAATACTACGAGATTTTCATCTCCGTTTTCAATATGTGAATTCTCGGATTAAATAATAAACGATAGCTGAATATGCTGGAAGTTCCTTGCTTCATGTGGGTACGAAATTTATCTCTATGCCCTGCGCAGTTCACTTTAGAATCTCGCCAACCTATATACGAAGGTAAGGGAGACAGTGCTTTCTTTTCAAAAATTTGACAATGCGATTTCAGATAATAAACACGATAAGGGGTCCCTAGAGTATTTTTTTTTTGCTATTTTTAAAATGATGTCTGTATGTCTGGGTGTCTATCTGAGTTTTACAACTTTTTCGTGTCAACGATTACTCTTATATCACGCTTCCAGAAAAGTTGCACTTTCTGTATTTAAGCTGTCTGCATTCATACAAAGATTTGATTATATTTTGTGTAAAATTGGACGATCGGAAGTGGTATTTAACTTGAAGTTCATAAAGGTCAGTTTGCAGAGACATTAGGTATTTTGAAAGCAGGAAAGATGAATAATGAGCAGAGCCCTAGCCGGGACTCGAACCACGGACCTCTCGAATACGCGCCGAGCGTCCTGACCACTACACCACGAAGGCATGCTAAGCAGGCGGGAGAAATGTCTTATCTACTTCCCCTCTTAAAGGGCGGTGGTCCTGGTGGTGAAATCCTGGTGGTGAAGAATCATCATTCACCAAATTTTTAGTTCGGGCGCCACTGTAGACACATTAGGTATTTTTTGGAAGCAGGAGATGAGAAAAATGCGCAATGCCCTCGCCGGGACTCGAACCACGGACCTCTCGAATACGCGCTGAGAGTGCTGACCACTACACCACGAAGGCATGCTAAGAAGAAAAAAAGGGAAATACCTCATAAGTTTACACTAGCAGGACTTTGAGTCCAAGCTACGCACTTGAACTCGACGGCTATAGGAGCACTCACTATTTTTTACCTCTCCCCCAACCAATATACATAGGTAAGGCAGAAAATATTGTTGGTTCAAAAATTTGATTCTCAGCTTTCTGTGAATAAAGCTAAATTAAGATTCCTACCGCACGTTTTTAATATTTTTGCAACGACGTCTGTCCGTCTGTGTGTGACGAATTTTTCATCCACGATAACTCTAATATGAAATTTCCAAAAATTTCTGTTTTCCGTATTTAAGCTTTCTAGATTCACATAAATACTTGATTGGATTTGGGCTAAAACTTCATTATTGGAAGATGTACTTTACTTAAAGCCCACAACGGTTTTTAATGAAAACCTACATTAAAATATAAGCCAAAGCTTTTCAATTTTAGTATTAAGGACTTGATCGATGGGAAGAGCATATTAGATTTTGACTAAATTGATAATCCATAAGTGATAAATTACTTGAAGTTTGAACAGGTTTTTCAGGAAAAATATATTATGATATAGCTCGAAACATCTCAGGTTTGGTATTTAAATCTCGTATATGCATATACCATCATGACTGAGAACAGCATGCTAGATTTTGGATATATATGATAAATCGAAAATGGCACTTTACTTGAAAAACCTTGACGTATTTTAGTAGAAAAATATAAAATCACTGTAAATAAGAGTTTAATCTAAAACAAGGCAGCACATGTTAAGACTACTTCTCTTATACTTAGATTTGATATTTATACATACCAAGCTATAGATTGTTAGATAGCAGTTGGAGATAGTGTCTTCCTTTCCCGTTGCCTAGTCTGTTCATATTTTGCGCAATACGTTTTCAGTGCCTCATCCGATCATGCAAAATCAAACGTCAGTACATAAGATGGTACCCATTTCAATAATTCAACGGATGGCATCAAAACTGGAAAATTAATTTTTGTAATAAAACAATCATCGTGATCTTCTTGTCACCTCTAACATTAATTTTAAGTAGTTTTAAGTAATTAAAACATAAAATTAATTTGATTCTCTGTTGTTTTATGTATTTACGTCAATAATATTTTCATATCTTCTCAGATTCCATACGAGTTTCCACTGTCCTCCGGCAGCCCTACAATCTTTATAAACCAGGAATAGTGGACTCTTTTATCCATGGACTTATAAATCAGAAAGCCAATGCTATGGACCCTGAAGTTACAACAGAAGTTAGTTTAATATATTTTTTGATTTTCTTTCATTTAATATGAAATAATTTTATTTTGTCAAACTTAAAATCAGACTCAAGTTAAATTTGATAATATGAGAATAAAAGAGATGCAAAAGAAATGTATTATGACTTGTTTCCCTATATGGTCAGAAAACATATAAATAGGACTTTTTAATAATTGGCTTATTTTACATATGAAGCTGAGCATGGGAAATAGAAACAGTTTTTCATTTGAAATCACTATTATTCATAGTAATATATTATTATTATAATTATTATTATTATTATATCAATAATAATGATATTTGAATGCTAATTTTAAGGAGTATGCCAATTTTAAGGAGAAAATATTTATCAGATTTTTCATAAGTAGCAAAAATTATGACATGGTTTCAAAGCATAATGCTTAAATCAATAACGTGTGCCACATTTTTAAATTTATTAAAGTGTACGTTTACTTGAAAGAACACTTGTACATTTCAGTAACTTCCCAAAGTAATAAAAGGAAAATTACAAAAGGATAATCTTAAAGGTTTTACGTTCTATGTTACGTTATTATTATTCTGTACAATGAAGATATATATAGTTTATATAAGCATCAAAAGTAAAATTAAATTGGAATCAAAACAAGGCAACTCCCCAACAGCATTAATAATTGCAACCGCGGATAAGAGGTCACACATTATATCTATACAAATCAAAATTAATATAAGAATTCATTAGTAGAATAAATTCTTAAAATAAAAATGCAAAAAGGAGTAATTAATAAAAATTATAAGAGCAATAAAAATATAAAAATACTAATCTCCTTTTACTGAAAGTCCAATTCAGAACTCATCAGGGGAAGAAGAATTAAAGTTTCACTAAAGTCGATTAATATGTTTCAAATACACGTTTCGTTCTTCTGAAACATTTCAGATCAAGAAATGAAAAAAGAACAATTAAATTTTCATTTAAAACTTTACAATTCAATAAAAACCGAAAGATTGAAGGGAAAATTCTAGATACATTTGAGACTCGCTCGCACTCATCAGTTGATTACACATAATTAAGCTTGCAGTCTTATTACTGAAACATTTAAGCACCAAAGGTTTAAACAATGACATTTTTTCTATTCTTCTTCATCAGTGAGCTAGTTTAGAAAAATATCCATCAGCATTTTTAAAGGCTGAAATTTACGTAGAAGGCTAGGTTTAGTTTTATGTTAGGCTAGATTAGTAAACTTGAAAACATTCTGTGCTGAAATCACTAGCACAAATTCAGAGCAAATATTCTCTTTTAAAGACTTGAAGACATTTATCTCAGTGAATATAAAATTTCAAGAAGTAAAACCGGAAGTACTTTAAATCTTAATGACGTTTTTAATCTTAATAGTTTGGGAAAACATTTGTGTGTTGGTGTGTGTCTTCATTATACAGAATAACATTTGTGTGTTAAAAAGTGTTTATATAAATAAATATGTAAGATTCATATTCAGATTTTAGTTCAGTAGACTCAGAAGGGGTTTTTATTCATTGTATCTCTTTCCTTGTCGATTCTTGATTTCATAATTATTTGAAAGTATTTTTGGACGAAGATATTATATTCTACTGTTTGATTATTTATTTAGACCTCAATAACTTTAGAGGTTATTCAGTACATCAATTTTAACAAATGAATGAAAATAATAATTGTAAATGATTCTAAATTGTATGAATTAAGAACGTTATGATACATTTTAAAATTTTGTTTCATTCCTTACTTATTATATTTCTTAATTTTAAACTCAATAATCTCAACAAACAATCTCAACTTCCAGAAGCGCAGCGTGATTATAATTAAAGGGACACTATTCAATTCTATGTAAAGTCATTTCTGGTTAACGTATTTCGTTGAAAATTGAAATACACGTTATATGGACCTTAGTAAATAAAACTGTAATGCAAAATAATACTTCAATTTGGACCTATAGATGGCTCATTTTATGCTATGTAGGAAGGACGTTATGTAACTTAATAACTCTTTGGCATAGTAGTAATGGGTGCCTTAAAGAAATACTCAGTTTAAGTGGTCAAATTGTTTTATCAGAACTTCAGTAATACCTTAAATACACTGCAAGAATTTCGACGTTTCAAAGCCTTCCAAAAAGAGCCTTTGTTGAATAATGGTTTGAAAAAGATTACTAAATGAGACTGGGCTATTGTCTACGAGAAAGAGAAAGGAAACAGATTTTACATGAAATTCTGAAAGAAGTCGCTATTACCGTGATTGGCAGAGAATGTTGTTTTCGCTATGTCTCGATTCCAGGCGAACGGGCTGGCTGCATGGGCGTTATCGTGGTTTTCCCCACGTGTAAAGGTGTATACGTGCCAGTTTCCTTATAAAGTCCTCCACGAAGGCCTTAGGCAGGTAGCCTTAGTATGCTTTGCTAACTAAAACAACCAAACTCAACTAAAACAGACCAAAGTCTTTATGTCGGATCTGCCTATCCCTTCGTTCCGAAAAGTTCTGAGATTCATTTTAAAGTGATATTCATACAATATAACAATATATGCCTGTCACAAAACCTCAAACTTCAATAACCGTAATAACGCGCTGATTTTGCTTTTTCGATTTCTGAGAGAACAACCGTTTACAATATACATGAATTAAATCGCTGTGTCGCCTTGCCTTCGAACATTTTGTGGTCAGGCGAAGCCATTTTGGCCTGGGCTGAGCAGTGAATGCTCAGAATTATCGCATATGAGGTACTTAAGTCCCAGCGTTTTGTATGAGCAGCCTGTGCAATTCCGATTACTTTATTACGTCTTCACTGCTGACTTCATCCATGGTCTCTTTTCTGTAAAGAGAATAATCCTCAAGGCCCTAAAAGACATACTATCATGAGTGAGAGTAACTACGAATTTCGGCAGAAACCAGTCATTCCTCTCTCACAAAAGCGAGAATGTCCTCATGAGAGATGGTGCAGTAACCCATATTAGTCAACAAATAAAGGAAGTGCTTTGTGCTCACATTGGAGATGATTAGTTAATTTCGAAAAATTTTCCGAATGCCTGGTCTTCTCGTTCTCCTGAGTCCCTGGGACTTCTGGTCGTGGGGATTTCTGAAAATTCATATCTATGGAGAAAGCAAACGGACTCTACCTGAATTAAAAACAAGCATAATATGCCACGTTGCTGCCATTCCTCAACAAAAGTTTCATACCATTGTTGAACATTCTAATCAAGTGCTTTCAACGTGTGGTTGATGCAAATAAATAATCCTGAACTATTTTGTTCATCGGATCTGTTTTATATTTCGAATTTTGGTAGTTCCGGATTATCCGATATTCCCAGTTAGGGATTATCCTTCGGTTCTTTTATGTTAGATAATCTAGAATCTAACACTCAAAACATGTTCCTTTTTTCTTTTATAAATGAATTGATGTAACAACTGTAATGCAGTTTTTCGTTAATCTCTGATATATTCGCTTGAACTAATCTTATCTTTTGAGAATTTAATATAGCCTATACACTCTCTATTTACCTTATTTCCTCCATTTTTATACCGCTATCAAACAATTTACTCATAAATTTTAAAGGATAGTAACTGTATTTTTTGCAAACATTATACTACTGTAAATGTTACATTTACGGAAACTGCCTGCCAAAGAGCATGCAAATAAAATATAGTTTAGAAACATTGATTTAACCAATACGTTTATTAAACTACATTACAAGGACACAAGTCGTTTACGTTTCTTTACTAATCGTACCTAACACGCGTCTCCAACTAAGTGATTCACATATACTGCGATCCCCATTGCTTTGTTGATCATTGTACAACTAACATGACACCCTTCATATATTTTTCAGCTGGATAACCCATACATTACTAACAATGAACAATTTTATTATACTGAAAGTGAATTTGTATAACACAAATCTCGATACTTCACAAATAACAACGAATAATTTCCATTACTATTAATGTGAATTAGCGTGAGTTATAACAGCGTGATTTTTCTCCGATTTTAGATGACAAGAACTAACATAATTACATGCTCGAAAACTATCAGTGTCTTGTTATGAACTAAACCGAAACACGCAGAAAGTTTTCAACCACTTCTGAAACTTCTCATTAGCAAGGATGATCTTCCAACTTTGAAATCTCAGTTTTTTTTTAATATATATATATATAGAGA
>KK120235.1:428484-443357 GCA_000611955.2 Stegodyphus mimosarum
AAGATGACTTGGTGAAAGTTAGTTGCAACAGATTGACGTTGGTTCATTGCATTATGACTTGAAGAGACTTTACTGCGTAGTTTGAAAGTTGACACTTGAAGAGATACATAACGGTAAATTCCACACATAATTTTATTCCTTTATAATGCACATAATTACTATGTACGGCTAACAACTTCTTAAACAATGCACGAAATTAGAAAAATAAACTCTGTAGCTAGCGGCAAGGCGACACAGCGAAAAGCAGCAGAAGAGAAGAGCGAAGAAGACAGAGAGTTGCGACACAATTTACCTTTCATATTGAATTCCATTTTAGATCATATGATAGATTAATCTCCAAATGTTGAGTTAACATTTCATCGATAAATACGCATCATAACTGCAGGGATTTTAGTTAGAATAATTATTGCTCTGTTATTTTTAGAATGAAAAACGGGAGTTGTTAAAAAAAGCTGTTATTAATTTAGTATTTGAAAGATAGATTAGATATTTTACATTTCTCTCTCTCTCTCTCTGTATATATATATATATATATATATAAGGTCTGTCTCGAAAGTAATGGTCCATTTTTTAAAGAAATTTATTGAACCGATTCGTACAAAAACTCAATATTCTTCGAAATACATCCCTCCTGCTTTATCACACTTGTTCCAACGCAATTTACATGCTTTATAGGCGTCCTAGAAGTCCTTTACAGGGATGTCCTTTAGTAACCTCGTCGTAGCCGCCTTGATGTTCTCAAGGGTCTCCAAATGCTGTCATTTGAAGGAATTTTTAATCTTCGGGAACAAAAAGAAGTCGGGCGGGGTCAAATCAGGACTGAAGCAACGCAAAAGTCTCCGATGGCGTTGTCTCGAGTTTGAAACAAAACTTTGCGTATCGTTGCTCGAGAGCTTTTACCATCTTGATTTCGTTCGAGCACTCACACAAGGGTTCACTAAAACAGGCACTATGACTCTCCAAGAGCTCGGAGCCGACTGACGCTGGTCCCGCTGTGTTCCCAAGACTCCAGCCACCCTTCCGTGGAAACGGCAACTCTGTGCAACGGATAGTCGCGGCAGACGAAAATGAGGCGCATTACTTTCTTGACAGACTTTGTCTATATATATATATATATATATCCCGGGGGTCGACGTAGAGAACTCTGCGAATCTACTGGCTAGGATCTGTACCTAGGCAGTCTTGGCCACGGGGGTATACAAATCATGAACCTAGTGGTTCTGTGGGCTCCGGAAAGGTCACTTATTGGCGCCATGTCTTAGGGGTAACTCCCTGGGTATGCTGTGTAATGACCCCCTGCGACGGGCTCGCCCGTTCGACTGGTGGGTAGCAAATAACGACCAGTGACGGCCCAAATTGGATGCGTTGCGCCGACCTCTCCAAGGTTCCGGGAAAGAGGTTGAATCTCATCCCCGGTTCTGCGGGGGGAAGGACCTGTAATGCGATTAAGTTCGCGGAACAGGGAATGCCAATAATGTGTTATATATATATTAAATATTAATTTAAAATACTTATGAAAATTCTGAGAATTTTTTTTCATTCATTATTTTAAATTGAATTTCTGTTCCTTGGAGATGGTAGATGGAAAGGAATGCCAATGTGTTATATATATATTAAATATTAATTTAAAATACTTATGAAAATTCTGAGAATTTTTTTTCATTCATTATTTTAAATTGAATTTCTGTTCCTTGGAGATGGTAGATGGAAAGTTTTCTTACTATAAATTATTATGAATTATTGGTTTACATGTATATATATATATGTTATTGTAAATTAGTTCGCATATATATATGTGAATCTGGTCATCTAGAAATACATAATAGTAAAGGAATTAGCTTCTAATATTCTGTGTACTTAGAAAACTGTAAAAAATTATGAGAATTGGTTAGATTTAGCAATGAAGCACTGAATATAGATAGCTCAATACAGATTCAAATGACAGCAAACGGACCGGCTGCAGGGAAGTTTTCGTTGTTTTGCCTGTGGTTAACGTGAAGAAGAGTCTTAAAATGTTTCGGTTTCTGTTACACTTTTTCTGCCATAACCAGACATTCTCCAAATAATAATGCTACAAATTCTTTACTTACCTAAATTTCTTTTGGGCACATTGCAAGCGATAAGTCATTTTCCCGTCTTGAACTATGCCCAATTTGAGACCTTTTTCCTTAAAATCCGTGATATATAATTTCATTCATTATTATTATTTTTTTTTTTCAGATTCATTATTTGACGAAATATCTGGGAATTCATTTTCAGATGTGTTATTCAATTCATTTTCAGAACCGTCTCTTCAGTTGATGATTCAGGACTTTTTCGATAACTGTTTCAACTCAGGATATTTTAATAATTTAATCAACCTTTATTTTCCTTGGACTTTCATATTCTTTTAAAATCTCAGAAATCAGATTTCCCAGTTTAATATCCCTTTGCGGAAAATTTTCTAGTTCCAAATGCCTGACGGTAAAATCTTTAAATGGCGTTCAGACCACATTGTATGCATTTAGGCAACCAAATAAAAGACATAAAATTATAATCCAATGTCTCCCTAATTTTTAGACTTTGGCAATGAAACTGACTGCGAGGTAAATCAAAGTTATTTGTAGCTTGCTGAAATAGGAACATTTACCGTCTGGAGAAAAAAGAAAGAGGAGAGACAACAATTTGAATTTAATTGAATACATATTTATATTTACATGATATTTATTTATTTAATTCAAAACAACGCTTAAATGCGAATTTTATTTATGGATGAGGAAATTTTACTTGTAACATAATTTATTGATTATATAAATTAAATATAAAGAATCATTAAAACATAAAATCATAAACCTGAAAAAAAAAATTTGTCACTAAATAGGAACAATGAACCTTCCAGACTAAGTGTAAAATAAATGCCTAATTAATAAGTTTCAATAATAAAATTATGTACAGTTTATTTCTGGAATATTAAAAGAGGTAACACTAAACAGAAGAAAGGTACTGACAAAATATATTTTATATACTGTTTTTGATGTTTCTCGCAGCGAAAGCCGGCAAATAGTTTGCTTATGGTGACTAAAAGCTTTATTTCGTTTTTGTTTTTCAATTTTTGTTGCATCTATAAGAACTGAGCTACTAATTTTATAGTTTCATTTTGAAGGCATAGAATCATTTCCATAATCTTTCTCCCTCCAAATACAGCTAGAGTTCCAGTAAGTTCAGATTTTGCTTTTATTAGAAAATTTATTAAGCGTGTACGATTAGACACTGAAATTATTGGAAATATGGCAATACATAGCAAGCTAAAAATATTTTTGCATATTTAGAATACATAATATTGTAAAAAATTGATAAATTAAGGTACATAGGGAAATGACTACACGCGAATTTACTAGATTTGGCAATACACCGCTGTTTTGAAGATTTCACGAAATTTTTAAATTTCTTCTGTAAGTTCGCCACTGCGGATCAAATCTGTCAGAAAATTCGCCATTAGCGATCAAAAACTCTATATTTAACATTTCTTTTTCTTTTATTTTTATGATGATCTACAGAGTGTTAGCAGCTAGTAGTTTTATTATTATGTGTTTCAAGATGGGTAGCTTCACGCATAGTTTTCAGGGAAAATTTAGAATTCAAGCTCACCTTTCATGTGATTAAGAGGTTGAGGAATATGCTAGTTTCTTCTTTTCCTCACGGCAAAGAAAAACTTCTTTTCTGTGGGCTTATTTAAACTGGATAGTTTAATGGACCATTTGAAAAAGGTATTTTATATAAGAAGCGCACATGTAGTTTCTTGCTGATAGACACTATCATACGAATACTCGTAGAAAAGCTCCTTTCTTGCCTTTATCTTTTTGCGGTAATTTCTATGCACAATAAGATAGTGGTTCAAATAACTTTATGAACCTTTCGAGAAAATTCGCTACAAGACAGATTTCTCTTACGTATTTTGCTCTGATACACCATACTTTCGCGATTCAGAAATAATTCAGTCCTTCAATTACTTCACTAACTATGTATTACAGTTGACTTTCAATGCATAATTTTTAATAGAGAATTAAATCAACAATTCAATCAACAATTTTAATCAATATAAACAACATATTTTGGCCCATGAATGGTTGAGATATTAAAATCGTTAATTCGTTACCAGATTCGGCTCCTAGAAACTGAACACGTTAGCTGCGAAGGGTTTCAGTGATTTTCCGTATGTGTAACCTAAATACTAACTAACTCCCTTAATAAGGTCTTCGCAACGCACTTTTCATAAAACTTTAATGATTAGTCATATTAAACAACCCATTATAAGAAATTGCTGCCATGTATCCTTGGGCGCTTAATCAGCACATCTAGTTGTGAATTTGAAAGTGTTGTATTTGGTTCTATAAAATGAATTACACTATTTATTTTAGGAAAAATATACAAGAGTTTTTTACTAATGCTCCATTACCAGTTTTGATCATGAGACTCATGTGAGAGGGAATCTGAAAGTGTAGTACATCCTGTTTCCTACCAATATCCTTCCGAGCGGACTTCTGTCTGACAGATTTTAAATTCTCCTGATGTTGCTAAAACATAGCCACGAATATTCATACTTTACCCGGGATTCGAACGCTTATCCAATGGCATGGAGAACCGCTGACCTAAGCTAATTATTAGTATATCATTCGAGGTGGCAAAGGCACAGTGAATATTTCAAGACTCTTCATTTCCAAACTCTCTTGTTCTGCACTAATGGTGCTCGAAGTGAAATGGAGAATGATAATTCGTCACCAACTTGTGTTAGTCGATTGGGGTCATCCTTCATGCTCTTAGTCAACTTTGCTTAGAGGTAACGTAAAGAATTAAAGCATTCCTTCTCCGTGCTCTTGTGGTAAAATGGTGAGCTCATAGTCCAATTTTTGATGATATCGCTTTCTTTTCCGGGAAAGAACACGTTGAATTTCGTAAGATTCCTCGCTCTAAAAATCCTTTGTTCTCCACAACCGAATCTAACCTAATCGTTCTGCTTTGGAACAACATTCAACCTTTATGGTAATGCATAAAATTCGTCTTGAGTTATATTATTTTGTAATTAAAAACATAATATTGAAAAGACTAAAAACAGGAAGAAACAAAAATTTATGCAGAATTTTGTATATCTTCCTTTTCTTAATCTTCCATTAACCGTTGACTAATTTCGAGTTATTTTCCTTCTTGTTTTCCCAGTAAAATTTTATTAATTACTAAAAAATATGAAATGTAGAGATAAAAATAGTATTTATTTCTTGTGTTCATAAACCATTATGCGAAAATTCACTCAAAAGTGCTTCACACAGAAAGCTCATGTCTGCGATGTTATCGTTATGCGATGACTTGTAGGTGCTTTATTTTTTACCACGATACGAACGACGAGGTTTTAAAACTGCGACGTTTTTGCACTGCTTTATTTTCTACCACGATCTTTCAGAACTGTAATATTGTCTCCTTGTTTTCTTTCCTTCAACAATGATGCAACGACTTTTCCTCCTTGCGTTGTTTTCTCAGCGAAGTTCTCATCTACGATGTTTTCGGCGTACCCCAGAAGACTGAGGTACGAAATCTTCGTCTCAGCCGCCCAGATGGTAGTGTGGTTAGGGAAGCCGATTGCGATAGCAATGGGCCCGGGTTCGAATCCCAGAGAAGGCAAGGATGTAAATTGTCTGTCCCTTCATACGCAAAGTTCTGGTGCTCTGTTCACTTTTCCCTGTCCCTGTCTGTCCCTTCATAGGAGATAACGGTGGCCGCCTATTAGGTGCCCGCCATAACACACATAATGTCCACAGCTTCGGGCCTTATTAGTGGCGAAAGCATAAAAATGGCTAGTGCCCACCCTTAAAAAAAGTCTTCGTCGCCGTATACAACATGTCTAATTCAACTCTGTGGAAAAATTACAACTGGAAAGCACTAGCATATTTTTGTGGGAATCGTGGTGGAGCTCCTTAGTTTTGTAGACCATAATCGCCACTACTGACATTCATTTGAGGAAGCTACTTGTTCTCTATCATGTTGAGTAGTGAATGGTCAATGACATTTGCTTCAGGAAAGAAAAAATATACGTTTCCACAGGACGCTGTATAGAAAGGGTGAACTTGAGAGTCACGCTGCTGAGTGTCTTTTAAACAATAGACGAAACTCACGCTGTGCAATAACCACAAGATCTAGACCCCTCAAAACGCATATAGGGAGATATTCTTCTGCTGCACGTCATCTTTCAAAATGGCTTCTCGGCCTCTCAATACTAGAGAGGAGTAAATTAGAAAGGCATAAAACAGTAAGGTAGGAGAACTTCAGACACTTGCTTCTGCTGATGGATTTCTTTTCTTTTCTTTCTTCTTTTTTTTTTGTTAAGTAAGAAATAAATTTGTTATTAACTTTCGAAACAGCATCATTCTTTTATTTACGCCTTGTATAGGAATGTGAAGTACTTGAAGAGCATGTTTCCCAATCGGCCGAACAAATGAGGTGCTGTAACATTAGTAGTTCGACCCGAGATTGAATCCTGTTGTACGGGCTGGCTGAGTGTGTGCTTTCGGGAATTTCGCCCGAAAGTACAAACACATAGATATATATACACTGCTGGCCAGCGAAATTGCAACACCAAGAAAGGCAAGAGATATCACCACAAAATTTATTTAGTAGATAAAATGTTGACCAAGTATCAAATGATTAAATTTATAGACTTCCGTGAAATGTGGTTCATTCCAGAATCAGTAATGTAATCTGGGTCAACCGTTCGGCAACCATGGACCACATGTTTTCTATCGGCGAAAGATCCGAAAAGCGAGCCGGCCAGGGAAACAATTCAATCTGGCGATTGACGAAGAACACTTGGACAATCCGTGCCACGTGTGGTCGCGCATTATCCTGTTGAAATATGGCTGTGGGCAAGCCCTGAAGGTAAGGAAGGACAACTGGCTCCAACACACCGGCCATGCATACTAGAGGAGTGCGAGAGTGATTTCCAATACCGCCCCATACCATAATACCCGGTGCGGGACCAGTGTGGCAGTGCATAACGCAGCTGTTCAACATCCTGGTCTCCAGACTCGAATCCGACCATCGTGGTGTTGCCCACAGAAGCGTGACTAGTCAGTAGAGACAATTTCATTCCATTCTGCCGTCCACATCCTTCTTTCATCGCACCATTGGCGGCGGAGACATCTGTGGTTCTGCGTCAAGGGTAGACGAAGCAATGGACTTCTTGCGCACAGACCACTCTGCTGTAAACGGCGTCGAATGGTACGCGCAGATACTGGATGATGCGTTACAGACTGAATATGCTGTGCTATAGTTCGTGATGTGACTGAGAGATCTGTCACTACCATGCGCACAATGTTCCTGCAAATCACGTGAAGTGGTGCACTGAGGTGGATGCGATCGAACACGTCGGTCCATCATACCCTCCTGCATCCAACGGTCACATATCCGCATTACAGTTGTTTGGTTTCGTCCAACACGACTGCCGATTTCCCTGAAAGATAATCCTAACTCTCGGTAGGCCTCAATCCTTCCTCTGTCGAACTCGGATACTTGATCAAACGATGATCGCTGTTTCTTATGATGCATAATCGATCGGTTTTTTGAAAAAACCACAAGAAAAACACAATTGCCGAACTTGAAATCGTCGAAAACTCCAAGCCTTAAATAGCGCTTTGAAGTGGCGCCACAGGCGCGCTTCAAAATTCTAATCATTCGTAAAATTCTAATCTGCGCCGAAATTCTAATCATTTGCATATCTCACCTCCGCTAATGCATGTTGTAAATTTAATGTTATTTGCATGCTTGCTTCAGGGTGTTGCATTTACGGTGGCCAGCAGTGTATGTAAAATGTATGATAAAAAATATATAAATCTCAATAAAACATATGTAAATCTCGGAATTATAATTTAAACTAGCAATAGTCCTTAATTCCCCTTCTCTAGTCTAAAAATAGCAATAACTTTTCTGGACTGCGTCATTTCCAAATCAGTCTGTGTCACATGGCTTGCATAACACTTATGGCGTAGCTAATTCGGAACCTGAACTCAGAATTTCGAGAACAGAAACCGTCTTTTAATAAGCAAACTAAACCAAGACTACTCTTGGCGAGCTTCCTTGTTGGATAACTGCGCACATTTGCTTCAGCTCTATTCCCATTAAGATGCTACTTGGCCGGCTTAGCCTCTGCCAGCTACTGCCTATTGTTCTAGAAATCTAGAAATTCTAGAAATCTGTATAAAACTGTAGCGCACCCACTATGATTATGTGAAAGGAAAGCGAATATGTGCCCCCAGAATTCCTTATCCAGGAATAAAATTCTGTGTGTAATTTACGATTAGGTCTATCTTGGAGTGTCACATTTCTAATTATGCAGTAAAGCCTCTCCGAATTATTATAAAGCAAAAAACCATGTCAATCAGTTGCAGCTTTCTCTAAGTCATAATATTACATACTAAACGTTTGTTATCACCACGGAGTAAGTAACTTTTATATTCCATGCTTCATTTTGTATGTTTTAATGTTATTTTTTTTTTCATTTTTGATTAAGTAATTTATTACTATTGACAAAACTTTTAATGGAGACAAAATTCAAATCTTCTGTAATGTCTCAAATGAAATCTGATTAAATTGTCTCTGAAGTAGTTTCTGTAGACAAAAATAATTTTACATCTCCTATTTTTGACGGATGAGAACATTTTCCAATTAACAAATATTTAACGTTCTTTGAAAGGCAGTATCAGAAATCTTTCTGAAACAGAAAAATTGGCATTGTTTCCCAGTTGTTGGACTTGGAAAAAGCTTCAACGGGCTGGAGATGGTTGTCTGCGGTATAATAACTCGGAGAGGCGTTACTGCATAGTTAGAAAGATGACACTCAGAGACAGACGTAGAGTAAATTCCACACATAATTTTATTCCTAGCTAATGAATTTTGAGCGCACATATTCTTTTCCATTCACATCACTAATGTGGGTGCGCTATGCGACCCACAATTTTGTACAGATTGTATTTCTAAAGCAATGGACAATACCTGGCAGAATCTAAGCGGGTCAAGTAGCATCTTAATGGGAAGGGAGTCGAAGCAAAAGTGCACAGTTATCCAACAAGGAAGCTTGCCAAGAGAAGGCTTTGGTTTAGGTTGCTTATAAGTAGAATGTTTCAGTTATCGAACTTTTGAGTTCAGGTTCCAAATTAGCTACGTCATGAGTATTACGCAAGCCATGTGGCATAGACTTATCTAGAAATGACACAGTCAAGGAAAGTTATTACTGTTTTTAGAATAGAGGGGGAATTAAGAGCTATTGCTAGTTTAAATTAAAATTTTGAGATTTACGTATTTTTTATCTTATATATCTGTGTATGTATATATATATATATATATATTTACTATATATATTTATTATTATTTATTTTTACTGTGAGAATTTTATTTGTTTCCGCCTTAAAAAATTTTTCCCAATCTACATCTGGTTTTGACTTTTATTCGAGTATCTCTGCCACTTTGTAATTAAATTTCTCTGCTTTTCTTCTAACAGAGTTCAATTTAAAAACTACTATGTGAAAAGGAGTTAAATGATTGAACAGCCAAGTGTTAGAACCTCACTAAAATTCTTTGATTAAATTCACTAGTGCTTTCACATCTTTTTTAAACTTATATGCTAATAATATCTGTGTAGGCATTGCTGATATTTATTACAAAGAAATTTCTTACAGTCTACTCTCTTGGATTAAGACGAGCTTAGTACGACTTGGGAATCCAAGATTCTAAGTCGTACCACCTATAGCGGAAGTCGTATTACGTTTCAAATTGGACAATTATAATAAAATTCTCTTTTTCTCAATTAATTTATTTATACAATTAATTATACTAATGACAACAAAGATATTTTTTGATTTTCTTGGTAACTCCAGCACATAAGTCATGTATTCACACTTTGCATTTTAAGCACTGAATCATATTCTCTTCACGGACTCCCTCACAAATATTATAAAGAGGAGAATACGGTATGAAATAGTATTGTTGATTAGAGGGTAACTCGTTTTGCCGGAAGAGGCGGAGCTGGCGTGATATTACGCCTAGTGTTTAAAGCCTAGGACTTAAGCGGTGGTACGCCTTGCGCAACCTTAAAGTAGATGCATTGTTTTAATTACGTTAACATTTTTATGTCAAGGAAGCCAGCAAAAAAAAAATTATTGTCAACGGTTCGTATTAAATATGAATGGCAATTAAAGCACGATATAATACTTTGCTACCATTTTAAGACAAAGAGTTAAATGTGTATGCATATGTTTTAGCCATCAAATATTTATTATATATGATATTTCATTATTTTTATTTTATCAGGTAACTAATCATTTGTTTGAGAAGCCAGGTGATGGATTTGGTATGGATTTAGCAGCCATGAACGTGCAGCGAGCCAGGGAACATGGAGTCCCTGGCTACAACAAATATAGAGAGTACTGTGGTATGCCCCGATCACGTAACTTCTGGGATTTGATAGGTGTTTTACCCAATAAAACTGTTCATCGGTATTCACAGATATACAGGCAAGTACCGAAATGATTTTGCATTTTATGTTTCTCCTTTGTTAGAAAGAAATTTCAGTTTATTAATTAAAAGTTATTGCAATCATATATCCACGAAAATATTTGTTAATGAAAGTTTTAAGTAAAATCTTCTTGGAAATTTAAGCGCATTTTTCGCATGTGTACCTTGTATGTTGTATTTTCAAATGTACTACAGGAGGACTCGTAAGTACGATTTCAAAAACTGAAGCTGCTGTTTTCAGACTCAAAAAAACCCAATGAATACAGCTTGATAACAATATTAATGGCCTTTTTAGAATTCTTCAGATTATAAATTTAATTCTGAAAATTGGGTATCGAAAAAATCATACTTATTAAGAAATGAATTAGTCATTTGCAAGTTTCGTGTATTTTTTTCCAATAGACTTTTATATTCGTTGGCCCCTACTTAGGCCAGAAGCGGTGTTCTCTTTATTAAGGAGGCACCTAATAAGTGGACCATCGTTTCCTTCTACGAAGGGACGGACAAATTACATCCATACCTTCACCAGGATTCTAACCCGAGACCTTGGGTATGGCAGTCAGAGTCATTAACCAATTTCTCGTCTGGCCTGCAGTTTCGTGTAAGTTTTCGCTACATTTTATGCAGCTTTTCAACTACAGTAAATTAAAACAAGTAAATAATGCTGACAAAACGATTATTATTGCACCTATTGTAATGTTAGATTATAGTGGTGTTCGGAGCACTGTCACTGGGGCTATCAGGCGTAATCGATGGTGATGTTCTCAAATAAATTTCAGTTTACTGTTAAGAGAGATTCTGGATATCAAAAGCTGTAGCAAGATTGGAGAACCATTACCACTAATTATATGTCCAACAAATTCAACAAAACGACCGAACTGTAATGATTTGGGGCAGGGATCATGCATAACTCCAGTATACTGCGGCATTAAAGTTAAAGTTCCTCACAGCACAATAGTATTGTACAGAGATGCTTCTGAATCATATACGCCTTTTAAGCCCGCGCAGAGTATCTTACATATTCTCTGGAATTCAAAATTCTCTCTAACAACTCTCAGAAGTTTTCAATAGATGGAGGCGACATAAAGGAGACGATTATTCGTGGAGAAACTTCAAACTGACCTACAAAGAAAATAGAAAAATATTCTTGCAGAGCTTCTGAAGAGTCTTGTGGATAGCATGTCGTACTTTAGAGCTCGAAGAGCCCATTCTCGCCTACTGATATGGGGAGGTATGTTATTCAAGTGAAAGGTTGCATTTTCTGTTGTTGCTTCCATGATGCCGCAAAGGGCTTCTATTTTTTTATTATTCTATTATTTTCCTTAGCCTAAAATATGTATCACTTCAGTTTAATAACAATATTATACAATGGATCGAGTTTTAAGAGTGGCAACTATTTATTTATGCCTGTCACAAAAGAGATACCGCGATTAAACTTTACATGTCCTTCTATGTAGTCACCAGAGTTGTGCACAAATTATTGTCAGAGATGTGGAAGTCATAATATACCTCCAGCAACATTTATTGTGTTGATAGGTTAAACAGAGCAGTCTGATGCCCTAATGATCTCAGGAACAGTTCAAGAACGAAACTAGTAATCAAATAATAATCACATGGGTTTCAGTCCGGGAAGTATGATGGATCAAAGAAAAGAGTACTTCTTAGTCCCATCTAGGAAAGAAATAATCCACAGTTTGCGTACATGAATCGATAGTTAGCCTGTAAAATCATGGATATTTATTGTCTGTCCTTCGGTACGGGAATCAGGATAAGCCAGCACAAGCATACACGATAATCATTATAATCTTCGAATCTCTGGATTTTAAAGAACATTTTTTTTTCGTTATGACTCATAATGATATCTCTTGTTCGATTGATGGTTCAGTTTTAACCTGTATCTAATCCATCCTAGTGATACGTAATAAGACAGCCTCGTTTTCATACTCACATTCCAAGCGAGTTTGAGTAACATCTTATCGTACGCATTTCTGCATTTGAAACGGCAGTTCTACATATCTAGTGACTCCGTTGCTCCTGTTCCAAGAATATCTTGGCTATACAACTTTAGATCGCCAATTCCTGTAAGACTAGACTATTTTTTCGATCATGGCACATACACGTAATTTTTCCCTTCGCTATTGATACATATAGTGTTGGGTAACTGAATACATTTACTATGAGACAGATTTGTAAGTTATTTTCCCAACTCTTTACTGCGTGATTTCGTGGTGCTACTGGAGTCATATCTGGCTCGTGAAGTCCTGAGTTTGAATTCCGGGAAAGACATAGCTGATTTCTCTAATTTTTTGGCTTCTAAAAATTATAATGACTATACAGCGGCGCTCTAGCTGTGAACGAGAATTCCGCACCACCAGGATTTGCCGCTTGGATCCCTACCTTCATAATCGTCCTTTAACTGGAGAAGAATGTAAGGTATTTCTTCCTCCTTAGTTCATGCCTTCTTACTGTAATTGGAAATGGGTCCATTTAACAGTCGGGTGGTCCTGTCGTCGAATCCTGGCGAGGGCATTGTACATATTTTATGTTTGGTGCCCCAAAATAAACACAACGATTCTACAGGTTAAATATCGGAATAGGTTGGTGTAAGGGAGATGGACTGCTTCCGTCTGTGGCTTATGTAATAATGCTACTACTATTAAATTTCCAAATCATGCAAGTCGCCTGCTATACATTTGATATGTTTCATTTCTTTGAACAATATCACCATTAATTACGCCACAAAATCTTATAATTTCTTAGAAAATATAAAGCAATGTGCATTTACACGATAGAGGGCTGCATGCATAGTAAACAAGGGTATATTTTTGATTAAGTTCCAAAGAACTTGGAAATAATAATGGGAATGAAGAAAAAAAATTTAATGTATACAAAAGAGTCGATACACATTTCATTCGATACAAGACTAGCTCTATTAACATAATCCATTTCTATTTGGGTGCATACATGTAAAGATGTCTAACGTAAACGGAGCATCAGACAAGTGCGAGATCTGTTTGTTATTGGATATCTGCAAGCTGAAGGCCAAAATACAGCTGACATTCATCGCGGATTTTGTAATGTCTATGATAAATTATATGAATGATAGTCGTACAGATAAATAATACCAGAGGTATCAAACGCATGATGAGAAAGATAGAAGGGTGAGAAGTCTGTGGTTACTGATGTCAAATTACGTGACGGGTTAGCTCAGTGGCCTGCTGGTACCTTTCCATGACAAAGACGTATACCAAAGGGATGTGACAACAGTTTTCAATCTTAAGCTAGCTGCGTTACATTACTATGTATCTAATTTTTGTCTATATTAAAGCTTTTCTCCTCCATTCAAATTTTTATTTTTAAGTTCATGAGAACTTATTAAAAAATAGCGCTCAATATATCTGATTCGATAATATTTCCATGCTGATATCATATTTTATATCTTACACTATAAGTACTCCTTGTAATGTAATTTTCAGATGATGATATATGAAACTTTCCGAGATAACTCAGTGAAACTTGAGTCATTAGGTTATTTTCGATGTCAGGAAGCTGAAGAAATGAGCAATGTCCTTGCCGGGACTCGAACCATGGACCTCTCGAATACACGCCGACCGTGCTGACCACTACGCCAAGAAGGCATGCTAAGAAGGCGAGGGTAATACCTCATATACTTACCCTTTTAAACGGCGACTGGGGGATTAGGGAACCCAGTCGCCAGATCCTGGTGGTGGAGAATCATCATCTACCACCATTTTAGTTCGGGCGCCACTGTCGAGTCATTAGGTTATTTTTTATGTCTGGAAGCTGAAGAAATGAGCAATGCCCTCGCCGGGACTCAAACCACGGACCTTTCGAATATGCGCCGAGCATGCTGTCAACTACACCACGAAGGCATGCTAAGAAGGCAGGAGAAATACCTTATAAACTTTCCTAGTCTTTCAAGCATTAGAAACATTACACTTTCTTACTTCAACGCACACATTTTATCAGGACTTAGTGTTCTGTGCATGCTCTTTGCAGACATAGTAAATTCTGTGATAGGTTCTTACCCTTACGTTCTAAGTCCTGAACTGGAACAGGGAGCGGAAGGTACGCTATGTTCTGATGTAACTGCTGGGCTGGAGAATAACTGCACGTGAAAGAGATTTGAAATCCTCTTTTATTAACTCACTAGTAATTACAAAATTTCCCAACTTGAAAGAGATACAGAAAGTAAAAGACCGCACTTGGGTCTTAACGTAACAATCAAATAATTTTAAAACTAAACCTAAAATAGAAATTAAATCAACTTTGCTTCGCAGAGCAATTCGCGGAAGTTGGCCTCTATCTAAAAGGGTGCG
>KK120235.1:446192-476553 GCA_000611955.2 Stegodyphus mimosarum
AGAATAGCTTGTCTGTTATTATGATCGTTTACTTCAATGAAAATGTCTTCAGACAGTTATCGCTAAAATAATTTTAAGCTCTTTATAAAACTAAAATTGAATATTGTTTTATATTATTTCCTTACAGAGCAATTAACAGAAATTAGAAAAGTAAAAGTAGGTCGAATAGTCTGTGATAATTCTGATGATACTATTACGGTTCCTTTGAACACATTTATGCAAGGAGATCACGTTCAGTAAGTATCCTACTGTACATAATCTTTCATTGTTTGAAAAAATGCATACTTTGCTATAATCCTATTTATGCTCACTGCTGTAAAAATTTGCGAAACTAGGTATCGAAACTGTATGGCAGACTAAACATGATAGGCAGATATGCTATAAGGTATTTCTCCCTCCTTCTTCGCATGCCTTGGTAGTGTAGTGGTCAGCATGCTCGACGCGTATTCGAGAGGTGGGTGGTTCGAATCCCGGCGAGGGCACTGATCATTTTTCAAGTCTCCTGCTTTCAAAAAATACCTAATGTCTCTACAACTGGCGCCCGAACTAAAAAGGATGGTGGATAATAATTCTCCACCACTAGAATTTGGCAACTGGACCTGCTAATCCTCAGTCGCCCTTTAAAATGGGGAGTATATAAGATATTTCTCCCGCCTTCTTAGCATGCCTTCGTGGTGTTGTGATCAGCGCGCTCGGCGCGTATTCGAGAGTTCCGTGGTTCGAGTGCCGGCGAGGACATTGCTCATGTTTCATGAGTTCTGCTTCCAAATAACCTAATGTCTCTACAATGCAAATGATTAAAAATACAGTGTGACTGTGCATTACGCAAGCCAGCGTAAAGCTTCGTTTCTCCTACCGCATAAAAAAAGGTACGGATAGGTATCTTGCCTGTACTTAATCTGTTGAAAAAGAACGTCTTTCAACAAGGGATGCCGATTTGCATATTTGTCACTGATCGAGCATGTCTGAGTGGTTCGAAAGTCCAAGAGTTAGCATCGCAAAATGAACAGCTTAGACGTTTGAACGAACTCGAGGCATATTTACAGCAGCTTCAGTACGAGAGGGCACAGGACATCATATGGAACCTGTATGTCTCAATGCCCGAACATATCGCAGCATCTGTTCAGGCTAGAGGTGACTCAACAGGATACCTGGATACTTTATTGCTATACTTTTGAGACTAGTTTTTCAATCAATTTAGGCAAAATTGATCTGTAAAAACTGTTTCTAAAAAAATTCTCCGATTAGGAAAATAACCACTCACAACTCAGTTAATTCAAACAAGTTACTAAACAGCATTCATTTACATTGAGTGATTAGAGATTCTAGAGACCATTAGACATTTTATTTTGGAGCAGAGTACGTGAAAAATCTGTAGTACCCTCGCCGGGACTTGAGCTTGGGACCTTTCACCTACTAGCCGGACGTGCTCTTCAATTACACCATGAATATGTTTCTTGGTATATCTGGAAAGCATGTCCGGCTAGCAATCGGAAGGTCTGGAGTTTTAAGTCATTTTTCAGAGGTAAGGAGGAGAAAAAAAACCTTACAACTTTACTAATTAGTAAAAGGAGTGCAATGAATATTTCTCTTTATTAAATGATATTATCATTCAGTTATTGCAAATTAAAAGATACATTATAAGATACAGAAACAGTCAATTTAAGTAGAGATTTAAATCTTAGAGAATCTTTAAAAGGTGTTTCTCCTGCCTTCTTATCATGCCTTTGTGGTATAATGGTCAACACACTCGGCACGTATTCGAGAGGTCCGAGGTTCGAGTTCCGGCGAGAGCATTGTTCATTTATCACGTCTCTCAGCATCAAAAACCCTAATATCTCTACATCCTCAGAAAGGAGAATATCCATATTTCTCAGTGAACGCGTTTCTTGTATATCTAAAAATTATCTGCAAAGTATAAAATTTGTAAGCAAAGTACAAAATCAATTAATTGATGCTTTAATCTGATATGATTCAATTTCTACTAAAGACGAAAACAGTAAATTTAACACAGACACACTTCGGGCTCTTTACAATAGCCAAATGCAAGGGCTGACTAAAACGTTTCAAGACTGCCGCTGTATTTGCCAGCTGTCAAGCGGAAAAGTCGCTGAACATTAGTAGTTCGACCTCACATCGATTCCACACAAACGGGATGGCTGAATGGGCGTTTTCGTGGTTTTCGCCATATATAATGTGTTTATGAGAGAGTTTCCTTTTGAAAGTCCTCCACGAATACATCCCTTCTCTTAGGCAGATAGTCCTAGTATTTTGCCGTCATAAAATAAACCAAACTTGTTTCTCTCTCTCTCATTCATCACACGTGGGAACTCGGCAGTGGATTTATTGAAGATAAGAATCAACTTGTTTGAAAACATGCAAGACTTTCTGTATTTAATCATAGCAAGCAGAAGCTAAGTTTTGTCGTAATGGAAGAATTGTATAATGGAAGACTTGTAAAAAAATATACTTGTAAAAACATAGAATAGGTCATGATTGAATTTTTTGTTTAATTTTGGGAAGCGTAAAACACTTGATATGTTACAGCTTGCATATGGTGGTGAAATACTTAATCAGATTTAGTATTTAATAATAAAAGCACTTTTAAGATGATACCATGTAAGTAACTGACTAAGCACATTGTGACGGACCCTGTCGGTTGTGGTTGCGGATGTCCATCATACTGCAAAACCATGAGAAGAAAGTGAACGATGATTATTACAGAAATATCCTGGAAACGCATTTGCGTAAAATAAAATTTGAGAAAGAAAAACTTGATTTGCATAAATAATGAGTTTTGCTTCAGGACAATGCCCGGCTGCATGCTGCTACTCTGACTTTAGCAGCACATTCTAAAATTGACCAGACATCCCTAAAATATGTTAGTTACAACCCAGACTTAGTGCTATATGATTTCTGGGCATGCTTATTATTGACAAGAAATTTCTAAAGCGTTAACAGTACGAAGCAATTGCAACAGTATAGCAGTAACCTCGCGAAAGTACTCTGGTTTCAAGGGAACTGTTATACTCAGCCAAACAGGTTGTACAGGAAAAAGAATGACTATGATTTTAATGTAAGAATACGTATTTTATGTATTTCTCTGAATCGTGCTTATTGCAAAGACGCTTTACATTGATACATCGACACTGCAGCCCTCAAAGGTGCGTTAATGTTTCGTTCATCACACGTATTACTTATTATATTGATTTTAACAGAAGGAAAAAAGTGTTTTCTTTACAGCACCTAAATATCCTGCGTTCCCTAAATACTTCTTTTATTACCAACCACAGTATATTATATTTTCTTTGAGTAATCCAATATTTTCTTCTAGTAATCCAATTTGGTATAAACTCTGAAAACACGTAAATGTATCATGACTACACACATATTTGCCGGAGGCACTTTTTCCACAGTATCATATCGTAGTTCATTCCTTCCTCTCCAAAACAGGTATAAGCGAGGAATCCCATTCGCGCCAAGTCAAATGTAGATGACTATTTCTTCACGCTAAACTTTTATTACTGTCAAGCAAAACGGTCTAGCATCTGCAGACGACGTTTCCTGAAGTGCTTTCCTATGCAAATACAAATTTGTGTGCATAAAAATATACAGTAGTACCTCCCAATAAGGGACACCGACTGCACCAGACATTTCGTCCCTTAAAGAGACGTGTGTCTATTTTAGAGGCTACGTACTAAAAAATGTAATTTAAGTAGAAATTGAGATTGTATCAAGACTTAAATAAATAATATATAAATATGTAACCTAGTCACAGGTATTTATTCGATTATGAAGTTAATGAAAAGTGAAAATCCTTTATTAAAAAGTTTATTATTTCAGAAATGTTTGAAATGAACCATAGAGTTTTATACTTACAGAAATTTACTGAAAATAATCCCTTAGACAATTGAAAGTCTGCTCTGCGATCGGGTTTGAAAGTGCTGAAACTGTCGGAAAGTCTGCATTGCAAGTACTTTTATTCCATGTGGATATTAGACACTGATGACCTGAAGTCCTTCACTTCAGCAACAAATATCATGATTTTTTTTACTAGTAGGTGTATTTTAAGGCTATCTGTATAGTTTTTTACGTCACAATTTTCTCCTGGATCTCCTTTGTCTTCCTCACTGCTTTGTAAGCTGTTTTTGTTTAAACTCACATCTGCAACTACCTTACAACTAGTTGAAATAAAAGATTTTATATGGTCATTTATGTCTTCAGTACCCAAGTTTTCAATCAGTTTCTAACTATTCTTGCATTTGAGCACTACCGCCGATTTTAACAAGTTCAAACAAGGGTATTTAAAATTTTACTAGAGAGAACGTTTTTGGATTATTTGTAACGGAGTAAATTCTTGAACATATTTCAATAGAAACTAATCGATTTGGTAAAAGCAATACGAGTTCCAAAGAAATTCTGTTAAGAAATTGAAATTTATTTTGCACTGATGATATTGATATCTCTGGTCCAGAAACCTACATTACAAAGTTATTGAAGCAGGGACAAGAGAATTGAAACACCGTACATCAGAACAATAATGTCCCAAAATAGGTTTGTGTCCATTTCAAGGAATCTGCACTTTGCAAATAATAAATGCGTGCAATAGGATCCGTTACCTAAAATAAGATGAGTGATTGACATGATTTCAAAAGTATTCAAAGACGTATACACCATTGGTAAAGATGTGTCTTTAGATGAGCCACTGATGAAATGTAGAAGCAGATTTTCTTATACAGAATATAATAAATCAAAGAGAGACAGACTGGGTACAAAATTCTACAAACTATCCGACTCCCGAACAAAATATATACATAATTTTAGGATATATGGAGAATAAGTGTAAGGAAGAGCTAGCGAGCCCGAAAATTGTTCTAAGTATAATGGCAGAAAGCAAATCCTTACGAAAGGATCGATGTTTACATATTGTCAATTGGTACAGTAACCATGGTTTAAGTAATAAGTTATATAAATTGAAAATAAACGTTGGTGACACGGCGAGAATCAATAGGAAAAGAATACCTAAAGCTTTAGAAAATATAAAATTGGAACGAGGTAAAGCTACTACACTCCAAAGTAGAAATATTTCCGCCATAAAATAGAAAGAAAAAAAGAACTTTGTAAAAGCAGCGATTGTGTTAGATTACAATAAGAGCATGGATGAAGCTGGCTGAGGAGATCAAATTCTTAACAAATGCCTGTTACGCGATGATTTTACAAGAAACATTTTTTTACTGCCTTGCCATGGTCCTTTTGAAAAGTTATGTTATTTTGAAAATTAGTAATAAAATTACAGCATTCCACGTCTGCAAGCAAAAAATAGCAGAATTAGTTTAATAAAATTGACCAAAAATAAAAGCATCAACAACATGAAAAAATACAACATAGCCATCATTACGATCAAGGTTTACTAACCAATGTTTTCTAATACCTATTGAAACAACTTATCATGGAAAGCTAGTAGGCGTTGTGTAGTTCGTATATCACAAAAAAAAGGCAGCATTCATTTCATCAGTGTGATAACTGCCGTATGACTATATGTATTAGTCATTTCAAGTATTATCATACTGTGTCAAACTATTAATTTCTCCGGTTATGTTCCTTGTATTACTTCATCGAACTAAATAAAATTATAAATTCTTTGAGTAAACCATTTTGTTTTTCGTTTTTTTATCATTTTGAAACACTATTAATATTTATACAATAAAAAAAGAAGAAGAATGCAAATGTGTTAACAGCCTTTCTTATACATCGAGTGGCGTTCAATTCATTCACACATTTTGAAAGCTGATCTCTGTTTATGCAAGCAGCATGACAAAGAACATGCCTTAAAAACAATTTTCTGTAATAAACTTTGAAGCTTCTAATTATACCTTGATCCAAAGGCTGTAATAGTGATGTTGTATTAAATGGGAAAAATCATTTCACTAGTTTCAGTTTTATATTTGGTGGTGGCTTATGAATTGTCAAGAAATAGCAGAATCTGCCTATATTTTCTACACACTGTTTCATTAAGAGCAATAAGCCATTCTGATATTATTCTTTGCTTCATCCATGACTTTTTATTGCGATACCAATGGACTGATAAAGCTTCTGGATTGATGAGGTTGAAGCATCTTGCTTTTTTTGGCCTTTCCAGTTACAAGTGGTTGCCCAAACTTTCCTTCCATGTTACAAGTAGTAGTACAGTTAGACTTTTCCTTAGAGCTTTTACCATCAAAGCACTTTTCTCCTTTGAAGTATAGAGTTTAATTAGGTAAAATGCGATAAAAAATAGTTAAAGTAAGGGTAAGGTAAGGGTAAGTTTCATCTGCACATTAGGCGTTTTTAGCCTCATATCCTTCACAATTTTATTTAGGCTTCTTATCCGATCCGTTACATGTTGCTTGTCTACTAATCTTTCCTCACCACAAATAGTCTTAAAAGTAATGTTTCGTCTTTGCTTAAATTTTTCTAACCAACCATTTGATGCTCTGCAGTCCCAGATCTTTCGAAACGTTTCGCTTTTTCTTGCAATAATACTCCACATATAGGAATACAGTTTACCCTTACAGAACAAAAATTGAAACATGCGAAACTGAACATCATTATATAAATTACACATGTGTCAGTTTTCCTAAATTTCGGCATGTTCATTTGAATAGTAATCCATAATATTTTTATTACCTTTCTATCATCTAACACATGGTTTACTTCGTTTTTGATTGTTCCAAGTTTTTGGCCTTAATCTCTCAAACTAAACTTTTTAATTTCTGCTGCATGAATTACATAAACGTTTTGTTTTAATGTTAATTTTTTCCTCTTTAAAGTCATGCTAGATAACGTACGTAAAAATAACACACAAGTACAAAACCACACTTCTTTTCCTCCCTAGTCCTAGCAAAAACTACGAATGATAGAAATTTTCCCTCCATCCATATTGTGAGATCCCTGTACGTTGGCATTTATTCAGTCATCTCACAATCTTTTCTTTCCCGCTGGTCCCTGTATTGAGAGTTACAACTTGCTAATACTGTTTTCTTCCCTCCTGATGGTAACCATGGAGGTACGAAGCAAGAATGAGACCCTAACCAGTTTTCCCCACACACTGGTTTGAAGCACTGGCGATCCCTTCGTGGTGACCAAAACATTCAATGACTTATACATATAAATATATATTTTTTCTTTTTCTACAATATTTCAGGGTCCTAAGCATGTTAAAAGAATACATTTTTTAACAACATTTCATTCTGAATGGAATTAAATGTTATATTTTTCATGGAACAGTTTGCTCAGAACGGTTTAATTTGAATGAAATATTTTCACAAGTTTTCGTTAATTACATTAGAAAAAAATTTTAAGGTAATTCGATTAAGGATTACAAAAATTAAGATCAAATTAATAAAGTAGTAAAGTAATTTCAAAATAATAAAGTAATTTTAATATTATTAATACTAACATTATGCAAAATTTCTTTTTTATTTATAGAGCTTCTTCCTAAAATACTTTCTCAAATATGACATAATTTTTCAGCTTCTGAGGCATCTTTTAAATCGAAAAATATAAATCAAATTATAATTAATGCTCTATTGGGTACATTTCAAATTAGAGCACTTTTTATTTTAATAGTGAAATACGTTAAATAATGGTGCTCATTTCCATGTACGTAACTTTCTCTGAATATTTCTGAAAGGGGATAAAAAAAGGGTTTTGTTTTATTATTATTATTTAAAACTTGTAACTGAGTTATTATAAAATGTAAGGGAATAATTCTTTTAATTACACTTATCAGATTTTTTTACCCTTAATTTCAGCGATACATATTCTAAAATTCTTCTTTATTTCTTCCTTAAGTACGCATCTCATAAAATTTGCTTTACAATGCCTTTTAGCAGATTGTTTTCCAGTACGAACCATTCTTCCTTAAATAGTTTTATAAACGTATTTCTCAACAAGATTTCAATTTATGTCTACCTCTAGCTAAATGTTAAGGTTATTATATATTTAGATAATATTTATAATCATTATAAATCTACATACATTTAATAATTAGATTTATTTTATTTAAAACATTTTGGCATTTGGAACATAAAATAAAAGTGGCGAATACTCTACCAAGGGTTTGGAAAGACGTATACAATTTTAAAGGTACCGTAAGATATTTTTCATTCTTTAAGAATAACATTTTTGCTAAAATCTATATTTTTGTAGTGCAACAGCTTAGAATTTTATAAAACAAATTCATGATCAAAATCGCTGTTGTTAATTATTGAAAAATAACCAAGATGTGATTTTTGCGTAAATGTCATTAAACTATAGAAATTGCTATTATCCATCACACAATGAATGTTTCTTTTATGCGGAAGTGTCCCTTTTTCGATTTGAATGGAACTGTCGTGTGTCCAAATAATATCAGAGCGCTGTCATAGGAGCTTCTGAATGTAAACAAAAAAAATCCCATCTGCAGACCGAAGTCTCGGAGCAGTGCTTCACCCGTAGTGCGGAGATGGCGCCTCCTTACTTTCTTACCTCCATGATGGTAACTGTAGCAAGATAACTGGATTTGGAATTCTGGGAAGGTGAAATATCCTTTTGATTGCATCACAGCTTGCTTTTTCCCGATGTATTGTTCCCTTTTTCCCCACTGAAAAGCAGTTTTCAAAAGAGAGGGACTAACGTTTCACTTCACTGCATTCTTGTCACAAAACTAGCTTTCACTAAACGCAAACTTGCCTTTGAAACCTTAAGATTACTAACAAAGAGTATTTCTATTTTTAAATATTTTTCTACCTCTAGCTCATTTTTGAAAACGTTTTTCTGTGTCCCTTAGATAGAGTGCCCCTTAAAAAGCGGTAAAAACAACAAGGTCCGTATTGAAAGGAATCGTGACCAACAGAATTGTCCCTTAAATAAGAATTGTCCGTTATTTGGAACAGGATGTGTTAATACCGCAGTTGTTAATATACCGGATCTGTCTTTCAGAGTTTGCGCAGGGACTTTTGAATTGCCCAGTAATAGTTTGAAATCTTTTTAAAGTAATAAACTATAAATAAAATAAACATACTAGTCTTTCTGAAATTTAAATTTAGTTTGCATTACCAATATGAAATCTGTTATTTAAAATGAGTCTATTAATTAGTATTTCTGTACATTTTCAGCAACCCATTTGTGGAATGCAACAGCCACCATTTCCCACATATGGATCTGACTAAATGGCAAGATACTAGCTACGATAAGAAATAAGTTTGAATTGTAATAGTGACATAATTCCTATTCTCGTTACTTCTGATGTTCAACTCAAGTTTTGTGTTGCGCATAGTAAGGACAAATACTAATTGTATATAGATTTATTTAATTTCTTCTGGATGAGAGGTTCTACACCTCAAGCCAAGACTCTCCAGTGATATCTAGAGAAATCAGCGAAATTCTGCTGTTCGAAATGTTGAAACGACATCAAAATGAAAGTGAATAAATACGCTTTAGTCTTATTCAACTTGAGAAGGAGCAGATATGGATACTAATTTTATTGCGGTAATAATACACTAGTTACAATTACTTCTGCCTAAATCCATATATTGGGGCAGCGCAAGAAAATACTTAGCTGAAAAACTTGTAGCTACATTTTTATCGCGCTAAAGCTTTTAAACAGGACTTCTCAAAATTTATAGACTATAAATAATTGGTAAAAGTTTGAATTAGTTATCGTTTCACGCTTCAAGATAAAATTCACGGATTATTATACTAAAAAATTCGTAACACATGTAAAGAAAAATTGAAATTTATGTATATATTTCGGTTATTACAAAATATTAGAAACAGTAACAGAGTATGTACCACAGTAGTAATTGATCTTTGTAAAGGGCAATGATGCAGATTAAAGAAATCATGCCCAGAAATTGCCATAATGGTGTTACAGAACTTCTTTACCTTTTCTATTTTCTTGTGATTGAAGTTCCAAGAGAAATAATAATGTGAAAAGATCTTCTTATCTAGAAAAGATAATCTGATGAGTCGGATATCAGCAGCCCACAACACAGCTGTGCCATAATGGCCACCTTTGGGGGTCAGAAGAAATGCCATCAAAAAGCTTCGAAGAACAATAACTTCTTCAGTAAACAATGTAATAAATGAAATGTACAAATAAAAAATTTTCTATACATAAATTTATCTTTTTTCTTAAATTAATCGTAATACTTTTTGTCAAAATACTAATCTTTCTTTGGAGAGGAAAGACAGTGGTGACATTATTTTCAATGTATTTCAAAATAGATTATAATATACGAACTCAACATTTAGTACTGTAATTAATGAAAATAAAACGTGCGAGAAAATAAAATATTAACTTGGGTTCAAGAAGCAAACAACAGCGAAGGAATTTGAAATGTGTCTAATAAATCGAAATATTTGGATCATACTCCAGTGGCATTTATTAATTAATCATATACTGATGCTTCTCTTCAGATTTATTAATGAAAAACTGTTTTTTGCTGTTTGAATCGAAAACTAATATTTTAGGGAAGCATTATTGATGCGTTTTCGAAAAGAAAGCGGTGGTTTATGAATCATAAATATGGTTAATAAAATAGAAGAATTAGGGTCATGATAACATTGAACAAGGAGAAATGCGCAAATCTCCAAAGAACCTTTACAGTAGCAACAAGTTTGAGAGGGCGCAGAATAGCAAATTTGCCACTAAGAACTGATGGTTCGTTGCCAACGGAAGCTTTCTAGTTCTTCGAAATGTTTTCTTAGAACTTTTTTTTCTTGCATATGTGTGTATGAGCGAGTATGTTAAGAAGCAGTTTGGATTTCACTAACTGAAATATCTCAGATTGGTGAATCTCATTCTACTAACTTTATACGCTTGAAAAGTTTAAAATACATTACATGAAAATCCCAAAACAAAACTTCTCTTTTAGGGCAAATTTTATTTTTAAATCTGTGATATAAAGTCCTCATATATGTAAAACCTTCATTTCATAAAAATAAATTCAATTTAAATACGGATATTTTATATTCGAATATGGCAATGGCCCGGAGTGCTCTCCCATATTCAAATAAACAAGCAAAGAAATAAAACCCTCTATTCTGTATTTGTTACTGCCTTTCGACCTGCTAAGCACGCACATTAGTATTACACTATAAGTGCTAAGTAAAAATTCATTGAAAGAGCCCTTTTTCAAGCTAGAGCAGTGTTTTCGGCTGTTCTATGGTTGGCTCTTCTATGAATGGACTCTTTCTATCCCAAAAATTTTAATTTATAGATTGAGATTTTATTACTGGTCAAATTTAAATTGTAATATCAAGAAGGAAATCAGTAAGATTCGGCAAATTAAGGGAATTGTGAATGTAACTACGACACGTAAATGATCAAGATCGTGTGTACGTACCTCCAGTCAGTGACATGTGTCAGGTACCCCAAAAGTTTAAAAATCTGACCAAATGAATTCTTTTTCAGGAACATAAGAATTCAGAAATACGACTAAGTCTCGTGGTTTGATATTCACATTTCTCCATTTCATCGAGCTGCCACTTATTGTAATCTATTTCAGATGATGGGAGATAAAGTTATTGAACTCAGTGATATTCGGCAAAACGCTGCCCTTTGAGGCCAAAAATTCGGGACTATTTAGAGTTGCATATCACAGGGGCTGATAGTTGTTCATTGTTGAGAGCAGGCGACGGATCAGAACTTTAAAGTGAGTTCAACAAGTGCTGCCCTCCGACTGCAACTTTCTGTAAACGATATGTTTCTTCAAAGCATTTCTTCAGCATTAATACAGAGCAAGCAGAAATTCTTGATAATTCTTGAGCAGAATTGTCAGAAAGAGTTCGTAGTTTACGTGAGGCTCTTGTAGATGGGACGATATACTTGCTATGGTGGGTGCTTGGCTGGAATGTAGCTTATCAAAGATCTTTTAAAATGAAAATTAATGACTTAACGAGCGCTTTATACGCGCAAATGACATAAAGCAAAACTATTCACGTAATGGAGTTTTTTTTTTTTTCAGATGCGAATGTGCTAATGTTTGCTATCATATTCATTACCTCGGTGATGTGTCTTCTGTTTTCTTTCCTTTGAGGGCCCACCAGCAGCCGAGCGGTAAAAACGCTGAACACTGGTAGTTCAATCCGAGGTTCGAATCCCGCGAACGGGCTGGCTGCATGGGCGTTTTCGTGGTTTTCCCCATGTGTAACGTGTATACGAGCCAGTTTCCCTTAGAAAGTCCTCCACGAAGGCATCCCTCCCTCTAGGCAGATAGCCCTCATGTGCTTTGCCATAATTGAATAACCTAACCTAACCTAACCTTTCCTTTGCATAACGAAGGTAGAATACTTTCGATTATTTGTGGTGAATGACGAATATAGAAATCTATGAATATGGTGAAGGGTGGACAGCTGTTGTCTAGCCGGTAATGTGGATATTGTCCAGCCGCATTAATTATCCAGATTACTACCCTTCGCAGAACCAACAAAGGGCCCAGGCCAGGCGTTGTTGTGCTGTGCTGCATAGCTCCGTGCCTCTTGTGAACAGGAAGTTCATTATGTTTATGATTTCCTTTCTGAGATTTTTTCTTGATAATAAAGCTCACAAAGGGATTTATTTCTCTTTTTGAGTTCGAAAGTTTCAGATGATCTTCAGCTGCGAAGGAGCATTTAAATAAGTAATGCTCCGGACTGCTTCTTTCGCCACATAGCCACAGATCTGATGTAGCTAAGTTCCTTGCATAAAAAGAAGTGGGAAGGGGTCATGCTCCGATAAGAAACGCGTTTTTGCTCTTGTTATTGAAAGGGGTGTAGTGCCTACTTTTGAAAACAGTTGACAGGTCCCTCTCCCTCCTTGGGCGCTGTCCCTGCAATTCAGCTTTAGATTCGTTGGTTATGAGTTTTTATTAATGCGAGTCATGCCATGGCACTGATAGGTTTTGTGCATTTTGACCCCTAGATGCTTCTTTGGTTAGAATGTCAGCCTACTCGTTGCCTTTTGTCCTTGCATGTGTTTTAGCCAAGTGACAAAGATATGTGGATTTTGTGATGAAGTTCTTCCTGTAACTCTTCTAGGCCATCTTCTTATTCCCCTCAGATTCATATACTACATGTCGATGAAATGCTTCTGGCGTAAAAGTAGGAAGGAAATGGACCATGGTCTAATAGAATCCCGTTTATTTGTGGAATAGTTATAAGTCTATTAGTACCACAATTTGGAAATATATTGAAAGCCATCCTTCCCTTTAGTATGATATCCCATTCCTGATGCCATGCTCTGACTGCTGTTTATTGCAGATTGGAAGAGGGATGACTTCTTGATAAGATGGTAGAGATACTAACGTCTTGGTGGTGACGTGATGTGGGAGCGCTTTTAAGATTTCCTGGGCTCGTAGTTGGCTGGGCTGTAGCTGTTACCAAAGGCATTTATCGGGACATTAAGTTTTAGGACTTCAACTCTAGTAGCTTCAGCCCACAAGCGGCCGAGCGGTATAGACGCTGAACACTGGTAATTCGGTCCGAGGTTCGAATCCCGCGAACGGGCTGGCTGCATGGGCGTTTTCGTGGTTTTCCCCAATGTGTAACGTGTATATGAGCCAGTTTCCCTTAGAAAGTCCTTCACGAAGGCATCACTCCCTTTAGGCAGATAGCCCTCGTGTGCTTTGCCATAATTAAATAACCTAACCTAACCTAGTAGCTTCAACTTCTGCTCTGATATGCAAAGGTGTTATTCCTGTTAAAATTTGCAATGCGGGGGTAGAATTATATACGTTCTTGGTATATTAAGAAAGAACATTCAATGAACGCTATTAGTGAGCAGCCTGTTCTTTACTTTTATCTGTCATAGGGAGATCTGCACATGCGTGTGTCGATGCTACTGGCTTTTCGGTGAGCTCGTGAGCTTTTGCTGTTATTAAGAACTTACAGTAATTTATTTTTTAATTTTGTAAATAACCGATGTGAAATCATGTTCCGTAACTGTTTGTGGTATTAGAAGGAGGTCATATTGGATTTTTGTTTAAGAAATAGTAAATTTTACCTCTCTGCATGTATGTGCATGTTTCTGAAATAGGGTTTTCTTTGAAAATACATTAATTGCACATCTAGTTTACTATGTCGATTTTGAAAACAATTATACTATGCATATTTCTTATACAGACGATCCTGATGTCCCGTCGCATCGTTTTTACAGCGCTTGTTTCTCGCAAATTGCTTTCACAATAAGTCTGATTGTAAACTGTTACTAATACAGAATTACTAATGGCCTTCATTATTAACGATTATAAACTTGAAATTAACTTAAATTTTATTAACTTATGAAATTAAATTCATTATTAACTTGAAAGCGTTTCGGTCGCAGAGAAGTTGAATTAGGTAGAGGTGGAAACGAAAGCTTAAGACGCCCTCTATTGCTGGCAATCAGAATAACAATATACAACTTGTTTTGTACTCGAATTTGCTGTCAGTTGACATTTGTGCAGTTTCTGATGAGTTATTTATAGTGAATGTAGAAATTATTCGTACAAGAATGGTCGCGAAGGAAACTATTGCCTTGACACGCTAATACTATCGAAACTTCTTCAAAAGGCAAAAACTAATAAAAAAATGTTTGCCAAATGAGAGTGCAAAAGACAATACAGAAAAGATGTTGAATTAGCTTTCAAATGTACGAGAAACTAATAATTGGGGATTTATTGGGTCTGAAAAAGTATTCGTAAATTCAAACAAATACAAAATTTTGGTAGCATTTTCTAACTGGTTTAGTCAGTTTTTCGTTGACAACTGACGGCACTTATCTTGTGGGTTATATAAAATGACCGGGTGTAACTTTGATAAGAAACGTAAAATTTTAATATGGATCGTAAAGGTTAAGAAAAGAGTGTTCTCGAAAGGTAATTAATCTTAAAGCTTGGTAAAGGAGGTAAATCATACAATAAGATTTCAGTTTTAGTCGGCAGACCATATTCAGCTATGTAGTCGATTACCCAGCACACTCATTTACCTTTTAGGATGTAATTTACCTTTTAGGATGTAATTTAAAATATGACTCCATCAGTATTTAAATATTTATTTATTTATCTAGTTAGTTACCAGTTAATAATAGATAAGTACATGAAAGAAACTTATGCTGATACTAAGTCAAAGGTCAAAAATATAATAATTGTCGTTCCAAAATTTATGAGCTTATCGTCACTATGGCAACTCATTACTATGCGATGAATCTAATTGTTGCCACAACCTCTATAACAGTGCAAAACAGTGCTCATTCAGGATGACCATATCTACTTACATCCGTTAACAGACGAATTCTGGTACATTCGTTAAAGAAAGATCGGAAAAAAAAATGCTCCTAAGCTATCAGCACAATTGAGAAACATAGGAAGGGCAGTATCCGTAAGTCAAAATGCATGCAGAATAAGGTTTCCATGTTTCCATGGCCATGTTGGGAGATGAAAATTCGCTGTGAATGAGAGCAATCGAAGCTACGATTATCCTTCGGCAAAAAGTATGTGAATGAACGCACAGAGTCCTGGAAGAACATTATTTTTTCAGATGAAAGTAAATTCAATATTTCTGGATCTGACGGGAGGAGAATGCTGTGGAAGGAACGCAATACAGAAATGCATCCATGGAATTTACTACCAAAAATAAAAGATAGAGACGGGTTGGTTTGGGATTGCATAAGAGCTTCCGATGTCGGCAATTTAGTCATCATTAATGGCATTATGAACCACTTGCTATACATTGATATTTTAAAAAAATAATGTATAGTCTAGTGCGATAAAAATAGGTCTAGATAGTGAACATGTTTTCATGCATGATAATGACGCCAAGCATACAACCCTAAATACATGGCTCTGGAATAACACCAAAAAGTTTAGGGAATTTCCTCCTCAGCCATCCGACCTCAATTCCATTGAGAATATATGGGAAACTCTTAATACAAATGTTAGTTCAGGCACATTTCTAATAAAAAATGACTTAATAACTGCTCTTTAACAAGAATCAGAATCCATGTCTAGCTCAGTAAGAGCAAACTTGATTGAATCAATTCCAAGGAGAGTCGAAGCAATTATTGACTCTAAAGGATATCCTGTAAGGTACTGAATATATAGGTGGTTATCAAAATAATGGAAACACTCTAGATTTATAAGGAATTCTTTATTAATATGGCGCAGGACCGCCTTTGGCATGTAATACAGCTTAGATTTGCCTGGGATCGAATTATACAAGCGCTGAATAGTGTGTAGGGGAATATTTTACCATTCTTCATGGAGTTATTGTGAACGTTCTAGGTAAGATGTTGGTGGAGGATACTGATTCCGGATTGCACGCTCTAAAACAAACTACACTCATGTCCATAAATTAAGCCTAATGCAAAATCAGGCAAAGAAAGAGTTAGAAGCAAAACAAATTTGACTTATTTGTAAAGCTTATTTATTAAACAAAAGGTAAAGAGCAAAAAAGGATGCTATATGTTTGATATTATTAAAAAAATTAGGGGTTTTTGTCTCCCTGGAGCAAATTACAAAAAAACCTATTTACAAAACACCAATATTACATGGTTGGTATGATTGTTAATACAGTGTATGTCTCTCAGACGATGCAATACAGTGCGTACAACACCTAGACATGCTGAATATCAAATTATCGATCTGATCTTGGGGGATATTACACCACTCAAAAAGCAATGCTCTCCGAAGTTCCGGTAGGCATGTAGGAGGAGGTTGACGGGCTGCAACTCGTCGGCCAAGCATGTCCCACACGTGCTCTACTGGATTCAAGTCCGGTGAGAATGCTGGCCAGTCCATACGCGTGATATCCTCCAACTGAAGGCATTCGCTTACGATGTTTGCACGGTGAGGACGGGCGCTGTCATCCATAAACACAAATTGTGCGCCCATGGCGCCCCGAAACAAACGTACATGTTGTTCCAGAATGACGTCCCGATAGATTTGGCTTGTCATGGTTCCAATTTGAACATGCAGGTCCGTTCTGGAACCCAGAATAATTCCACGCCAAACGAGCACTCCTGCACCACCGTAACGGTGTCGTTCAATGATGTTTTCTTGGTGGTAACGGGTACCTGGAGCTCTCCATATGAAAGTCCGGCGAGAATCAGACTGCAAGCTAAACCTGGACTCGTCGGAAAACATCCACAAGCCCACTGTTGCGGTGTCACAACGCATGCTCTCTACTCCAGGCTAACCGCAGGCGACAGTGAGTTGCAGTAAGTGGAACGCATCTGACAGGTCTACGAGCGTATAGACCAATCTGCCCTAAGCGTCTGTACACGGTCTGCCTTGAAATTGTCGTACCAGTAGCTGAAGAGAGCTGACGAGACAGGTCTGAGGCTGTGCTCTGTTTCTTTTGGTAGTAACTGCCAAATACCGGTCCTCATTCGGCGTTGTAACTCTGAGGCGACCTGTGCTGTGACGTCTACTCACATTACCATCGACATGGAATTGTTGCCAAACCCTGGAGATGACACTCTGGGCAATTCCAAGTTCGTCTGATACTTCCAGTTGGGTACGCCCACGTTCCAGACGGCCGATAATTCTACCACGTAAAAAATCATCCAAATGCGTCCTTTGTGTCATAACTATTCGGTTATTTTCACTGAAATGCTTATAAAGCGCCTGCGAACAATTTTACTTCTTTGCCTGTATTCCTTATATATCACTCTCTTACACTCTCGACATTGTGACGTACCATCGGTATCATCTGGTTACTTCCTGAAATTTGCATATGATTCTTGAAGATGTGTGTAGTGATTTTACAGGTGATATATTTATTTTAGAGTTCGATTTCCGCGTGACTCCGAATTATGGACATGAGTGTATAACGGTCCCATTATATTGAGGTCGGGGGACTGTGGGGGCCAATGTAGATGTTTCACTTCATCCTCATGTACCTCAAACCATGATTGGAGAAGTCTCGCTCCATAAGTAGGAGTATTATGCTCTTGGAAAATTCCATCTCCTACTACAAGAAGCAAAGTTTGCATCATAGGATGGATCTGGTCAGCTAAAATTTCTCCACACTTCTCCTCAGTGATCCTTTCTTGCAGATTTACGATTGGGCCGGCAGAAAACCACGACACGGTAGCTATGACAGAACCACCTCCATGCGTGCAGGTGTCCCCCAAACGTGCACCCGTCCTGTTGCAGGGAAAAGTGTGAAAGATGATTCATCTGACCATATAACTGTCTTCCACTTATTAATCGACCAGGTTTTGTGGTTGTGACACTACTGTAACGACGTTTGTCATTTACATGTGTAATAAGTGGTTTGGGAATTGCTGCTCTGCCGTAAATATTCTAGTAATGAAGGTGTCTTCTAACTGTAATTATTGGCACTCGGAAATCCAGATGCTCATTGAGCACTGTAGTGGCTGCAATTGTTTTCTTTTTAAACATTACAATCCGCTCCAATAAACGTCAGTCTCTTTCACTCAGCTTCTCCTTCCGTCCACTGTTTTGTTTTGCCGAGCTTGTCTTGTCGCGCTGTGCGTACACTGTCATGACCTTAGACATTGTACCTCTAGAAACGCGTAATAGCTTGGATGTTTCAGTCACAGTTGCTAAAATTAGTCCGGCTCCTAAAATTTGGCTTCTTTGAAACTCTGTGAGGTCTGACATTTTACGCTTCTGACGAAAATATCCAGGACGTGTACAGCTTCACTAAACCTACCTCATACTACTATGATATATACGTCGTACAGTAAAAAACCGGTAGCTATGATTATATTTTATTGCTTAGGAAACGCATTCTTAAATATCACTTTTATTCACAGGTGTTTCCATTATTTGGATAACCACCTTGTCTATGAAAATTTTCAGCATTACGTATAATTAGTACGAATACTTTTTACACCGCAAGATGATGGATTATTTTTGCTTTGTAAATGTCTTATTTATACATTCATTTATTTTATGCACATATCACATGGAAATATTAAAGTATATTTCATTATACATTTTTAATTACTTTTTTTGGAATTTAAGTTTACAGTTTTCAACAACGAGGCATTTTCAGATCATAACACTTATTGTACGAATACTTTCTACACTCCCTACGATGCTGGAACGAAGATTAAGAAACTGAAATGCAAGAAGCTTAAGGGGATTATTTTGCCCTATATATAACTAAAAATGCTTTTGTAAAAGACATTATATATATGTTTTCAGAGAAGAAAAAATACCAGTCTATTTTTATCTCTCTGAGTGGCGTGGCTTTTTAGATCTGTAAAGAAGTGTATTAAAAAAGCATTTACATGTTATATTTGTGCAATTATTTTAATCTGTTCTTAAAAGCTTTCAAACCTTAAAAAAAATAAAAAACAAAATATCTTAAATAATAACGTAATATACACTCACTTCCAAAAGTTAAGCACGAAGATGTAAAATGCAAAAGAATCATTAAATCATTAAATTAATTAATCAATCATGACTTTGATTGACACAAAATTCGGAAGGAAAGTAGCACATATATTTATGCATAAAACAAAATCAATAATTATATACAGAAATGAAAACAATGTTAAATTTTTGTAAGTTATCAGATAATGACATACTGGAGACTTAAACAGAATTATCTATAAAGTGAAAATAAACAGCATAAAATGAAAAAGAAGGATATTAATAGGTAATGTGTTCCCCCCTCATCTGTATACAAAGTTTACACCTTGTGACTATGCTTTCAATTAGGTGGTCAACCACCACAGAATTAAGCAATCGCCATTCTTCTTGTAAAGCAGTTTCCAGCTCAATAAGAGTGGCTCGAGGTGGGAAACGTGAAGATACAGCACGGCTGAGAGCATCCCAAAGATTTTCAATAGGATTAAAGTCGGGCGAATATGCTGGCCACTCCATACGCGCAATCCCTTCACTCTCCAGGTAGTCATCGACACTGTCAGCTCTATGGGGACGGGCGTTATCGTCCATTAAAACAAAAGTAGGTCAACTGCTGCAGCGTGCAATCTCACAATGGGTTCTAGGACTTCATCTCGATACCGGACAGCCGTCAAAGAACCCCGTTTAAAGATGTGCAGGTCGGTGCGATATCCTAATGAAATCCCTGTCCACACCATAATGCTTCCGCCTCGGAATGCGTGATGTTCGGTGATGTTTTGGGACTCATTGCGAGTTCGTTGTTCAAGCCATATCCTTATACGCTTGTCATCTGGCTCCAGAGCAAATCTTGATTCATCAGTAAATATGACATTGCCTCAGTCAGACACATTCCAACTGACATGTTCCAGACACAACTGTAATCGTGCGCCTCTTGACTGGACAGATAGAGGAACACAAACTGGAGGTACTCGGGAGTACAGTCCACTCATGTGTAATCTTCGGCGTACAGTAGCAGCAGATACCGCCTTACCAATAGACTCTGTAACTATAGATGTCACACGCGTTTAAGTCGCTCTGCGATTCCGCTTGGCTACAATAGTAATATACGATCTTCCGCGGGGGTTGTAACATTTGGGCGACCGGCTACGGGCCTTCGGACAACTGTCTGTGTAGTTTGGAGTTGTTTTTATAAACGTGAAATTACAGAATGATGAACGCCGAAGAAAAGAGTAACATCTGTGATCGACTGTCCTGCTTCAATGCGTCCCACAGCACGCTAGCACTCAGAATCTTCCATTCGTCTTCTGGAAGTCATAGAAACACGTATGTCTTGAAAACAAATTGCACGAAAGTTTTAAACACCTTCTATCAGCACTTACAATCAAATTCTGTAACCCTTCATAAAGCTGGCTTCTTATAAGACTGCTTTGTTTTGCATATTTCTTAACATGAAAGCGCGATTGGCTATTACCTAACATATTTGCATACTTCCATCTAAATCTGCAGCGAATTGCATCGTCTTCAATTCTGATTGGCTTCTGAAAATTAGCATTTTCCTCTCCGGGTTCAACTTTTGGAAGTGACTATAGAACAAATGACAAGAAATATAACCGCATACAGGCTCTTACGCCACTTAGAGGGCTATTTTCTCTCTAAATTTAAAATTTAAACATGTAAGTCTAATTCTACAGAACATTTAAGGGCCCTCAAAATGCCTTCGGTTCCTATGCGACTGCAGTCCTTGCATATCTCTGTTATCGCCACTGACTCTACCTAAATATAGTACGGATCATATACAATATTAAAACGTATTATACACAATCTAAAGTAGATCATGCATTAGTTTGCATCAGTTTTCAAACATATTCCATTGTAGATATTTCTAGAATTAATTGTCTAGAAGCAATAACATTCTGCTTTCTTTGATACCTTAGAATACTTAAAGTCACTTGCATTTTTCCAAAATTAAAAATTATTAAATTATATTAATGTTTGAGTTCTTATGACAGTTTATTAAAAACTTTACTTCATTTCTTCGTTTAACACCTCCTCCCGCTTCTCTTTCTAAAACCGAAATAATTCCCTCAAAAAAATTAATTTTCTATTTGGTCTGAAATATTTTTTTTTTAATTGTGTGGCGTTTAATACTATTTTGGCTTCTCTATTTCTTTCATTTTTTTAATCGCGCTCTCTTGCGGCAAATGAACTGAATTATTAGATTTTAAAATTAGATGGAAAAATTCGTTTTCATACCATATCCAGGGTGTTTATTTCTTTGACTATTTTCTTCACAATAAAATATGTTTTGAACACAGAGTATAAAGAAGGAGGTGAACTCGTATTACCACTTTTCCAAAAAATGGTCCACTTTTTGTCGCATTGTTTACAGAGGGCACTGCAGTCATTACTCGTTCACCTTACCGTAGTATTTTGCATAGGCAATAATAGCAGAAATATTGATTTGATATCAATTTTAATTATTAATAAGGTATATAATGGAACCTGTTTCGTCCCTGGATGCAACAGTGGTTATAGACCTGTAAGGATTAAGAACGAAAACTTGGGAATAAAGAACCCAAATACATTTAAAGCTTCAAAGGTGAGCAACATTTACAGCAGGCCTGGTCACAATCAGACTAATTTATATAACTTTTCAGAACGTCTGGCCTGTTAGTAAATAAGAGGATATTTACAGTATGCTTATAAAAAAAGTCGTAATTGGAAATTAGTTAAATATTGCATATAATTTATGTGAATTTAATGTGCATCTGCATTTCGTGCATGAAAGCAAGCAATTGTTATCTTTTAAAGGTGAATAAATTTTCTGAAATTCTACAAGAATGATAGAACATTTGCACTTCTATTTGATTTACAGAAAACAAGATAAACTCATTCCCTCTTCTTTTCTATTAAAAGTAGATTTTTATAATAAATGAAAATAACACTATGCTGTTTATAATTATCATTACTTACATCTTTGAATGAAAATTTAAGAACAGCAGATGAATGTAACGAAAATTGGATTTTTATGAGATAAATTCAGCATATTAAATAAGTTATAAATATTATGAACTCATGTGACATGATCACATAAATAAATGGCTATTAAAAATTAAGATTTAAATCTTGGTACTGCACAGGGTGAGTACCATTATGCACAAAAATTTTAAATTTCAATTTGCAGACCTATTCGAGAGTTACATGCAACCAGTGTTTGGTGACTTTTGCCGCTCGGCCGCTGGTGGGAAAGAGCACGGGGCTGGCAAATTGAACACAAATTTAACAAAGGAGTCACTCTAGCTTCCTATAGCTCACCCCTGTGTAAGAATATATAGATTGCTTCAGAATATATAGATTGCTTGCATTCTTAAGATTGCTTCAGGATTATTTATGTAATTACTGTCATATTATTATTAAATTTTTGTTATTTAATTGAATTTGTTTCTTTCACTGCGAGTCTTTAATCGTTGAAAAAGAGATATTAAATTGAGAATTTAGAAGTAAATAGTTACTGCAAGAGAAAAGGGATTTAAATTTTACATAGGTAATGATATTTTTTAAATACAGCAGCAAGCATACAGTAGGTATTCTGATATTAAACTGGTAATTTTGCAAAAAATGTAATTAGACTCTATAATAATCAGTTCAGTAAACGAAAATAAAAAATAGGGGATCCAGTAAAAGATAACACATTCAAAACAATTTTTTCAAAAACGTTACATGTACCAATTTGAAACTTAACAGAGAGAAAATATCAGCTCATTATGACCGTGATAAAATTTTTCTAAAAGTAAAAAATACATCTCTTAGGTTATTGAATGGAATAGAATGATTTATTTTGAAAACTTATTGTCTACATTTAATTTCGAAAAAAAAATAACACTGTTCTAGGTAATGCAAGTAATATATTGTTACGGATTTCGTATTTATTTAGCTACTTATCTAGAATTTTAATTAAAATTGCGTTATTTTCTCGTGCAACGCAGACGATTTTTGAAGAGAAAGCTACGTCGAAAAAGTAAAAATAAATGAGCACGTGCATTTAATATTTAATAAATAAATACAGTAGAAGTCCGATAATACGGCACGTTCGGGACCGGCTCGGTGCCGGACTACCGAAAATTCCGGTCTATCGGGCGGTAATTATAAGAAGAATTAGATTAATAATTAAACTAAAAATACAGTATGCAAATACATACAACAAAGTTTATTTTGCATTTCATATAATGTATGTACACGTACTGTAAAACATATTTCACTTAGATTTAAAAAAGTCACGAATGTCTTTTTGTTTTCTTGACTTTTGGCGTTAAGTATAAAATTTATTTCTAATGATATGGAAATCAATAATTTCTGAAGCACTGTAGCTAGTACTAGCCTCAGCAAAAGAGATAAACTTATTTAGTGATTCTGCAGCTTCTGCCCAGCTGATTTTTTCCTTTTCTTCCGTTTCGGCATCTGAGTCATTTTCTTCAAGATTTTGAGTAGGCTGAGGGTTTACTACAATGTTGATAATGTCCTCATCGGTTAGTTCTTGTTCAACAGGCTCATTCTCGTCGATTAAAAGCCACTCCTCTACCTCATCTTCAGGCAGGTTTTTCAAGGGATTGTCAGTACTTCTAACGACATCCAAAACTTTGGTCAGAGCGTCTTGATGGTTTTCTTCCTCATCAGTCTGTAGAGTTAGGTCAGATGCAGGGTTTGCAGCTGGCCAAAGTTTTCTCCAGCATTTTTGGAGTGTTGTATTTTTTACCTGGTTCCAAGACTGTGCAATAGCATAGACGGCATCTTTTACTGTAAACTTTTTTTGAAAATCAGTCACGTCACAGTCGGCATTTAACAGGCCTTGAATAAAAGACCTTCTATAAAAGCATTTAAAATTTTGAATAACCCCTTGGTCCATGGGTTGAATCAAAGATGTTACGTTAGGTGGGAGCAGAGTAGCAACAATATTTCCAGAAACTAACTCATCTACTGGCGGATGGGCTTTGCAATTGTCCAAAAGAAGGATGGCTTTAGTATCTTCTGGTAGACCAAGGCTTTTGAATGATTCCTTGACCTCAGGCACAAAGTGGTGAAAAAACCAGTCTTTAAAGAGGGCGGCAGTTATCCACGCATTTGATTGAGCATCGTATTGGACAGGCAAGTGTGTAACATTCTTAAAAGCCCTGGGTTTTGCAGATTTACCTATCACAAAAGGGGTCACTCGGTGGTTTCCAGACGCATTAGCACATAGCAAAACGGTTAATCTGTCTTTGTTTTTTTTAAAACCCTTGGCTGCTTTTTCTCCTCCCCCAGCTAGTGTAGATGTTGGTAAACATCGCCACAATAGCCCTGTTTCATCAGCATTGTAAATCTGTTCAGGTGTTAAATCATTATCAGCCACGATTTTCTCAAACTCGTCTTTGTATTTTTCTGCAGAGTTTTGGTTTGCTGAAAGGGTTTCTCCAGTTACATCAAGTCTTCGAATTCCATGCCGAAACTTAAAGTTTCTGAGCCAACCATCAGAATAATTACATTCACTTTCAGCAACTCCTAAATCTTGGCCGAATTTCTTTGCCTTTTCAACAATCATTGGCTCTGTTACCGGCTTTCCTTCAGAACGTACTGCACTAAACCATTTGAACAATACACTATCTAGCTGTTCCAGTTTTGGTTTTTTTAATGTTTTTCTAGAAGCCAATTTTTCAGTTGTTACCGATTGAGAAGCAAACTTCATTAGTTCATCTTTTTGTTTTTTAATGTCATAAATAGTTGATGAGCCAATATTAAACTCATTCATTAAAACATTTCTATTCTCGCCTTTTTCTAGCCGTTTGATGATTTCTAGTTTCTGATTGAGAGTCAGTGTTACGTGTTTTCGTTTCTCTTCTTTTGAACTCGAAGGCTTAGCCTCAGGCTTAAACAAACATGTAGCACATGGTCAAAACATGGTCACTGTACAGTTAGAACGAAAATCACTTTTTTTATAAACAGTTTCAAAAGTTACGTTTACTGCGATGTGAAAGGACACAAAACAACAACGCACAAAAAAATGGCGAAGACGCTTCGCGATTAATTAACGGAGCTGCACTGCACCTGAATTTGTTGTGACAGCTGAGACTAGCCGGCCGCTAATTGTTTCCGAACAATACCGAGCGCTTCCGGATGATCTCGAACTACCCCGCAAACTTCCGAATAGCTCTCGAGCGGTTTTATTTGCTTTAAAGACACACTTTTGGAGAAAACCAAAATTTTTACAATTTTCCAGAGCGATGCCGGACTATCGGGCATTCCGGACTGTTGGATGCCGGACTAATGGACTTCTACTGTATCTCGTAACTGCTGTTGCCATCCACAAAAATCGAGAAAAATCGAGGTTTTACCGGAATGTTCTAATGAATAATTAAAAAGCTTATAAAAGCCGAATTAAAGCACCTCAGCTCAGTTGTAGCTGTTTTAAGCGAACTGTTTGTTTACTTAATGCTGTTATTTTATTGTAGCGAATTCGCTGTGAGATAGAATTAGTTTCTCTGTTTTCAATTTAGTTCTGTTTAAAGTTTGAGATACTGTGATATTGTACGAATATCTCTGAGGAAATATTTCAGTAATTTGCTTTATTTCTTGTGAAAAGAATAAATTTTATTAACTTTTTAACGACCTGTGCCTTCAATCTATTACGAACCCGTACGCACGTAACAGTATAATTTAACCATGATCAAGACCTGAATGTCTGCATACATATCTTTTGGGGGAAAAGAGTTTGGCACATGTACTTTTAAACCACAAAAGATCTACATTATTGCTTTAGCTAAAATATTTCATTTATTTATAAGAAGTTAGTTCAAACAGGAAAAAATTAAAGATATACTGAATTAGTTTGAATACTTTTTTTACAGCCGCTACTCTTTATATTTAATTACGAACAAAATAAAGAGAGTTCAGAGTTACAAAGTGTTCAGAATACTAAGCTGAATTTAAATCTGAATTCCATTTAAAAATCTCTTCAAATCAATATGAAACATAATTCAGTCCTTCTAAAATAATAAAGATATGGAAAGTTTTAACAGACAACGATAAAAATATCAAAATCAAAATTGGCATTTGATTCATAAACAAGAATAACTCATTACGACAGTAAAGAAAATTTACTGACTGAAGCACAAAATTTTATAAGATTCATTAAAATTTCGCCACAGTTTATATCAAACTGAGGTAGGATATAAGCATTTTAGAAAATGAGAGACGCGAAAAACCTATTCTAATTAAATTTACCATATATACAGTAAGTATTATTAATAGTAGTAGGATTATTTCTAAGAGGTTGACTGAAAAAGATCTTCAAATCAATCATTCATATAAAGTACTACAATCCTTTCAGCATGAAAACTGTAAATTAAATTTATAATTTGAGGAATAAAAGATAATTATTAGTGAACAGAATATTATCCTACGAACTTAAAAATTTGTACATAAAGTTATAAACATAATCCATATGTAAAGTAACAACTTCTTGTCAAACGTCTCCTCGGCAATAGCCCTATCCCTATGTAATGCAGGAAAATTTTTTTAAAACGTTCGTAATCCACCGCATAAACATTTCTTCTTCCGTTTAAACGAAGCTTAGCTGTCTTGTGACGAAATGTTTACATTTGCAATAACTAAAACAGAACCTGAACGCCATCTAGTGATCATGACATTTTGGACCCGTTTTTCTACTATACAGTTTAATCTCCTTCTCTATACTTCGTCGTTTTGAAAAATATATTTTTGAAATTAAACTGTCCTTTACTAAAATCAAGTCTTTAGTTGCCATAATACTGGGTAATTCTGAATGGTTAAGAGTATAATGGATCGAAATCAGTAGATCGAAAGCGTATCTCCGCAAGACATATCATAAAACACTCTTACATAGTTATCAAAATATACATTTAATATCAACATTACTTCTTCACTGTCAAATTATAATGTTATCCGACGTTAAAATTATAAATTTAAAATAGCTTTCACTTTTCAGAGCTTTACTGCATTTAAAAAACAGTATTAAATTAAAAAAATGCCGTTTAATTCGCTTCATTACTTCAGCTAATTAATCTAAATGAGTAAGTTTAGTACATATTTCTGCGTTTCCTAAACACATTTTACTATTCTTCTTAAAGCTTAAATTCAACACAGTTTATGTTATACGAGTATATATCTGAAAGTATAACTATTTACAAGAATAATAAATCAAGTTCGTAGAACAATTATTGTTAGCAAGGCTCAGTTATGGAAAATTAGCATTACTGACTTCTGAGAATACAAACTTTAGTGCGTGCGGCATCCATAGAAATACTTAAATATTGTTGCGTGCGTACGATTTCGTAATAGATTGAACGCACACAACTCCGATGATAGGCTGATGAAATTTATTGTATCAAAAGAAGCACTTCAAGGTTCTGGAACTCTTCACAGTAACACATAGTACAATCAGTAGTTACATTTCAATCTACTAAAAGCGTTAAACACAGGACAATGCAAAGTCCATCTAAAGAGCGACGCTAACGTGGATGAATCTCATTACTCCGCTCTCACGCTCAACTATCAACCAACAACTGGGAGCAGATGCTCCCTCCGTTCTTATATAGCTTTTACACGTCTGCAAGGTACTTCTAGAACTTTCTGCTGCTCGAAATTACTGCAAGGTACATAACGGCCGAATTACGGTTACAGCTACATAGAGCATCAATTAGAGTTATTCAATTATGGCATACATTACAGTTATAAAGGGATCGGACCAATATGTCGCCAAGTTTTACGATTTTTGACGATAAAAATTAGTTGCTAAAACCGTTGCCAGCACGGTGACATATCGCCAATTTAGGGAGAGCGCCATTTAATCAATGTTAAATTTTGCCTTGTAATCTTACTTCTACAGCAGGGATGTCAAACTCATAGGTACACTTGGGCCAAACAAACAAGGTTTAACTTTAGGTGGACCGCAAAAAAAAAATCAATATTCATAGAAACGTAGATTTATTTCGAATAATACAATAATAAACATATATATATATATTTATATAGAAAAGAACAAGAAAAATTTAATGTTTACGTCCTGATACTTGACATCTCTTCTCTGCTATTATCTTTCCTATTTCGGGAGAAATTTTGTTTGCAGTGATAACTTTCAACGCTGACCCAAGGTGAGCATCATTAATACGGTTTCTAATAGGAGACTTATTACCTTTCATGACTGAAAATAACTGCTCGCACCGATAAGTGCTACCAAACATGGAAATAATTTCATATGCGAATTTTCGAGTATTTTCAAACCTGGCTGGTAAATATTTGTAAAATTCAGGCACGCCCACTTCAATGAATTTTGCTTTCAAATTTGAGTTGCATTGAATCTCGATCACCTCCATTTGCATATGGCTGGGTACTGAGTCAATACTTATTGAGAAAATCGAAGAAAACAAAAAAAATTTGTCTTCGAGGGAACTAAAATCATTAAACCTCGTTTCAAATTCAGTTGTTAAATTTGCAATTTTTTCTGCGTATTTTTGATACGAACAAGTATCATCTAAACTTGATTTGTTCATGCTGCACGTCGGGAAGTGCGTCAAATCTTCATTTTTAAGTTGTTTTTCCCAAAGAACTAGTTGACATTTGAATGCTTTAATTATGTCAAACATGTTCGTAATGATATGATCTTTTCCTTGTAACGATAAATTTAAATCGGTTAAGTGTTTGGTTATATCAACCAAGAAAGATAAATCTTGTATCCATATTGGATCGTAAAACAAACTTACGTCTTGATTTTTCGTTTTTAAAAACTGACATATTTCTTCTTTCAAATCCCAGAATTGTTTGAGAATCTTGGAGCAAGATAAACAACGTACCTCGGTATAGTAGGACAAACCCGAATATTCACTATCTAACTCACTTAAGAAAGCAGTGAATTGACGGTGATTTAAACCTCAAGATCTTATAAAATTTATAACTTTTCTTATATATATCAAAACATTCTCCATGTTTATTACTTTCGTGCATAGAACTTCTTGATGTTTAATACAATGCATATGATGAATGTTTGAACCGTCAATTTCACTAAGTTTTTTTCTTAGTAATGCTACGAAGCCCTTGTTCTTCCCCGTCACTGATGGAGCGCCATCTGTAGCTACAGAATTTAATTTTGCCAAAGGTAGATTGTATTTCTACAGAAGTCCAAAAACACAAGTAAATATATCTTCTCCTATGGTAGTACCAGGCATCGGTATTAGTTCCAATAATTCCTCAAAAATGTTAAAATTCTTGTCACAAGAACGAAGAAACACTGCTAATTGAGCTTTGTCAGTAATGTCCGTGCTCTCGTGACAGGCAATGGAGAAACTTTCGAAACTAGATTATTTTGCTTTGATCTGATCAATTAAATTCGCGGCTAAATCAGTAACTCTTTCCGCAACTGTATTTCGAGGCAATGAAATTGATTGAACAGCCTTCACATTTCCAGGACAAATAATTTCTTTAGCTTTCATTAGGCATTCCTTGATGAAATCACCGTCAGTAAAAGGCTTCAAATGTTTAGCTATCAACTCGGACAAGAGGTAGCTTGCATGTACCGCCGCTTCACTTTCTTGCAATACTTTTCTAAACGTGGACTGTTGCTTTTTCACTCCTAACTTGAGCTCTTTCTTTTCTTCTCTCATTAATCCTTCGTAATTGTTATATTTCGATTTGTGTTGTTCGTAATGACGTTTAATATTATATAACTTTGGTACATTAATAGTATTATTACATATCAAGCAGATTATTTTATCTTTTATTTCACAGGAAAAATATTCTAATTCCCATTTTACTTGGAATATTCTATGTTCGTCAGCGATTTTTCGTTTAATTTTACTACCACTTGGTTGTTATATAGACATACTGAATACAAAGGGCTGGAATAAACTCGGTTAACGTTAAAAAGTTAACAAAAATTTATTCTTTCCACAGGAGATAAATCAAAATGCTGAAGTATTTCTTCAAAAATATTCTAACAATATCACAAAATGTCAAACGTTTAGCAAAAATCAATT
>KK120235.1:477937-538437 GCA_000611955.2 Stegodyphus mimosarum
TGTTCTATTTTTAACCTTCCAACGCAGCTGTCTTTTCAAAAATCGTCTGCGTTGCTAAGGCAACATGAAGCAAATCTAATTACAATTCTAAATAAAAAAAACTAAATAAATAAATAACTATGAAATCCGTAACAATATGAATTAAGTAATAATTAATAATAAAGCAAAGTGCATGCACATGCTTACACCAATATATCGTACAAAACTATGATTGGAAAACTGAGACCATTAGTTCGGCCGCATTCGGCTATCGGGGGATGGGTACAAGTTCTGAGTGCACATGTCTCCCAAAAGCCGAAGGTAGCTGAACGCAAGCTACTCACACGCATTTGTAATTTAAGTAGTGTGTGTGTCAGCTCGCTGTGAGTAATCTAAAAACACTGAATAAATTATCCTTAATTACTTAGCAGTAAACATTTCATTTTTTTCTTCGTCGATATGTTATTTTATTATTATATATTATTATTTGCCGATATATTGGCCGGGCCGCAAAAATATTTGTAGTGGGCCGCGAGTTTGACATCCTTGCAGTAGGGAAATAAACTCAGTTAAAATGAAATAATTATTTAGGATAAATTTTGCCGGCGTGGCTTAAATATCATTTCAATTTACAACAGCATTCATTACACTTATAAAATTTTGTGCGGTTGGTTGAATTCTGTCAAAATACAGTTTCAAATTCAAATTCCTCATAAAATGAAGTAACTTGTGTTTTTGGACATGAATGAATATAAATTTAGTTTATTGCACAGGTGAGCTTTTAACTTCCTTCATATATTAGTACCGACAAAAAGTCTTATTTTCATCTGCAAAATTTATTGTTTAAATAATTAATTTATCCATCGAAAAATTTTTTACTATAATTATGTTCTATTAATCTATAAAGAAAGAAACACTTTTGCATGGTTGGTTTGCCTAATATGTAAAGTGAATTCGAGCCACTTTCCCTTACAAACACAAAAGCATTCCTCCTCTTAGGCTGGTTTGGTTCATTTGATTATGGAAAAACACTGAAGGGCTATCTGCCTAAGGGGAAGGACACCTTCATGGAGGACTTTCAAAGGGAACTTGCTTGTATAGTTCGACCGCCTCATCCGCGAGCATGAGCGCAAACACGCATGCTCCATTCGGACCGAATTATTTTCAAAATAGGGTGGAAAGTTGGAGACTTTCTTTCCCTCCAGCATATCTCTTTCAGGAGAACAGAAGATTTTCACGTGACCTTTCATGTCGCAACAAGTAATAATGTCCTTTTGGACGAGTCTATGTTTTGGCAGAATGCCAGCCAGGGTTGTGATTCAGACGGTCGAACTATATCCACATTACACATGGGGAAACCTACGAAGCCAAGTATGTCCATGTAGCCAGGTATCGGCAGAAGTGGGCTTGACACCAGAAATTCACTATTGCTCATACAGGTATAGTCCTGCTGCCTTACGAACCCAGGCCAAACTACCAGTGTTCAGGAACTTTACCAGTCGGCCGCTGATGGGTCCTCTCCTGAGGTAGAAAGCCCATATGCTCTTTGTCATATTCAAACAAAATAACGTAAAAAAAATATTTTTCTAAGTCTCAAAGTACGAAAACTAGCTTGCTTTGATAACACAACTTAAGCATGTTATACACTAACGAACCAAAACATTAAGACCATCCCCATATATTTAATGAACTGGTCTAGATGACGTGGAAGGCACGTCATTAAGTGGGTATGGTATTTAACTGCTGCTGGAGAACTTAAGGAACCATTCTTGTACTTCCTTTTGCGAATATGGGAAATGCTACTGATGTAGGAAGCTGGGAAAGGTTGCTGATTTATTGAGAAAATTTCATAGAAGGCGGACTGTAATGGCTCGAAGACTCAGAACTAGTATCTCCGAAACAACAGAACTGGTAGGTTGTTCACGATCTGTCGTTCATAGTATTTCTCCATTTTGGATAAATGACCCTGAAACCAGCAGTAGACGCCAAACCGTTGGATGTCCACTTGTCATCAAAGAAAAAAACATCGAAGACTGTCCCGCTTGGTACAGCATAATTGGTGCCAGACAGTGGCTCAGCTGACAACCCAATAGAATGCAGGTCCAAGTGCAAATGTTTCAGGACACACAGTTCAGCGGACACTGTTGTATATGGGACTGCGAAGCAACAGAGGCACTCGCGTGCCTCTGTTGACCCAGCGTCATTATCGACTACGCCTACAGTGGGCCGAAAACATAGAGATTGCACAATGGATAAGTGGAAAAGAGTTGCCTTTGGTCGGACGAATCACAATTTCTCATTCACCTTCGACAGTCATGTCAGGGTACTCCGTCTTTCAGGAGAACAGTTGCTCCCCTCTGTACAACACGTCGTACACAGGCTGGTGGTAGATGTAGTATGCTTTGGGGGACGTTCTCATGGGCGGCTCTGGGATACTTAGTTGCAGTAAAGTAGACCATGACAGCTGCAGACTATCTGGATAGAATTGCGGATCAATTGCACTCTTACATGGTATCTGTCTTTCTGACTGAAAGAGGAATCTTCTAGTGGGAAAACACCCCATGTCACAAGGCTCGAACTGAGTAGAAATTGTTCGAGGAGCATAAGGATAAATTCCAGTTAATGTCCTGGCCACCACACTTGCTGGATCTTAGCCAGATATACCACATTTGGGATGTCATGGAGTGGCAGCTTAGGACTCAAACATCATCATGTCAGAAATTCTCAGCTCTGCGTGACTGTTTCTTAGACATCTGGTAGAACATGTCTCCAGTCATCTACCAAGAACTTGTGGCATCCATGCCAAGGCAAGTTGCAGATGTTTTTAAGGCCAAAGGTCGCGCAACGCATTATTGACTAGGCGGTCATAATGTTTTGGCTCTTCAGTATATGAAAGAACATGACACATGTTACAAGAAGAAAAAAAAAAGCAAACAAACGTAATTTCAAACAAATTTTAAATAATCTCAGATGTACAAGATGTCCAGCATTGAAAAGTAATATGTCATTTGTAAAGTTACAATATTCAGAAACATGCTATAAATAACTAGAACCTGGCTTAAGAGTTACAGATGTATGACATCATTTGTAATATGATACAAGGTACCACACATGGGAGCAACTAATGAATTTTAAAAAAGCAGAACTTGAGGAAAAGTATTACAAATAAAATGTATAAAATAAATTACTTTTTTATATTATCTTTTAATGTTAAAAGAAAAAGAAGTTAAATTTATCTAACAAATAAAACTCACTCCTTAACTTAAAAATTTTAAAAGAGCAACACAAAACTGAAAGTAAACTTTCTCATGATCTTTCTTCCGCAGTCTTGTTAATACTCTTGTAAAAGTGAATGGATTGTCACATGTTTATTTCCGTTTGTTCATAATTTTTAAATTACGCTTCAATTATCATATATTAATTATTACTGATCTCATTCACATCAACATACAATAAACAGTGTCAATGAACCTGATAATTACGAATGTTCAACTAGGAGACGAAACAGAACATAAAAAAATAATAAATAAAAAAATGTGGAAATCGTCAAGTTAAAGAAATGCAGTACTAAACTCTGAAGCCAGTCTCTCTCGCTAACACTAAATAGAGGAAAATTGTGTATGCATTCATCATAGAATATAGTTATACGATTTCTAGGTATCGCATCAAGAAAAAACAGGCTATAAACTATAAATATTTTTGAAGAAAAAGGTAGTAGTTAAAATCGCAAGCTATCAGCATAAAAAATATAGTTCAAAAAGTTTATTGAAAGATTTAACAAGCAATTGGGCTAGTGAAGGCTAGAGAGCCGACTTGCTAAGTAATGGGAACTTGAGTAAGGTCAGCCGCACACGGATAAACGCCATTCAGGAACAGTGTGAACAAGGTCGTGATAAGTCAGGGTGAGATCTCTGCTTAAGAGCCTTCAATCATAGCAGAAGTTCTAGCAGAGAACTGGATTTCCCAATATTGGAGTATCTCATTAATTCTGACCAACAAACTTCACATCTGCCATATTTGCAGGAGTGTGTAGGATTCTCGGACGGCATGAGGAGAGATTTAACTGAAACAATATTGGACCATTCCCTATCCAACTCCCAGAGTGAGTTGAACTAACACCAAAACCTGTATTTGAGCAGCGTGGCTCCTGACAGTACTGGACTTTCTTCATCACATGATTCTTGGCACTGAACTTCTTTTGCGATGCAATCTGCTTTTCGGATGACTGTCAGAAACACTATTTCCTTGAGCAGTACCCAGATCTCCAGGTGCATTTAGATGATGATCATGGATTCGCCAGGGGTAGGTGGAGATCCTTCCAAGTAATCAAGAAAACTGAAAGATATATCAGCGCGTATACAAAAAAAGGCTCTTTCTAAATCACAGTAGAAAATCCAAAAGAAGGCACAGTCCTTAAGGAGTGACGATGTTGTAGCTGTGTGTAAATATTTATGTTCATTTGATTGCACTGTTGTTTTTGTGCTTTCTTTTATTTATAGTTTTGGTTTTTTGCACTTCAGAAATTTATTTTAGTGTATTTTTGTAAAATTAAATTTTCGGCTACGTGTTTTGTAGATAAGAGTTAATTTGATTCTGAAATCAATAACGATTAAATTCAACTAGAACCCAGAATATTTGCCTTCTGAAAGGCCTTTGCGACATTTTGAAAGTTTCCAGAAAATGTATTTTTGAAGCTCTGGAAATGACAACATACCATTACCAGCATTCTATATGCAGAAACACACATTTCACACGCTTTTAGAGAAGTGGCAGGAAAGATGGAATTCGGGTTTGATTTCTTGAAGAATTACAGGTTTACTCCCATAGCTTCAGTCAGTAAAAAGGAGCATATATTCTGCTCATTGATCAAAGGCCATGGCCCGTTCCCATCGCATATGAATCGTCAGCACTAAAGGGAATGGTCGTTGTGGATGCGGTGCACCTGAAGAACCAGATCATTATGTTTTTAGCTATTTATACATGTCCCAGTGTTCAGCTACTGAGGTAGTGTATAGCCGTAGCTGTGTATGCCAGCTAGTGAGTATGGGGCAGTGTGGATGGAGAATACTAATGAATCACGGCTGTTACTTATTCTGCATCCTGCAGAATGACTACATGCAGATGCAATTAAATTAAACATGCACCTAGTTTTGCCTGATTTTGGATATAAAATCCGTTTTGTTTGACTTTAATGCGAATTTATTATGGACCTCTTCTTATATTCATTATCGATACTGCACTTTTTTGATACTGTATTTTTTTCTGCTACTCAGTCTAACAGTATGTTTTGTGACATCATTTGCATTACTAAAGCGCCATCTGTGAAACACTTCGCGTGCGATTTTTCCTTTGCTAGAGTGACAGCATTAAGCCAAGGGAAATCAAAACAATGACTGACTTTCTGTCTGTGAAATTCGCTATGCAAAAAATGTAAATAAAGTATTAATCTTGTCAGAGTCAGAACAGTGGTTAACATTTTACTACATTCCAGACATTTCACTGGTGACCCCGACGTGACACATATCTATACTTATGAAGTGCAAAAAGGAAGGAGAACGTACTATATTTCTGTAAGATAACGAGACTTCATTGACATTATACGCACGTTATAAATAGTTCACCTGTTATTGAATATATGTTATGGAGAGAGTTGTCAGCAGCTACTTGCGCATTGCAATTTTTTCTGAGCTCAACAGTGGATTGAGTTACAGTTTCGATTTCGAAGTGCTTCTGTGTTCGTATGGATTACATTAAGAATTGATAATGCGATTATTTTTATGCATATGAGAAGTATAAATTCCGAGCGTACGTAGAACTAAAATACTTCCTAAATGGTAAGACAACTTCAAAAATTTAAATTTTGTTCTATAGTGCAATGTCTTTGGTGGTAATGTATACAATTAGGCTGTAAATTTATTAAAAATTTTCACAGTGCATCAAATGTGTTAAAAGTAAACGAATTAAAAAAAAAACAGATTTTCCTAAGCAAACTATAAAAGCTTAAGCTATAAAAACTCAAATAAACTGGATAAAGGTAACTGTACATCCGTTAAGCCTAATTCTACACTGGTTGATAGAGATGAAAGTAAACAAACCGAAAGTAATGCAACAACTGCGACTGTCGCCAGAGTTAGCATCAAAATTCCTCCTTCTCGGAAACCCGACTCCAAACTATGGTTTCTTCAGATCGAAGCCCGATTCCGCAATGCTGCAATTACGGCTGATCAAACAAAATACGGTTATGTAGTCAGTTCTACTGAAGTAGCAAATCTCTGATATTCTCACCAAACCACCAGACAGCGGCATATATCCGACCATTAAAAAGACTCTTATTGAAATTTTTGCTGATTCTAAAACACAAAAAACTCGGAAACTTCTGACTAAATTAGAACTGAGTGTAAAGAAACCATCTTAACTTCTCTGCGAAATGCGTAGCTTGGCAGCTGAGCAACTGCCTATAGCCCATGATCTATAGAAAGAGATATCAAACTTGACACTGCAGATAGTAGACATGAATAGGCGTAGAAATTCCAGTCCACAAAGACGAAGATCCAAATCGAACTCAAGAAATAGTTCCAAAAATAACAGTGACCTAAATAACTTACTTTCATGAACGCTTTGGCAAGTGAGCTTAAAAGTGCACTCCGCCATGCCAATGCCATGCCAATGCCATGCTTCGAAACAGGAAGACCGAAAGTCAAGGGGTTGAGCTAAGTCGTCTATATATTCATGACAACGCATCAGTAACCCATTTTTTAATTGACAATGGAAAAGAAATATCGGTTATCTCACCATCACCATTGAAAAAAAGAATCGTGGCTGAGCTTAAACTATTTGCAGCTAACGGTACAACAATCAAAACGAATGGCCAAAAGTTATTAGAAATAGATTTAGGGCAACGTGGATCTCTCAGCTGGCTTTTTATCATTGCGGATGTTAATAAACCTATTTTTGAAATAGACTTTCTTTCATATTTTAGTTTGTTAGTCGATAGTAAAAATAGAAAATTAATCGACGGCACCACCTCATTAACGATTAAAGGTACTTCGTGTAACAATAGTGTCACTCCTAAATTCATTGCTAATACTTTTCAAAAACCAATATAGAGCCATTCTAAACAAATTTCCTTACTTACTTAAACCCATCATTAAAAATGATAACATTAAAGAAAATGATGTGCATCATTACATCGACCAAAGGTAAACCCCCTTTAAAGCCAGAAGACTTTCTCAACAAAAGTTGATTGCTGCGAAAAAGGAAATTCTATTATATGGCTGCAAGAAGGTCTCTGCAGACCATCCAAAAGCCTGGTCAAGTCCATTACACCTTACTTTAAAATATTCCTGTGACTGGAGACAATGTGGTGATTGCCGTGGCCTGGGAATGCAAATATTGTCCCAAATAGTTACCCACTACCATTTCTAACAGACTGCACACATATTCTGCATGCAAAAATGAGCCTGCCAACAGATTCCTGTTCATGAAGCTGATATTCCGAAGACCGCCATCATAACACCTTTCGGACTTTTTCAATTTCCTTTGTCTCATTTGCCCTACGCAACGCTGCACAAACCTTCAAAAGGTCAGGAGGAACACAGTGCTTAGTGGCCTAGACTTCGTATTTTGCTTTTGTAAGATATTCTCATTGCTTCTCCAGACACTGAAACACACAAAAACATTTTGAATTAATCCTCCAAAGACCCAATAACTATGGATTACGCAGAAACACTGTAAAACGCAAATTTGGTCTGAGCAAAGTTGAATTTTTAGGTCATGAAATATCAACCGAAGGAATCAATTATCTTCCATCGAAAGTCGATACAATTAAACAATATCCTAAACCAGAATCCCTCACAAGCTTGCGCAGATTTTTGAGAATGGCAAACTTTTACGATCACTTTATACCTAACTGCGCCAAACTACAACAACCGCTGATAATCTTGCTTAAAGGAGAAAAGAAAACCATAAAAAAACCTTAATTTGACCGTAGATGCCCAGAAGGCTTTCACCGATATCAAAAACGCACTATGCAACTCTGCAATGTTAGTTCACCACAAACACACGACGCAAATCGCCCTAACTACAGATGCATCTCATTCCGCCGTGGGTGCTGTGATCCATCAACTTTATAATAATGAAAAACAACCTCTAAGCTTTTTCTCTCGATCCCTATCATCAGCACAGAGAAATTACATAGCATACGATCCAAAACTACTTGCAATCTACCTAACGGTGAAGCATTTTGAACACATTCTGGAAGGACCATCCTTGACTACCGTCACTGATCATAAATCCATCACCTTCACCTAAACAAAATTCAGATAAAGCCGCTCCAAGACAAGTCCGGCAGTTGAACTACATTGATGAATTCAGTACAGACATACGCTACATCTCTGAAGAAGGAAATATCGTAGCAGAAACGCTATCGAGAATCGATACCATCACTACTCCAATTGATTATACAGTTATTGCAGCTTGCCGGGAGGTTGACGACCGCAAGGCTCTGAAATCAAATTCCAATTTCAAAATAGTACAAGTTAGCAATAAGAAAATTTACTGCGATACCTCCACTAATTTTAACCGGCCATACATTCCTAAAGAATTTCGTGAAAAATTTTATTTTTCTCTATGCATAACTTCTCTATGCATAATCCTGGAATTCGTGCAACAACGAAGCTAGTGACAAAAAAGACTCATTTAGCCTAGAATAAACAAAGACTATCAGCTGTGGTCTACAGCATGCTTGTAATGCCAACGAGGCAAAGTTCACAAATATACCCATGTTCCACCTGCTGAATTCAAAGTTCCCAATGAAAGTTTCAAGCACCTTTAACATCGATATTATTGGCATTTTATCATCTTGCAAAGGTTTTAGGGATCTGCTTACTGTCATCGATAGATTAACTCGTGGATCGAAGCTGTACCTTTGGAAAATCAAACTGCAGATTCCATCGCAAATGCCCTCGTCGCGACTTGGCATCCCAAAGAAGATAACATCTGACTAAGGTCGACAGCACAGCCAACTCTTCTGATCCTTGAGCAAATACTTAGGTTTCAAAGCTAACAGCACGAGAGCTTATCATCCACAATCTAATGGTTTAATAGAACGACAAGATCGAAATTTGAGAAACAGCCTGAAATCCCACCTACAAACGCCAAATTCTTGGACTGATGTTCTACCTTTAATTCTTCTTGGCGTTCGATCCGCCATTCAAGAAGATTTGTATTGTTGTTCTGCTGAACTTGTGTACGATACATCAATCTGTTCGTCTGGATAATGTTTCAGTAATTCCCCGTCAAGCATTCAGATTTTATAACAAAATTGCAAAGTCACATCCAAAACGTAAAACCAACAACCAGCGAATGAAAAAAAAAGTTTTCGTGCACAAGGACTTAGCAAATTGTTCACATGTATTCATCTATAATAACATAATTTCATATTCTCTTCAACAATCCCATCTTGAACCACATTTAGTTAAACACCGTACCGAGAAATTTTTCGCTCTGGAAGTTTCAGTTAAAATTAAAATAATATTGATAGACTGAAACCATGTTTCAATCTCAAAGACGAAATAACAACAAATCTTCAGATATGTGAAGATCAAAGACACCTTCCAAAGACATATCACCCTAGAAACGCAAAAGCTGAATGAAGAGTGAGATTTCCTGCATATCTGAAAGATTACAAGGTATAATGCTGTTACTAGGAAGAGGGTGTGTGGAGACATCATTTGCGTTACTGAAGCGACATCTGTGAAACTCTTCACACACGATTTTTCTTTTGGTAAAGTGGCAACATTAAGACGCTGGAAAAAGAACAATGCCTGATTTTCTGTCTCTGAGATTTGATATGAAAAAATGTAAATAAATTATTCTTATTGGAGTCGGAACAGTGTTTGTTTCCCACATTCCAAACACTTCAGTATGTAATTGTAATTTGTAGTAACTATTCTTCAATGATTTTGTAGCTATGACTATGAATATATGTCTTTTCTTTCCCGTGACATTCTTCATACTTCCAATGTCTCCGATTACCAGCTTAAGAGTTGGACTGTTCTAGACTATTTTCTGCTGTTTGCTTAGTTTGCAGGAAATCTTCCATTCTTAGCAATGTACCAGAGCTTCCAGAAGTGCATGCGACACCAAATAAATGTTACCCCAACTGTAAGCAATTAGACAGTCTGGGTGATTTCAGGAAGACTGGTTCAAACAGTTACCTGAATGGCGTTTTGAATTTACTCTGAGTGCTATCAGTAGTTTACAATATTTCTCGTGTGCTAAAGAGGATTTTCCTAAACTTTGCATTCAGAGTTATTCACAGTTTTTCACTTTGCTGTGTCTTCAATTATAATAAATTGATAATTTATTCCTGCTCAAGTGATTATTTAAACAGACATACATGAATGCAGTAATTTGCAACAATATAAGGGGGCTGTAAATTAAATAGTGGCAACTTAACCTTGAAACTCACAGAAGGGCGGACATGTGCAAATAGGATATGGGAGAGGTGAGGTGGCGCTGTTGTCGATGTGTAGAGTGCAAAACACAGTCGATCTGCTGAGAAGGGTAGTTGTTGTGTGGCGTTAAAGTCAGGAGTTTCGTTTCCATCGCTCTAAAGCATGTTTTCAAAAGGTGATCAGCGGTCGTGGCTTAAAATCGAGGTTGCCCGTGGCAAAAAATGCAACAGAATGCTATCGAGGATTAGTGGAAGCCTGTGGCACAAATGCTTTACCGTATAGGACAGTAGCACGATGGGTTCAAGCATTTCGTTCGGGTCGGAATGAGACTGCGGATTTGCAACGCACAGGTCGGCCATCCATTCCTCAAGAGCAGATTGACATCCTGAGCGGTCTTCTTCCCATAGACCGCCTATGGACTGTCCGAGAATTATCCTTAAAGGTTGGTCTGAGTCATCAAACGGTGTGGCGCATAATGAAGAAATCTCTCAACATGAGGAAAATTGCTGGGTTCCATATCGACTAACCGAAGTACAGAAATGGCACCGGTATGCAATGGCTGGCACCCACTTGGAGAGACACCGCAATGAAGGAGACGCATTTCTGCAGCGTATAGTCGCCATTGATGAGACATGAGCACGAGCTTGAATTAAAGCGTCAATCAAATGAATGGCGTCGCCAAGGTTCGCCACATCCACAGAAATTTCGATAGGAGCCCAGTCGGGTGAAGGTTATGCTGATTGTGGCATACGACTGGGACGGTGTGATTCTTACACATGCTGTACCTGATGGACAAACTGTCAACGTAGATTACTATTGCCGATTTCTACAGCACCATCTGCGTCCGCGTATGCGGTGCAACGTCCACTTTTATTGCACAACAATCTCCCTATCGTATTGCATGACAACGCTCGTTGCCATGTCGCGAACAATGTCACTCTCCTTTTGCGACGGTGGCAGTGGGAAATCCTGGAACGCCCTTCCTATTTACCCGACATAAGCCTTTGTGACTTCGATCTGTTTCCGAAGCTGAAGGAACCCCTCCGAGGTCACCGATTTCATGACGTTTCACATGTACTCCACGCAGTATGGCGCTCGGTCGCTCACATCAACAATCAACATCTTGCCACTGGTCTACAGCGGTTTCCCGACATTTGGCAACAGGTTATAAGCTTTGCTGCTGATTACATAGAAGGAACATAATGCAATTGCACTTGTAAGTTCATTAAAAAATTGATTTATACCTATGTTGCCATTACTTAATTTACAGCTCTCGTATTACACTAACTGCTAATTTTGATCATCTTTTTTTATTAACTCAGAATATTAGCAGTTAAAGTTGCGTTTGAAGATTACGGTTAGTTGGTTACTTGATGATGGCAATGCATGCCTTCACGGACGACTTTCTAAGAGCAATTGGCTCATTCTCATGTTACACATGGAGAAACCAAGAAAACCATCCATGCAACCAGGCCATTTATCATGGTTTAAATCTAGGTCGACTACCAGCATTCAGCTGCTTTAAACACTCAGTCATTGAGAGGCATCAGGTGCTTCTGATACATCCTCAAATATATTGAACAACGTTTTCAACAGTTTTAAAGAAAAGTCACAGAGAGAGAACTTTTCTTAGTTTACTGTACTTTTATGTGATTTTCATTAAATGAAACTGCTATTCAATTTTTGTTCGTTTGACAGGAGAAAGGAAAACTGACATATTTTTTATACTTAAAACTTCGACTGTAAAAAAAATTTTTTTTTTTTCATTTTATACAATAGCTCTTGGAATGTTAAAATGTATATGCAATACAAGTTTACAATACACAAAATATATACCATATTTTACTTGTGAAGTTTACTGCACATATACCATATATTAATAAAAGAAACATACAAAATATGATTCATACAGTATTTGAATTAATTTGTATATTCTTTTGAGAATAACAGTTTTTGAAATGTCACTGCAGTTCATATATACTAGAAACTTATATCTTATTTATGTAATGGAAACAAATGTTATTAGTAGCAAAATCAGTAGCAAAATATGGCAGGTTTAGCAAATTCAAAAATAAATCTGTAGCTTTTATTTTATCACTTTATGCATTTTTTTTTAAACATTACTTACGAGAACTAGTATTAAATTTCAGTATCCTCTCAATTTATAGGATTCAAGAAAATGTTTTAAGACATCAAGTGATGTTTTTAAGAGATCAAGTGGTTTGTGAAATCTAGGTGCTGAGCGATCGATAGGATTCAGGTCTACATCCTAAATAAGACAGACACCATGACTCTCTATACCTTATCTGAGCACTTAGAATTAATAGAGTAATAAACAAGAAGCTTTTCCAATCCTTTCTTTTTTTTCCCCTTTGATTAAATCAAATGAGAATAAAGTCATTTTGCCATTCAGATGCTCAGGGCCTTTGGTCAGCGTCAATCTCATCATTATTACTAGACAGGCAATTAAGGAGGTCTAACACCCAGCTATGGAAATAAACGCTGCTAATGAAAATTTAAAGTATTAGTACATATGAACAAGGTTGGAATACTTAATTCTGCACTGTCAATGCATACTATGACCTATTGTCATCAGTATAACTATTACACATTCAAATATACACCACTAAAACTAGTGAAAACACTTTAATGAATTGAATTTATAATTCATTTCTTTTGAACTTTCACCATGCAAATTTCACTCAAAAGATTAGTCAATCATGTAGCTTTTCTTTCAGTAGCCATGTTTCCGTGGTTTTTTACATTTCCTATTAAACATGCAAACCACATAAATGCTAACATAAAAAGAACCTCTTGGGAAATTACTTATTACAGAAAACCCAAGTAATTCAGAATTTATTTCTGTTACAAATATAGCAATACATTTTTATAAGTTATCTAAAAAAGAGCAATTAAAGATTGCATAAAAAGCTGAAGGGAAAAACAATAGTGATTTTCTTCATAGGTAATATCACACAGTATCCATCATTCTTCAGACACAAAAAAAAAACATATGCCTGAATATTTTCAGTAATTATCTTTAATTCAAGTTTAAGATCCTCCAGTATATTTTAAGACTAATAAATGCTGCTAGTTTGCCCTGTGTTCTATTCTTCACAATTAAATTGAACAGGAACATGGTGTTCCTCTGTAAGTTTTAAAAACACCAGTTAGGTCAACATAAACTCCAACTGACCCTCAATAATTTCAACACACTACCCTAACAACCTGGTAAAGAGAGAAACCAACTGCAAAATGTTTATTCCAATGAAATGCAATGTTTTTACCCATCTTAATGGGGACAGAGGGGGACAATTTTCTAAAGAAAGCCATGTCAACATAAAATATTATATCAAATACTCTGAAAATTATTCTCATCAAAGTATTTTGTCAAAATGTTTATGTATGATTTCCGATACAATACATTTATTTTCACACTAATTAAAAAAGCAATCCTTCACATTTACAGTTTTTAAAGTTACACAAAATTCAATCTTAAGTTGATGTAGGTATTCTAGAAAAATCTATGCATTGCAAGGGAAACTGACACAAGTTTCTATTTTTCAAAAAGTAAAAATATTTCTAACTTTAAACTGTCATGCTTATCTTACATACAGTATGCAGAACAGTTAGTTTGCCAGAAGCAATGTTAGTAAAAGAGCAAATTTTAATACAGTTGCAAAGCAACATTTATGTTAAATTTAATGAAACAAGAAGCAACAAGACAGAGAAAGAACAGGATAAAAAAATATGTTTATTATGTTCAGTTTTAATAGTTTCTAGAAACATTATATTTTTGGTAGTATGGGGCAACAAAAAATAAAGGCCACATTTAAAAACCACAAATGCCAACAAATGAAATGCAACATTAACATTTTAAGTTATGTACAAATAGCAACGTTGCCAATGAAAGATTTTACATTCAGGAAAATAACATTTAATAAAATTTCCTAAAACTTAGTTGTTAAGGTGTTTAACAAAGTACAATTTTATTTAGACGGATCAAAACTCCAAAATTTTCCATAAATCTAGGAAAGCAAATTAGTTATATTGAATTCACATTCACACAATGGAAAATATTTAAGTCCATGAAAGTAAGAAAATACTATTAATGCATGAGGTTTTATGAACAGGTATAGTTTTAATTTATGAATATTAAATTAACTAAACAAATAATGAATGATGAAAAGATAAAACCCTAACAACATAAGTTTAAGAAAGCTAGCATATAAATTCTTGTATAATTATTTAATAAAGACCAGGAAAAATTTTTTAAAAAGTCTTAATACAATCTATTAGAAACAAATATTTGTAAACTTAAAATAAGATAATTTTTTACAAGACAGACAACTTTTTTTCAGATTAGTTATAATCAGTCAAGCTGATACTATGATTGATTTTTTAAAAAATTAACAGTTCAGATTCAAGAATAACAAATACTATACACAATGAAATATACTCTGAACACTTGATTTATTTCAGAAATTAGTTCTGAAATATTTGGTATATTATTAGGTACATTTAAACAGAGAAAAGCTCAAATCAAACAGTATATTCTTTCTGCAGACATGTCAACATGTGATAAACTATACAGATTTAAATCTTGAAATAAAAATTCTAAAAACCTTTCTATGAATATTGGTGTTTTCACTAGCAAAGACGATCAACACAAATAAATACCAGAACTTAGGTCTTTTATATTAAATCATATCTCTGAATATGAAATCTTCAAAGTGTTCAAGGAAAAAATTTCAAAGATAGTTGCTGCTTTGCTAAGCGCACATGAGCACTTGAATTCATTCACTTTTATATTTCTTAAATCTATTTTTAAAAAGTGTTAATTATGAATAAGTTTAAAAAAATTAAATTTTCATTTGAATTGTTCACTTTAGTAAAATGAACTACATGTCTCAAAAGGTCAAATATTCAATAAAATATGGAAAGCATTAAAGTTTTTGTATAAAATCTGTCACAATTTTAATGTGAAGTTGAATCTTCTATGAATAGAAAGATGTCCTTACTGCTTTAGCTTTCTTAACCGTCTTGTCTTGGAGAAGATGAATCGTATCTGTAACCAATATTTTAGTAGTGTTCTCAACTACAGAGGCATTAATATATCAAAATATAAATATTTTTCAGGCACTCTAACATTTCACTGCTTAAAGTATCACCTTACTTTTTGAAATAACATAATACAATACTCCACAAACAAAATATGTTAAATGGCAAATTTATTTCAGTTTTTTTTTTTACAATTTATATTTGTATCTTATTTTAAATTACCATCCAGCTTGCTTCCCCCCCTTAAATCAGGCAAATCGTTATTCACATAAATGTTGTTTATAAAATGAAAAATTTGTCTTTTTAAATACTTTTAAACTTTTTCTTAAGAAAAATTCAAAAGATAAAAAATATTTTATAAAGTATTTTAAAAAAACCTACTCTCAGTATAAGCTATATTTTTCTAAAATACACAGTTTCAAAAAATTAAAAGAAATGTTTAAATAATATATATTAAATATAACTGAGGATTAAAAGAACAAACAGAAAAGGCATCCATGAAAGGCAATGCATTAGTTGAGCAATGAAATAACACAAGCTGTTAAGTTTATAAATAAAAGATTACACATTGTGCAAAATTTTATAATTAAAAGTTCATGATTCAAAGTTTTCATTAACTAGAATTGAGCAAAAAATATATTATGGAACATTAGAATATATTATGGAACATTAGAATATATTATACGTTTAAAAAAAGAAAAAGATAAAGACAAAATAATTTCAGGAATCATCCATTTCTCTTTCTATACACAAAGCTTAACACATCTTAGTTACAACTTGAGCTTAATGAAATCGAATTTTAAAACTGTAAACTCCGAAAATACTACATTTTTCTGATCATTAAATGTAGCATAACAGGTAGAAAGTTTCTTCTCCCTACCCCCTATCCCCAAAATACTGATGTTTCCCATGGAAGCCTAAAATCCAACATTAATTGATTTCATATTAGCTTCATAAATTAGTGCAGAATAAAAATAAAACTCATATTAATGGGGGAAAAAAGGTTTACATTTTTGCTCACAGATACAGAAATAGTTTATATTTTGCAAAAGTTTCTCAGTTTTATTATTACTCTTCTGTTCTTTGAATAATACGCTTCTATTCAGAATGATTTTATTCATAATGAAAAAAGAAAAAAGGACATCATAAAAACATGTTTAATGAATGAAATGTTCAATTTGTGTCACTGCCTCTCATATGGTAAACATTCTACATAAATCTGCAGTATACACACATAATTTCGCATCATTGCCACAGCTGCAGCAACATGACAATTATGCAATAGAATTAACTTATCATTCACCCAATATTATCCATATAAAAATTGTGTGAGGCCAATACTGTACAGATTGTAACACAAAGATTAAATTCTAATAAATGCTAGAAAATATAAGCAGACATTTTCATGAAATGCCAAATTAATTATTCTTTCAACAAAAAACAATTAACAAATATGGCAACAATACAAACATATACTTCCAAATGTAACTGATGCAATACTACTTAAAATATAACTCAAAATTGTAATACATTCCATAAACTAATTCAATCAAAAACATGCAGCAACTTAATTTCTCAAGTATTTCATTTCAAATTCATTCACATTTTTCTTTCGTTATACTGTTCAAGATAATTCTGTAATCACTTTTACAAAATACCTCATACGTAAATAATACAAAAACTTAAAAAACAAGTTCAATAAAGTTATAATGTTACTAATAAAATTCATTCACATAACACCCTGCATACAATTTACAATTAAAAAACAGAAAAGACATAAGCCATTAATGAAATGGCACAAATTATTCCAATTGTGTATAATAGTAAAATTTTGTACATGGATAAAATGTGCTCTATAAGCTACTTTCCCAATAAGCACTTACTGGAATCTTGGAAGTACTAATACTGTTTCTTTAGGGTTGCCGACTACTTTCCATTATAGATGAAGTAGTAAAATTTCATGATCGATAAAAATTTGACAATCGCATCCTTGGATTTTGACAAGTGGACAACTGGATCCTGTTTAATACCTGAAGTGTTTAAAATGCATCTTTCAAACATGCAAGTTTGGGGGAAAAAATTTCATAGTGAGAAGTAATGATTTCAAAAATCAAAACTTTCTCCCAATGCAAACAAGCAAGAAAATTGTCTATTTTATTTTCCTTTTTATGCTAAAACAATACCATGTTTGTCATCTAATCAAATAAAATCTTTATATTAAATGATTACTCTAAAAAAAGGGGGGAGGTGGTTGTAGCCTGTATGCTCGTACAGAATCTTACAGATTTTACCATTAATACAAGCATTTTTTTATTAATTATACAAATTTTAAAATTAGCTACTTCAAATCAATATGCCACTATTTCAGTTGCAAGTAACAGCATAATCACTGCAAGGAAGCTGCAATTTCAATAGTGAATGATAATACTGCAATAATGGCAAAACGTCACATTTTAAGTTCATCTGCTACTATTTAAGTGACTCATTCTTTTAAGAAATGTAGTGTTATTAGCTGGAAAATAAATGAAAAATGTTATGAGAGTGATAACAAATTCCTGTTTTACAACAGACCTTATTCTTTCCTAAGAAAACCAATACCTATTGGTATTGATATATATAAATAGCAAAATATTGTCGCTTGGTTCTGCATGAAATGTTGTTTGTTTCTAGAATGTGCAATATGTAGTTATTCCGGGATCTGAAGCCAATTCTAAACCTTGGTGAGCAGTTATGCTTGAAACCACGATACTAAAAACTAACCACTGTTTAACAGAATGCTGTATTCCATTACTAGAAGGACACCTTTGATGATGGTTCCCTTAAAATTTTTTACAATTTAGAAATACTTCAAATTAGAAATATATTTCACATCCTCCTCTACCAAAATTTAAATAAAATGAATTCAATTACAGAATGCTGCTGTCATGTATAAAAAAAAAACAATGCTCAAGGGTAAAATTTAGAAATTACAGATAAAGAAGAAAAAAAACCCAGAAAAACAAAGATAACATAAATAAATAGATTGCATAAATGCTCTGAATAGGAAATCACTCAAATAATGACATAGCAACTTTGTGTTCTAATTTCAAAATTTCAGTGAAAAGGTGGTGAAAGCCTCACCACTTTTGTCTTATCATCAAATATTTATATTTAGAGCTAGGTGCAGGGAAATGTCAGTTCATATGGAAAGGCTGGGGGCAACCCTAAATATATCAGCATCATTAGCAGTGGGCAGATTTTATGTCTTCGTTATGCACTAAAATTTCATGGCCAGGATTTTTTAAATCAGAAACTGCTAATTACTAAACTCTTTTTTTTCTTTACATTAATCTTCAGTTAGATTATACTTTATGTTGGCTGCATAAAGTAAATACTTTAGCATTTATCAACCCTCTCAAAAGAAGTGCAAACATGTTAACCAATGATTTAATAGAAACCAATGAATGATTTGAAACTCTTTAATTTGCACAAAATTTAAAGAATTGCAGAATTTATAAAATGAAAGTTCTACCTACATAAAATATTGAAGAATTACTGATGCAAGTAATTTGGAAAACAAGTTTGCTCGCGCAAAGCAACACTAATTTCATTTTGACTTATTTTCTTGCACTGAAGTTAGTTTTCAGCATTACTACTTAAAACACAACACACAATTTTAAATGTCCATTCTCCTGCCCTATATACTGCTACTTATACTCTTTGCTTACTGAGAAATTTCCTTTACTCACTGCTAATATAAGAAAAGAATATTATTATATGGGAGAGTGGCAAAATAAAATGAGAAAAAATTCAACCGTATGTTGGAGCTGGCTTATTAGAAACTGACCGATTTCAAGGCAGTCTGGAAATACAGAACCCTCTCCCCTCAAGAAGCAAAAATATGTGTCATTATAATTTACAATTTAAATCAAAAATACTAATTTCTTAAGTGCTCTATCCAATAGCTCTGCACATTCAATCAACTTGATTTTTAACATAAAATGGTTTTTGTTAAAATTAGCAGTAGTATTTAATTTCAATCCTCTTCCATTGCTTTCTGAGGTTCATCCAGGGTTTTATGTCTATTTTGAGAAAGCTCATTTTATCATTCCAAAGGCACAATACAAGTACTGATGAAACATCATGAGACTGAAGGAACATGAACAAAGAGTAGATTTACTAATAGTTACTTTTGCAACAAATTTAGTAGTAGATTTGCATGTATGACTAATAAACAAAGAGTTTTCCAATAAACCAAAACTTTCCTCAGGTTGAATTTTAGACCAAATTTATTTTTTTTGATTTGCATAAGCTTCTTCCTTGTATACTAGAATTTAGTTCAAACAGTTTGCCTGTGTACATCGAAAACAAAATCTGTACTACTTTAGAGACGTCAACGATATTAGCAACCATAAATTCATGTTATTTTACTTAGGCTCAAAGACCAAGGGTGGCTAAAAAATTGATACTCAACCAATATGAAAAAATGAACAGGAAAATGGTGCACAAACATTATCATACATACATTGTTTCACATTACATTCAAAATACAATTGCAATGGTGACAGTTCCTTTTCAAATACTTTCTCATACACAGATGAAAAAAAAGTTTCATATTTAAAAATTTTATGTACTTTTAAAACAAAAGAAAATTTTTAAGCTGTCTCTGAAATAAGAATGCAATGAAATTAAGAAAAATACTTCATATTAGCAACATGAAATTACAATAAATTCATAAAGCTGCTAAATCACACATTCAATCTGGCACTTGACTAATGCTTTTAAATCTTGTCCGTTCACTCAGCAGTTGCCTAAAAATAAACAAACAATCATATCTTAGAAAATGCTTTCCTTAATTTCCTCACACAGACATTTTTCAGAAATTTAGCTATAAAAAGTTCATAGCTCAAAATAATTCTTGGACATAACAGTAAATTTTTAAGATATAAAAAGCAGGTACTTAAGAAAAAAATTTTTTTTTTTAGTATTGATTTAAAGCACTTCAAGAACAGAAGAATGAAAACTTAAGAATAAGAAACCATACATTATAAACGATTTCAAAACTGTTTGCAACTTTAAAAGCATGCAAAATTCATTCTAAATAAATGCTGATTTCAACTACATTGTGCTCACTGAATTTCCCATGATTATTATACTAGAGGTGTAACAACAGCAAGTAATCTCCTTATCAATTCAGTTACTTTAAATATGTGACAGATACACATAACACACCAGTTCCAGAAAATCAAAGGGATAGAATAAAACACAGCAATGAGGAGCAAAAATTATGAGCTATGGTTTGCTACAAAAAATAAGGATTAGAAATTACGATCATCATCTGTTTTAAGCAGGCTAAGGACATTTAATTCAGCAAGAAGTTTTTAGGTGATTTTAACAAAACCAAATGGAAAGACTCAGAATTGAGTTATTTAATTATGGAAGTGCGTGAGCGTCATCTATGTCGAAGAATGACCCCATAGAGGACATCCTAAGTATCTAAAATACTTGACACATATCAATGAAGTCAAGAAAATTCTATATATCCAGCTCACACATAAACAAGAATGAAATGCGAGCTGTAGATTTTTGGCCACTGTGTACAACTCAACATGAAATGTAAGTTGTGGGTTTTTGGCCACTGTGTACACCGTAACATGAAAAAATGAAGCAGGCGAGCCAGCCATTCACTGGCCTAATCCTTCCAATAAAAAATTATCTGATCTATATGTTCATAAATGCATCTATCCATTCAAAACTAAATGATACTGCCTATTAATCCTTGTATGTGGGGCTTCTTACAGTAATCACTTTGTACCTCCTTCATTATCTTTAAACATGATGTATCTACTTCAGCAATACCCAATTTGACATTAGTTACAAACTTTAGAATTAAATAAATAACAAGGTAAAATAGACCGACAGTTACAGAAAAAAGGACATTGCTGCTAAACTTTTGCAAAATTGATGATGTCAGTTTAAAAACATGTCAACAGAATTAAACTACATAAAAATTCATTAAACTCATGAAAAAGCAGTTTTTTTTTTTACTGAAACTACAAACTGCCGTATGCCAGCTATATACCTAAAGATAAAGAATTAACACAACAAGGCCAAACGAATTCGAATTTTGCAAAGATTTAGTGACTTAGGGCTAACCTTCAGCAAACTGTCCAGATGTTGAATGTACACTCGTTTCAATACATAGACAAATTCCTGAGCTGGATATTTAAACAGTTCAGTAATCTGTATCAGCAGTCAAGTCATCTTTTATTCCAAAATGATCAAGTTGTCAACTTATTCCCATTCTGAGATTGTAAGCTGTTAAAGTCTCTCCCCTCTTACATACCCACAGTAATTTTGTTAACATTAGAAAACTATGCGCAAAATAGTCATCACTCAGTCAATGATATTAAATACTCCAAGCGACTTTTTTTAACCCTTTACACTCCATTCACTCTGATAACACGAGATTTAAAATATAAGCTTTAAATCCACTGTTTTGTTTGCTTGTGCGCTTTTGTTGTATGTTCTTATAGACAGGAAAAAGGTGTGAAACTCGTGAATTTGTGATAGTTGTCTCAACAGAGCCTGCATGCATGTGGGTGACAGTTTCCAAAAATATTACATTGCGACAAATTAAACACAAAATTTTTTGTTTGTTGAAGATTTATAAACTTAATCCTTTGCACTCAAGCAGCGCCGCTATGGTGCCTGGCTGATTTAAAATGTTCACTCGAGCAGCACTGCTTTGGCACATGGCCAATTTGAAGTGTCCACTTGAGTGGTGCCACTATGGCACAAAAGAGATTTCATGCATTCACTTGACGAATGCTGTACCGCCGCTATGGCATTTTGAAATTCAATCTGCAATTATAATGTGTGATAAGGTATTCTTATCTGAAGTGCTTTTGTGGACCAGGCTCTGCTTGCATTCTTAGCCAAATCTTAGCGTAGTTTAGTCAGTCTCGCCACAGCATTCTCTTGGGAAAAAAAGGAAATATAGCTTTAGAAAAATTAAAGCTATATTAGCTCTTTGCGAGTCTAGCCAAAATCATCTCGAGTTGCTGGTTTGCCTGAGCAAAAAAGGCCTCGAGTGCAAAGGGTTAACTTGTTTTATGTAATGTAGCTAAGGAATATTCTTTTCAGTATAGCAACCACACTTTTTTTACATTATATACATACACGTGGAACTAATACTGAGCTGGAGTTGTTGGTGTATTATATGAGTCACTAGGCTGAAATGCAAAAGGATTAAATATGCATTTATACAACACAACCTAATTTAATAAAATGCATTATTTCCTTATAATTTATTCTAATTTCCATATGAAGCTATCCCTCTATAGAATTTGTGAAAGGTTTTGATATACCTATATTTTAATAAGTAAGTTTAGTTAAAAAGAAAGGCTTGAAAAATAAAGGTATAATTACTTAGAAATGTTGGAACACAAATGCCATATCTCATGGTATCACTCCACATTTATGATAGGAAATAACTCTATATCTTTTGATAAAAACTAAAAAATAAGCATAAAGTCTTTCTCTGACCAAAAAAAATTTTACATAAAATTATCACTGAAACTAGCAATATGAAATTTTCATAATTCTGTAGTCCAACTGTTATTTTTTTAACCATGCCATAGATGGCCCCACAGTGGTTGTAAGCAAGGGATAGTTAGAAGACAAAATGGTGTGAATGAAAGAGCTTTTATGGCACCATGACACCAAATCACCCATTTCTATTCAATAATCACAGTAAAGTACTAGGAAAGGGTACCGTCAAATTTGCAGTAAAAGTAGGTAACCAAATAAATTGGACTGAGTTTTAAAAAAGGGTTGTATAATCCAAATCTAGGAAGAAATTTACTATCGGGTGCAAGGTTAGAAAAAGCAGGTGCCCATCTTATACATGCAAACAGAAAGATATGGATATATTTTAATAATTGGGATAGGTTATGTTACGTGAAATGGTATGACAGATTTCATCATGTAAAACCACTTAAGTATGCAATAGATAAAAAGGAAGCTGTTTATGGTACAGAAACTAGAAAGTTAAAGTGGACAATGTGAAGCTATGGCATCAAAGATTTTGCCACGTAAATTTTGATTATATACAGAATACTACTAAAAACCAAAGCGTGAAAGGTTTACCAGAAATTGGAAAACCAATGGAGAAGTGCAAACCTTGTATTATTGCTAAATCTAGTAGAATAACTTTTAAAACTGTTCCCAAGAGATGCAGAAAACCATTGCAGTTGGTTTATTTAGATGAATGTTGCCTCCTCCCAATGCCATCTAAAGGTGGGAGTAAATATTTCCTCGCTATCATAGATGACTACAGTAGATTAGTAACAGTATATTGTATGAAAAATTAAAATTAATTGTTCGTTAACTTTAAGAACTATCATAGGCAAATGGAAAAATTGACAAATAAAAAATTAATTAGTATAGGCACTGATAACAGTGGTGAATTCTGTAACAGGGAATTAAAAAGTACTTAGCCGAAAATGGAATTAGTGTTGAATGTACAAACATATACATGCCAGCACAGAACGGTGAATAAACAAGTGCCAGAAGAGAACAGTGTGCTGGAATGATTTAGCCAAACAACATTATACGCAATTAAAGCTATGCTTATTCATAGTAGAATGGGAAAAGGATGGTGGGCAGAAGTTCTTGGATGTTTCATACATACACGGAACAAGGTGTGTCATAAGAGTAATCGAACCCCTATCAAATGTTCCTCAATAGAAAACCCATTGTTGTTTACTTTAAAGTATTTGGTTGTACAGACTATGTTGAGGTACCAAAGCAAAATAGAGATAAATTACAAATGAGATGTAAAGAAGGAATCATGGTAGGATATGCAAAGGAAATTAGGCGTTATAGATTATGGCTATCAGAAGAACAGAGATTAATAGACTGTCATGTGAAGTTCAATGAAAAAATTAATGCAGAAGACAGCATCCTGGGCCAGAAATAAAAAACTTAGAATAAAAGACTAGAAGAATCAGAGGGGTAATCAGAATTGCATAAAGAACAGGAAACTTCTATGGAGCGAATTACACCATTAGACAAAAAATCTACTCCGAACGAAGTTTCAAACTTAAACTGGCAAAGAAAGGTGGTTAAGAGGGTAGATGGAACACTTAAGATATATACTACTATGTAGAAGGAACAGACACTCGTTTTAGGTATCATAACTACATTGAAAAATACTTTGAGGATAGAAATATTAAATTTGAAAGAGATACACATTTGGCTTTAGTGGCAAAAACGAATACTCTGGAAAAGTTAATTTTATAGAACAGAAGGATAGTTCCGCATCTGAAGCGGCAAAATTCTGTAGAAATTATTATCCGACAAACTTTTAAAGAAACTCGGAAATCAGCAAATGCCAAAGAATTGGGTAAAGTAATGACGAAAGAAACTGACACAATGAAGAAAAGAAAGGTCTGGGGATTAATTGAGAAGCCAGATAAGAAAATTATGCTGGGGAACAAATGGGTCAATAAGCCAAAAAAAAAAAAAAAAAAAAAAAAAAAAAAAAAAAAAAAAAAAAAGAAGTAGTTATAAAGTGCGTCTAGTCGCACAGGGATTCAGGCAGAAAAGAGGTGAGCATTTTGATGATGTTTATTCCCACAGTAAAATTTTCAATCATAAGAATATTTTTCACAATACTAGTATGTTTGTATTGATGGACTAACTGTCAGACATGAAAAACGTATATTTATATGCAACGCTCAAGGGAAAATATATATGACCCAGCCAGAGGGATTTATTGAAGAGAAAAATAAAGCATGCTTATTACACAGAGCCATTTATGGTCTACATTAAAGTGGTCGTGAATGGTTTTGTGAATTTGAAAATACTTTTGAAAATCTATAAGAAAATACTCTGGAGTAATTGTGTTCATAAGAATTCTAATGTAATCCTCTTATTATATTGTAATTTTTAATAAAGATCAACAGCATATAGATAAAGTAATTTCATAGTAAGATTTTTGATGTTAAAAGTATTAGAACTAGAAAATTACTTGGAATTGAATTTTTAGAAAATGACAAGGGGGCTTTCATACATCAGCAAAAATATATCGAAGAAATTTTTGCAAAATTTAAACATTTTCAGATACCAATAACTTCACGTCTCATAGCTAAAGGCACTATTCTTACAAAATTAGATTGTCCATGTACAAGTGCAGAAATTTCTGAAATGTGAAAATCACCTTTTAGAAATATACTGGAATGTTTAGCTTTCGTAGCTAATAGGACAAGGCCCGATATCGCCTATGCAGTAAATATCACAATTTCAGGGGAATCCTGGAATGCATTGGGAAGCATTGCTGAAACTTTTTGGTTGTCTCAATAGTACTAAATCATATAAATTAAACATCTAACTGCATATTGTTATTCAGATGCTGATTATGCAAGTAACAGAGATGACCATGTGTCCATGGATGGATTCATATTGTATTTGGGTGAAGTACCAGTAATTTGGGAAGCATCTAAACAAAAATGTGTAAGTTTATTCACCATGGAGGCACAGTTTATCGCTTCTTCAGAAGAAGCAAAGGAATTCATGTAGATGAAAAATGTCTTACAAAATGAAGTTTTGAAGAACAATTTGAAAGAATGTAAACTACTTTGCAATAACAAATCTGCCACTGATTTTTCCAGATCAACAATAGAAAACAGTGGGACCATGCACACTGATGTACGATATCACTTTATTAGAAGACTGATAAATGATGGGGTGCTTGACCCCGAATTCATCCTCACCAAATTAATTAATGCGGACTTATTTGCGAAAGCTGTAACTGGTGTTGACTTGAAAAAGTTTTGTTTAACTTTTTACAGTATTTAAGAACAAGAAAAAAATTGTGTCTGTATTATAGAATCGAAGTATGAATTTTGTTAATTTTTTGCATTGCAAGTTTTTTGGGGGGCATGAGGAAAAGAGAGCCACTGTTGACTTTAATGTTCTGTTGTTTTCCTCATGCAAATTAGTTCAGAGATCAATTACCAATGACATAATATCAGTGGGTTGGGGAATATCGCAGAAATATAGAATATATGCAGAAATCGTGAACGCGAGGGAGTTTGCTGGAGTTTTTTTTTTTTTTTCTTTTTTGTTTATAATGTAAAGGCTACTGTTGCAGCCTAGTTTATTTTATTTAAGGTACTAAAATAAAGATAAGTTTTATTTTTATATTAGTCCTGACATTTATTTAAACAAGGGAAAGTATGCCTTTGTGACTGCTCCAATGCCAACACGGAGATGGTCTGTACAATGGCAGGATTCAAGTTTAACTGTGCATCCTACACAGTTCTTTAATGTAACATTCTTGTGTTGGATTCCATTTTGTATGACATTTCCTTAACACACTTTCACTGAGCAGCACTAAACGGACATCATCTTAAGCCTCATTGTTGTCACAGCTAACACAAAATTTCATCTGATTTTTCCTGACCACATAATATGACTCATTATAGAATGTCTATTATACACATCTCTTGCCATCACAAATGCCAACCAATTCATGTTTAAGGGTTGATGTGACAGCATATATGATCTGCCTAGAAAGTGGATGCAATGCAGTCCACCAAATGTAGTCTATTTTGCATATCATCCCTTAGTCATTATAAGAAACATATATGCTTCCACATTATTTTAACATGTGCAATACCTACTTGGCTCATCAATACGTCATCGTTTCCTCAAGCAAATTGACCCATGTGGGGGATGATGGTACAGGTATAGTTCCTTTATAATTTCTTTGTGAAGGCCACAGCAACTACAACTTATATATATTATGTAGTGGTCTATAAGTTTGTAACACATGGTCTCAGATTCTGGCTTGTTTAAATAATGTTAAAATCATATTTTTGATTAAAACAACACTGAATTTGTTTAGGATATTACTATAGAAAAATATACCATCAGCATGAGAGAGATGGTGCCCTTTTACACAACTGAAGCAAATGTGTTAACTCTCCAGACACACAATCTGTGAATAATGAGTTTGCAATTTATCCTAAACATATGCAGGGAATGTTGTCATTGTGTCAGTCAAAACTGAGATTTTCACTGTGATAAATTTTACAGGAAGAAAAGGTGTGAATTTTTTTAACACTTATGAATTTTGTACCCATGGTCAGAGAGTTAAGTTACAACAGACATCCAAACCATGCAGAAGAAACAGCGATTTGCACCCTGTTTGCACTTACATATATTCCATTATGAATGGTATTGCTCTGAATTTGAGATCACATTTGGCTCCCTAACACAGCCAATCAAAATATCTATGCCGTTGGAAGATGTGCTTTCCTTGATCTACTAATGGGTTAATATTATTATTGGCATTATAAAAGACTGAGAAAGTGTCTGTAGCTTAAAATGTAACAGTAGTTAAACATACGTTGCCAGTAAAAAAACTAGCTCAGTTTTCTGGACACTAACATGATGCAAGAGTAAGTTGGATGTAAATTCTTTGACAAAGGTAACTGAAATTAACACATGCTGAACTTATATGTGCATTTGTTGTATATTAATAAAATGGTACAAAAATTATTTTATAATCTAAAAACTATTCATTCATTTATTAGAAATAATGAAAAATAATATTGTACATAACCTCAAAAGCCTATAGTATATAAGTTTTTAAAAAAATTATGAATTTTTAACAGCTCCTGCGGCAATAGTATATCTCAAATTACAAATAATCCTGGTATCTGAGGCAAACAGTAAATTTAACAATATCACTCTGCTTTTTAAAAACAAACATAAGCTGAGATTCAAGCATTTCCTATATTAGAACTAAGGCACAGTAAAAAAACTAAAAAATCAGGCAGAGAAATAGGGAAGCTTATTACTAATGACAGAAAACGCCTCATGATCCCTAACCTAAAAGAAGCTAAAAAAGATGTTTGCTAAAGGGTATAAAAATAATCAGAGTTCAAAAATACAAATGATCAAAATAAAAATAAGTTATGATGGAGTATATCAACACTACTAGCTCCAACAACAATGATGGCTAAGCTGGCATAGTTCTTCCATCTTACGATTGTAACTCGACATACGAAGAAATACAAGCATAGGTCCAAGGTCTATTCAAGATGCAATAATGTGAAATAAGTTTTTTTCCCCCTTCTTCCAGCATGCCTTCATGGTGTAACAGTTAGCACACTTGGCGCATACTCGAGAAGTCCAAGTTCGAGTCCGAGCAAAGGCACTGCACATTTTTCATGGCTCCTGCTTCAAAATAACCTAATGACTCTACAATTGCTCTTGAAATTAAAATAATGTAATGTTCGGATTATTAAAAAAATTCAGCATTATAAACTGTATACAGATACAAATTTTTCTTCACACAGAAACGTATGGCATTTGCCTTTTAAAGGGAAAATTAAAATACTTTATGCCCTTTACAATTAAAGGAAAGAATTAATTTAAAAGAAAAATAAGTACAAAAACTGCCATATGAAATTCTCATATTTAATTTATTATATTTTAAAATTAAATCACTTTCATTTAAGCAGCTACAATAATACAAGATTAAATTCATTATCAGAAATTATACATTCAAATCCAATTCAGTCAAGACCATTTGATTCAAAAGAATGTTGCAAGAACACGTAAGTTGTCACAAAACTGATAACATTCACAAAACTTTGTTTTTAGTTGAATGAATGAAGAAAAGAAAGATATACTAAAGACTACAATTTTTGATTACAAGTGAAGAAGTTCTAACTTTCAGCTGGGCCATTTTGATACAAGGTCTCAATACTAAAAAGATTCAATGAGCTCTTACCTTAAAACACTTTGGTGGTGTTTACAAGTGGATTTCATAGCAGCAGCAATCAAAAGTAAATTAAACATATCTCTCTGAAAGTAAACAGAAAAAAATACAGATTAATAACTAATTTAGAATCCGAATTGCTTAAAGTGAACTATACATACTGCAAATAGCGATAACATGCTTTTAACATGGGAATTCCCATCAGGAGGTTATCAAGAGCAGACATATTTTAAAGATATTTTTACTAGAAGAAAACGATATCAGCAATTAATACACATAACTGCATTACAAAACTTCTAACTGTAGCAACTGTTTTGATATCAATAATCAACACCACAAGATTTTCTGCAACTCAACTCTCCACCCAGGAAGACAGCCAGGCAGTCTTCCTCACTGCGGCATTTTAGCATACTGTTCTCTAATGTTCTCGATTTTGTAAACACTGCTTAGTTTAATTAAATGTTAGACAGTAAATTACAGTATCATATGTTTACTCGCATGACATACAGATATAAAAAATCTACACAGTTGCGATCCAGACTTTTTGTGTGTGTATATACCCCCATAAATACTGGTCCACAAAATGATTTAAAGGAAAAAGGTTTTGTAATAAGAATAAATGACAAAAATGTGACAGCGTCAACTGATCATTTAAAAGCAGTCTATGTTGACTGAACTGACTTCTACAACAAATCTGCATTCAGTTCAACAATCTAAAGTTACTAAAAGTGATCCAAATACACAGAATACATACCCACCATGCACAACACGTGGTGCACGATGTAAGTATTTTCGTAAGAGACTTATCACTATTATCTAACATGCTGAATTATTAATCTTCTACAGTGCTCCATACTGTCACAGTTCTTTGATTTTTGCAGATGTCATTTTGCAAGTCCCAGGTCTTTGATTTTTTCATGTGAAATTTTTTTATATGAAGGTGTATTTCATATGCAAACCGCATTTCTGCATTTCTCACATACTTATTCAAAATGTTTGTATCATTTCAAAATTTTTGTATCATTCTATCACTTTCACTTTGTTTATAGGAATACTCTGCAGTGACTGTATCAATATTGCAAGACTTTCTATAACTCAATTTTCCACCCTAGAAGACAGTAAGTCAGTCTTCCCTGGTGCAATATTCCCTGGTACATTGTTCTATGATGTTCTTCATTTTGAAAGTAGTGTTCAGTTTAATTAAATGTAAATTATGGAGTCATGTATTTATCTACATGACATACACATCATGGATCCACAAAAACATCAAGCTTTTAAGCAGGCAAATGCAAGAAATTAATTATTAGCCTTTATTAGACAAAATGTTTTTTAAAGTATTTTAGATTGGATTAAGCACATGAGGGCTGTCTTCGTGAGAAGAAAGAATGCCTTCACTTAGAACTCTTTGAGTAAATTGGCTTGTATTTGCAGTGATAGTCATGGAAGCAATAATGGTGAATGCACAACGTTGCCTAGGAATACAGTAACCAAAAGAGAAGTTTAAAAAGGGCAGGAAAAAACATAGTCCTATCTCTCAAAACATGCATTTCAAATCTTCAGAGATAAAAATTTGAATGAGTCAGAATGAAAGTTCTTGATGTATGCTGTGAGAATCTAAATTATGCCTTTCAACCACTTCCATGATATCTGGACATTGTTTAATCAGCTTTTGTACACATTTCACAAGTACCCACCATCTATATTTGTTTGCCACCTCTGGGAATTTCAAAACCAAAAGTTACAGATTATGTTGGCATTCATACTCTGCATCACAAATGAGTACTAATTATAGATCATTTCATGATTTCATTTCCTATTTATCCTTCACATCTTATAGCCTTTAGATGAATTTTTACTTTTATTTTGAATTAGTTTATTATGTGAAAGAATCTGTTTACTCCTGTCACTGCCAATATACTGCCAAATACTAGGTCGTTAGTTCAGGCTTTGCTTATTAAACAAGACCCAACTGACTCTTAGAAAAAGCATAAAACAGAATTAATAAACCAGTCAGGAGAGTCCTCCAAGCAAAAAATAGACCAAATATGAAGAGGAATTATGCTAAAAAAAAACCTTCCAATTTTCTTAGAAACACGAAATATGTTCAGTCTCATCTGAGAAGCATGCACTAAAGTTGGGATTATAGTTGCATCTACACAACTTATCACTATGTTCAGTAAGAAAACAGAGAAACGTAAGAAGGGTACAAAAAGACCCTTTTATTAAGAAACTCACATAGTTAACATAAAGCACTCCTTGTGATTACAAACCAATCAGCATTTAAGCATAACTCGAAAGTAATGAATTCAGATTAAAACTAAGTTATATCTTAAGTTAACCACAGAAATGATTAACATGCAAGTTGGCTCAAACCTATATCGACATGACAAGCATAAAGCAATGCTAAAGATGGACTGCTATCACAGAATTTCAACTAGTAACATGCCCTTCAACAGGCAGAGCATGCTCTGACTAAACAATCTAATATCTTCCTTTAAATACTAACTCTTCCTACCTCATTAGAATATGTGTGAATTATAATCAGCATTTTGGGAATGAAATGGAAAAGGAGAATAACAGTAAAGATACTGAACTTAAGGTAACTTGTCAGATAAAATAAATTAATACTCTACAAATGTGGAGAAATATCCTTAAATGTTCCCAACAACTTAATGTTAGAATTATTCTTTCGGCAATTCCCTTCATGTATTCAGTCTATTTTAGATGCGGTTTCTGATTTAACTTTAGACAAAGCTTCAGAAACTGTTTTCACAATCTTAGAAGTAAATCCCACCCCACAAGAGACTTGTGCCACTTCCCACATAGTTGAACAATCTATCTGGGATAAAGTATTTAGAAAAATTGAAAAATTACACTTATTATCATATTTCCTTTTTTCGTGGTTGTTCACCATACACAGAGATCACAATAAATCTCAGTATACTAGATTGCCAAAAAGATAGATTATTCTACCTTTTGGTATCATAGGCATTTTGGAAAAATTGGTACAAACAACAAATGCACCAAACCTTATTCATGGCAGAGAAACTCAACCAGGAAAGAAAACAGACAACTTACTCTTTGACTCAAATTTCACACTACCTGCTTGTTCTTCACCAGTGAAAATGTTCTATTGCTGGATGCATACTGGCTCTGATGTCTCCTTATGTCCTGTGAACAATTCTCACAAATTAAATTCTTCCTAATAAATACTTTTCACTGCAAATTCTTTAACTAGGCACATCTATGGTCGAAATGCAATTCCTTTGGACTTCAAATTAAGGTGACAATTTACTTGGACATTTCTAACAGCAAATGTTATTATGCCCATTCCTTCATTCCCCACATACCCCTCATTTCAAAGTGGACTTGCACCTTACGTTGTGGATACATATGACTAACAACAAAAACAAAAATAAAAATACATTTTACTGCAGGGATGTGTTTTAACCACATAAGTGAACAAAAAAAATTAATCTATGGCTCTCTTTAGCAGATATGGTGATTAAAAGTTGACCACCACACCAATGTGGTTAGGTTTTAAGCATGGATCAAACAGATGGATCAGTAATAGTACATTTGTGAAACGTGACTCTTGAAATTTTTCTCAATTAAAAAGTCCTTTCAAAAAGTTGGTGAAGGAAGAAGAGTACAGAAACCATAAGTTCCATTCCTTCTAGATTGCCTTTCATTAAAATTGGCATGAGGCAAAGCAGAATTGCCTCTTGAACGTTTTTTTTAATCAATCCATCTATTTTAAGACAATGCATCACTTGAAGTTAACAAGCTTCCTTATTGACAGATAATTATATGCATGTTAACATGCTTTCATTTCCTGCTACTGACATTATCACAGAGTTGGAACATGAAAGAAGGAAATAAATCCAATCATCCACTTGCTCATAGCTGAGAAACATGGAGATGGGGGCTGTCACAATAACAAAACTCATACACGCGACATGGTTTCTGAAGTTTTATCCATGTATAAATATTTATACAAACAAGTCCTTTTTTTTTAAAGTCATCCACAAAGGCAAATATCTGCTTAGTGTCTTACCATAATAAAAAAAAATTTTCTTCTATTTTTCCTCTCTGCACAATAATTTAGTTAAATTTAATGCCTCTAGGTTTAGTACAACAAACATATAAAAACCTTTCTGTTATCTCCCTCTGAATGCTCCAAGCTCATTTTGCAACTTTGTTTTAGTACATTGTTCAACTCAATCCACTTTCAGTCATGGAGTTCATACTGTTCGTGTTTATAGAAGGTCATGGCATCAGTGTCAGAAGTATGAAAAATTAACAAATGAAATCATTCCATTAAAACAATTCCAAGGAAAAAAATCTGTTATTACCTTTTTCATACCATACAGTTACGAAATTGCATAAATTCTTCACAAACCTTCCCATCATTCCTTCGCCTCACACACACTCCAGTAAAATTATTTCTTTAAAGGGTTATTTCACATGCAAATTCCAAAATTTACAGCATACTGGGCTAATATGCTTTACTGCATATGATCAAAACAGTTTTATCATTTCAGAATATGAAACTTATATTTGAATAAATCATCATCATAAGTTTTTTTACTGCATATTAAAAATGCTGAGTTTTAATATGCAGTAAAAAAATGTAAAAAAAATTATGAAAAATTTCAGCAGTTTTGCTGAAATTTTTCATAATTTATTCTTACTTCCCCCACCCCTTACATATACACCAACTACCTCTTTGTTGTACTTTTGGCATTCATTTCAGGGTATCTTCATGTTTTCTGCTACTGAAGGCAAAAATGTGTTCTGCCAAAACATTATCAGAACTTTTTGACTAGAGTTTATACCAATATAACTTACTATCACAAATCTTTTGTGTTAAACCTGATATTTACTTCTTAACATTTTACAACAAAGAACTGGATTATGGCATCATCACCACAGAGAAGTAATATCAACAGGAAGTATTATGACAGCAATCTATTGAAAATCTTCCACTCCAACTACATGGAAACTTATTCACAACAAAATGAAAAATGGACTAATGCTATGGTATGGCTAAAATTCAGGATTTTCATATGTTGGACATTGCTTGGCAAAAAGCTAAATGTATTTTTAAAGGCCTGACAGTTTCCTTTTGAATGGGCAAATTATTCATATTTTAATTTTATACAGTTAGCTAATATGCATGCTGTTCTTTGACATTATGATCTTAAAGAAATGAAGGAAAATCTGCTATGATACCAATAACTAAACTAATTACAATATGAAACAATAATACTTAATTGTAATACATGTACCTCAAGTAACACAAAGCTATTTTCAGTCTTTGCTAGTCTGTTTTCTTTGGAACTAACTGTATTTTGAACAGAATATATCCCTGACAGAAGAGTTGCTCATAAGTCATTTCATTGAAACTGCACCTATCTGGTAGAATTTCCCCCACCTGGATCAACTAACTGTATTTTTTGGAGGAGGTCATTGAGCAGTCATAAGGGAAAACACACATTCAGTAGATGAATTATTGTCTGGAATAGAAAAGAATTGGCAGATGTTCCATTTTTTTTTTTTTTTTCAATTTTCAACAATCTGAAACTTTTTATAGAAAGAAGACCCCTGTTGATCTAGAGCAGAGTCTTTACCAGACATTGAACTTTCAGCTTAATTCTCAGCACTGCAGAACTAGTCAAGTAATTTTGAGTCATTTATATGTTTTAGATTGTAAATACTGAAAACATGGGAGAATGTACTCAAAGTCCTTCAGGTCCAAGTTTAAACCAAATGAATTCTTCCTTAAGATGCATACATTTTTCTAAGTATTCAATGCAGGTTTCATATAAGCAAGACACATTTTCCATAAACAACCTGTACCCTTTTCCAGGCAATCTGAGGACATGGCTTTAAAGCTACCTTTGGAAAAAATGAACTAATTCTCAAGTCTGTTTTCCAAGTAACTTAAAACAAACTCATTTGTAGAAGTCTGCTTTTCAATAGATATAATTTTATAACGAAAAATGTGCATAGTTGAGAAAAGAAGCAGAAGATACTGCTCAGAAAACTCATTCTCTAGAAAATTCATTACAGCTGAAGGCACAGAATTTTTATCCAGACAGAAAAAGTAGGATTTCAGTGCTGCATAATCCTGCCGGATACAAAGTCAGTCATCTGGTTCTGGAGTAAACTGAAAGTCATAAATTTATGTCCACAAATTTTCAAGAATATTCCAAATTCCTGTATGTGTAAAACATTCACACCAAAATTGATGAACACTTTCATAAAAGACCTAGTGGGAGTGAATCAGCTCTATGTTGCCAAGAAATTGCGGAAAATATTGCACAGGCCATCCAACTCCTACACGATGCTTTTATTTAATTAACTCCAAGATCTAAATATACATTTTTTGGCCCCGTATGCAAAACCATGAAAGTTAACATTTGTTTTGTCTCTAATAAAAACAATTTATCTAGAAGCAACTTTATACTTCTTTAAAGTATCTGTAGTGCAGTTTGCAGTAATTTTAGAAGTTTCATTAAGACAAGTTTCTAAGTCAAGAACCTTATTTTTAATGCCATTTCTTTCACGACAAGGATATTTTATTACAACTGGGAAATTTTCAACGCATCATGATTGCTTATATCTACTCTGAGGCCAAAATATGTAAGTTTTAGTGAAGTCCACAGTATAAGGAGCAGTTACATTATTTTTAATGGCTATTTTTAATGCACAAAAGTTCTCGTGCAAGCCAAATTCTGTGCTACCTCTGATTTTGGCAACAAATTATTTAATTTAGCAGCATAATTCATTGACCTGTAAGACTAGTGGTGGAAAACCATGTTGTATGCCTGTGGACTTCTCTGGCTTGAGCTTTCCTAGCTCATGGTATAAAATTTTAGTTACAAAATTACAAAAAGCTGGACATTTTTTTAAAAACAAATACCAGTCGGATTTTAGAAACAGTATTGAAAAGTTGGATGGTTGGTAACCCAGACTATAGTTGTTGATTTTGGCTGGCCTGCACAGCCTTGATTAAAATAGACTAAACTAAAAATGTTAACATCAGTCACCCACCAGACAAATGCTCGTATAAAGTAATGCAACATAATCAGCCACACAGATGGAAAACTGTAGTGAAAAGTAATAAATAAATCACTAAATCCATTCTTAGAAATGACTAATATGAATGAGAAGAGACTTACATATTTTTGATCAACTAACTAGTATGAGCTCTTCATTAATAATGTTTTTATTTAAAAAATATTTTTGATGAATTTCACAAAATGACAACAAAAAATACTAATATATAAATACCTGAGCATTGCTGCCTCCTATTTGTACAATGTTATATCGTAAAGGATAGAGAATGTCACAACAATCTTCAACACGGCCTTCATCATATGCAACAATAGCCTCACACAAGGAATAACCTATATCTCTAGTTATTGTGTGATTTATTCCATGGCCATTACTGAAAAGGAATTTTAAAACTATTAGGTTAAATAAAATAATTATTAAAGGCACCATTCAAAAAATTAGTTCTTTAATAGATAAAATCAACAAAAGAAGGTATTAACAAATGGCATTACAAGGCATTAAGAACCTAATATTAAATAAGTATAATCATATATAACGCTATGTTGAATGAGATGTATCATAATAAAGGGGGGAGGAACATAAGTTAACTGCACACATACTTCACTTCATAGTGAAACAATCTAATTGCAAACATGCTTTTATTGTTTACATGAGCACAATTCGTAAAGCATGTGATGCTTTTTTTTAATGCTTCCCACAAAAGATTCTTTTCCAAGACATATACAACATGTGTTTTCTCATAATTCATTGATTTTAAAACAATTAACTAAATAACTTTTGAGTAACTAAATATTTCAGGTACACAAAGTCCAAAACTGTAATTAATCAAAGCCTGTTTCTTATTGTTTCAAATCACATTTGACTGATATGATGAAATGTTCAAATATTATTCTAAGCCAGTGCTCCGCAACCTTTTCTCACCTGCGACGCACAAAAAATCTTTCTGGAATTTCCTGGCACACCAAAAGCTAATGTATATATGTATTGATTTATACACAAAATTTACAATAAATTTTTGGTTTTAATTTGAAAAATATACAATTATAAAACCATAACATATTTATTTATATGCAATCATAATAATTATCATAATAATCGAAATTTTTTAAAAAAAATTAAAAAACAAAAATTCTTCAATTTGATTGTTTTATTTCAAATTTAAAAAAAAAACAGTTTTAGAGCTATTATTTTTAATTAAAATGGTCTGAAACCAATATATTTCGTTTAAATTTATGTTTACAAAAAAATTATATACCTTTGAGTTCCGAGTTATCAAGGAAGTTCCGAAAAAATTCAAATGCTGACACACTTACAATCACACACACAACCACACAACAGTGAAATATATAAAAACATTTAAAATAGACATTATTAAGGGGAAAAATTGTCATTGTGTATTAAATACATGATAAAAAATTGCAAAATGTCAAATACATGTATTTGATTGCGGCACAGCTATATCCTACTCATGGCACACCAGTATGCCGCGGCACACCGGTTGCGGAGCACTGTTCTAAGCAATAAGAAAAAATATACAGAGGACAAAGTCCAAAATCCAGACATCTCATATCCAGACCTCCAGGTCACCAGCCAATAAAATAAAATAATGAAGAAACTTCTTCCCCCTTATAATACCCAGAAATGGAGAACACAATACTTCCTCCTTATAATATCCAGAAATGGAGAACACAATACTCAACAAAAAGAAGCAGGTGGGCCGTAAATGCGATTTTTCTCCCATCTAACCGGCCCACCAGAAGCCGAGCAATAATGTCACTGAACGCTGGCAGTTTAGTCCAAGGTTAAAATCTAGCCAAAGGGCTGGCTGCATGGTCATTTTCATGGTTTTTGTCATGTATAACCTGTGTACGAGCCAGTTTCCCTTAGAAACTACTCTAAGAAGGCTTCCTTTATTTTAGACTGATGATAGCCCTCAAGTACTTTGCCATAAATCAAACCCATCTGAGATCTTGCATGTCATTTTCAAACACTTGTTGCTGGAGAGTAACACCATAGCCAATAACAATGTATTGATTTTACGCAGTCTTTTATGTTAGACAGTATCACACTTACGGCCCTTGAATGATTGTAGAGGCAGAGGGCTGGTGCTATGCATTTGGCTGCCCGATGTAATCTCTATAGTTCCTAAGTTCTGCTGCCTGATATCAGCCTAAATTCTAAAAGAATTTCTGCCTCTCAGTGCCTTTCCTAAATTCTGAAAATTTTGCTGCTTGGTACTCCTCTAAATTCTAACATTTCTTTCACCTCTTAATTATATGCCAGGTGATGCAGGTGCACCGGCTATGCCATTGACCCTGTTGTGTGTTAGCATTTCTCTATGTAACCTAGGCAATAAGCGAAAACACAGTGTTGACATGTCATCTTACTCATGATCTAAAATCCACTATTGCTGAAGTACTGACAATTTTGGATCTCGGAATTTGTATCAAGTTTCAATAACCAGATTTTAATGCTGAGATAACACAGTACACATTACAGACTTGCCCACTATATGTATAAATGCACATATACACATAAATAATAATCTTTTTATGTCATGTAAAACCTGTCTAAGTGCAACCATACTTCAAATCCAGGAACTAGGTAAATATTGCTGCACTGTAAAAATGAAAGGAACAATACACTTACTTCTTTATCTTATAAGATAATCAATTAACATCATTTTTATTATTAATATTTATAATATGTAACTCTTAATATTTAGATACAATTTAGATGAATATAAAAACTGTATAAGGAATAAATTAATAAATGAAATTTATCAGGTAATTCTGTCTCACCTTATTTTAGACTCAGCATATAATCAAGTTTTGAAAAACTACAATTTCAATATATGTTTCTTATAACTAAAATTAGTGTTAAAAGAACAATAAATCTTTAATATCACTTCCATTTGCCACATCTATGTTTCTTATAACTAGAATTAGTGTTAAAAGAACAATAAATCTTTAATATTACTTCCATTTGCACATCTATGTTTCTTATAACTAGAATTAGAAGAACAATACAACTTCAATATTAGTTTCATCTCCTCAGTTTACCAAAATTACAAATTTTTTCAACCTTCACACACTAATTTGAAATATCATTAGTTCTTTACAAAATTTTATTTAAATTACAGCAGTGGATTGCCTGCTTATTTTTGCTTCAAAATTCAGTTTCTGAAAAGTATACACTGGAATTAGATAATTAAATTGTATCTGATAAGCTTTTAAAGCTGAAATAATATTTTTGAAATGAATAAGTTAATAATTTTGATTTACACACTAAAATTACACAAATCTCACAGTAAATTCTGCAAATTTTAACAGCAGTCAATACAATACCTGTTTATGGCAAAAGTCTGTTAAAATATCTATTCAGCTTATCCTGCTGTCCGAAACCAACTTCTAGACAAAATAACCTTTCCCCAGTGTGTTCTAACCACCTGGTTACCAGCAGATTTAAACATAACATGAAGTAATTTGTTTTATGACAGTTATTCCGAAGGCTTGCTGACTGGAAGCACTGCGTCAGTGCTGCTGAACAACTCTATGATTCTTGGTCATAAGGATAGTCTGCATGATGCTTTGATAATGTGAACAGCCAAAAAGCAATAGTCACTCATTTGTTCATTATAAGCGTCAAAATTCAATCAACATTACAACGGTGGATAAAAAGGATACCAGTAGAAAAAAAATCTTTACTGAATTTTTCATCAATTTATGCAAAAGTACCCCTACAATCATTTTTAAATTATCAAACTAAAATGTAAGAAAGAAGGGACAGGCAGATTGGCCACATTTAAATAGTGGAAGGAATTTAAGGAATACAAATGCAGTGTGCAGGATAAACCAAGCGGATGGTCTTAACATCTGTGAACAATTACAGAATCGTGAAAGCAGCGACAATGTTGAAAGAAAATAAGGATTTATCTACTTATGAATCATCAAGTAAAGTTACTGTTGGTGTACCAAAATATTACAATATAATTAAGACGAATCTAAGAACATGTGTTTGTGCCACCTTGGACACTATATTAATTAATGTAGGCTGACTATTAAACCAAGGGCATGGGTCCGATTTCTGTGTAAAGATTGCCTGTACATGATTTCCAGTCTTGAGAGTGTGTATCTGTCTACCCCTGTAGTAAACTCTATGCAACATAAACACATGTATTGCTCAGATAGCTAAATGACCATCCCTGATGAATGCTTTGGAGCAAGTGAATGGGCACTTGAAAAAAAAAATTATTTTGTTCATGTGGATGGGTGCTGCATTCAATGAATGAATACAAGCTCCATTACATTCAGTACCACCAAGCATTTCTTCAACAATCTTGAGTTCTTAAACAAATAATCCCACTGATAAAGCAGTTGTTGAATCATATCAGCAGAACAGTGTATGGAAATGCAGCAACTTCACATTTCCATGTTCCTTCGCAGTTCCATATCCACAAGCCTTTCCATATTTCTGATTCCACTTCTGGTTCCTCAAATAAGTTATTGCTGATTAAATTTTTTGATATTTGCGAAACAGAACTGCAGCACGGGTATCCACAGAAAAAGTGTAAATCACAATTATTGGTATTGCTCTGGACATTTATTATTTGAAGAGGGGGAATTCACAGAGGAATGATGCACTTTCTTATGCAGAATGGTTTCAATTTAGGGCTACGCCATATCAAGCTATATCTAAGATATATAGAATATCAGGCTATGAAAGCTTTAAAAAAGCATCAATCCTTGTACAATGCAGATCTCATAAAAATTCCCACCACTAATGGTAACACTAGCCATTACAGGCATTGGCCACTAATAAGGCCGGATGTGATAGTCACATTACTATAGAGGCACCTAATAGGTGGGCCACCATTGCCTCCTATTGAAGAGACAGACAATTTACATCCATGCCTTCTGCGGGATTTGAAGCTAGCCCTTAGATACAGTAGTCAGAAACACTAACCACTTTCCTGTCTGGGCAGCGATGTCGCAAAAGTTAAAAGGACAGTTTAGAACAGCTCAGACAATGAAAGCTGCTCCATTCACTACACAATACTGACACTTCAGAAATATTCTGCAACTTTCGTTTGAGAGCTTAAGAAAGCAATTCTGGAAATGGTTCATAGTATGTGAAGGCCACTTACTTCCAAATCAACTTCAACTTCAGGAAATATTATTTTCCAAACTTTAATATTAACATGCATAAGGTTTTCTAAAAAGCATAAGGTTGGGAAATCACAATTAAAATTAATCAAAATATAAAAAGTGACTTTTAAATAAGAAGATGGTCAGAAATGGTTTTTATGGGACTCCTTGATATTAGCTGATAGAAAAACTTTAAATTCCTCCTAACAAGTCTTATTTGAATTTGTTTAATAAGGTACATAACTGTTTTATTTTTTATATGATTTTTTATAATATCAATTACAGTAATTTTTAGCCAAAGGCTTTTAGCAGTTTTTTTTTCTGCTCTCACAATATCACATATTGATATTAGTACATTCTTTCATTTTTTACAATAAATTATTAATTTATTTCTTCAAGTATTAATTTACTTCTTTAATTATATATATGTATATATATAGAGAGAGACAAGACTTAAAAAATTTATTAATGAACCACTTCTCAATAAACTTCGGAAAGCTGCCCAAAAACTGTTTTTTTTACTACAGGATTTTATAAATACTACAATTTTTGATGAATTATATGCAAAAAAATCATAATCATAATGCTTTCATTACATGCAGAAAATCACCATTATCAAAAATACAGTATATATTACCCATAGAGATGAGGGGTTACTATTGTTGCTGTAATGTTGGCTTTTTGCAGATACATACTGTTACAAAATGCCCAGCTGCTGTAAGATAGCTTTCCCACAGAGACGGAATGGCCAGGAAAGGCATAGTTGACAGATTTGGTGACAAAATTAGGAAGACGGAGCAAGAACATTCTGGAACGAATTCTTACCAGTTTGCCCCAGAATATTCTTAAAGGCAGGCCAATAGCTATATAAACCCTGCCTGCATGTGGAGTAGAAGTTTATCGTTGAGAGTATCTTGAGAACATTAAGCTGAGTAGTACTGTCTTGAGTTCTGAGAGCGATCGATTGAATCGGGAGCTTCACGTTAGTGCTGTCTTCACCGTTTTAGCCTGAAAGTTGTGTTGCTAATTGTTTCAGCATGTTTATCATAGTTTTTCAACAGTTGTAAACGTGTTTTTGGAACTCTCCTGTATAATATTGACAAATAAATTGTGTTTTGTTTCATCATCAAGTGTTGTCATCAATCAATCCAAATCCACAAAACTGTAGAATGCAACAACTGGTGTCAGGAGTGGCGTTTGTAAGTAAATGCCAGTGAGCCACCTACAGAAAAAAGGCCATGGCAGAGGAAATGAAGCTGACAGACTTCCTAGCTGCTGTGAAAGCTGGACTGGGAGAGATGAAAGCTGGACAAGAAGAGTTGAAAGCTGGATATGAAGAGATGTAGGCTGATGATAAAGTCGGACTGAAGGAGATGAAAGTTGTACGAGAAGAGTTGAAAGCCAGATATGAAGAGATGAACGTTGGAGAAGAAACGTTTGTGAGAGAAATAAAAGCTGGCCAAGAAAAGCTGTGAAAGCAACTCCAACAGATGAAAGTGAAGCTTACAGAAGAAACTGAAACCATAAAAGATGTGGAAGTGACAGACGCGGCATCTGAAGAGGCAAAGGATGAAGAAATGAAGGAAGTGGCTGATGAAGTGCCTGAGAAAGGTCAAGAAATGATGGATGAAGCTTCTAACAGGATTAAAGATAAAGAACAAAAACATGAAGAAATAAAAGACGGGAAAGATTCTCAAGTGTGCGAAGTAGAGAAAATGTGACTGTTAAGTTCATAGAGACTGATAGTGAAGTTACAAAGTCACAGTTAGCAAGTATTGAACCATCTGAAAATTCATGTGATGAGGAAATTGGGTACAGCTTAAGCAGAGTATTCCAGTATTGCAAGAAAATACAACCACTTTTCAAATTAAGTATATGTCTCATAATACAATTTATACAGACACAAACTTGATTCTAAACTTGGATACTTCTGTTTGTAAAGGGTTTGATTCTATTTATAACTCTGATGCAAACATTGGAACTGGTTTTTCTAGAAATAGAGGTAAATAAGCATGTACCAACTGCTAAAAGTACCGAAGTGAACTGTACACATGATGCGAATAAACTACAAAGTGGTAAGCAAACTGCTTCAGATCTTCCTGTGGATGAAAAATCTGAAAGGATTGAATCTTCAGGCTGTGATATGCAAAACAGAAATACATCTGAGAACTGCAGTGAAAAAGTATTTAACCCATATGTAACTAAATAAAAAGCTAGAGACTGAAATTCATTCTGAACTTTATATCATTTAAAATTGTTATGTAGTTAATTTGTGTATGTAACTTGTAAACAGTGTAAATATTTGTTTACTTTACTTATCTTATTTGTTTGTTTTATCACCTTTTATTTGTATTGAATTTAGATTCTGACAAAGGATTGTACTGCACGAGATGTGAAGTCCTTGGGAGGAGTCAGTATTATGAAATTCCCAGCTGTAGAAAGATAGCTTCCCTGCAAAAGCTGGTTTAGAACAGACAGAAGGAATGTCAAGGAAAGGTCAAGACCATCAAATACTATAATTAACCTTCTCAGTGGCATTGCTCTTTGAACGTGCTCAAGACCTATATTTTAACAGCAATTTTATTATCTATTTAAGTCTTTGTTCTTATAAACTTCCATTTACTAAGATGATATTTACATTATTAAAGCAAAATGTTTGAATAAAATTGTACTTTAATATATACCAAATGATAAAATATCTTATGACTTACAAAGGTAGTCATGCCACTCGGGGTTTAGGCGATTACTATTATGTTGAATTTCAGTATCAAACTATAACATTTTACATATCAAACAAATACTATTTTAATAATATCATATAAATACTACATATTGTACATATCAATTAAATCTATACCAAATTAAATTTCAAATTCTTATTAGAAAGATTTTTTTTTCCAAAGAAATCTAAAACAGTTATTTCCCTAATTTATTCTTTTTCAGCACTGTATAATTTACCATATACATTTGATTGCACAATACTGTTTACATAATTTTTTTACCTCTTAATTGCATCTTGTAAATATATGAAATCAGTTTTGCTACCCATGCTACATGGAAATATGATTAATCTTGATATTTTCTGAATAATCATTTTCTGATATTTTTTCTTCAATTAATAAATCACTCATTTTGGACTGTAGTGTTATCATATCCTTTGAACTTTACCAGGAGAATATAATGACTGTCTTGATCCAGTGGAATATATAAATGAATAAAAAATTCTTCACTGAATATAGTCCAATATGTGAAAAACATCAAATGATGTGGATGGGAATACTAAAAATATTTTTTTAGTAATTTCCATCTGCATCATTTCATATTTATTTTATTAATGTTTATATTATACCCACTACAAGGTGCATAAAAGAAATACAGATAACAAATTTTGGCCTGACTAAATTGATGCTGTAAAGCTAGGTTAAAAGTCAAGTAACTTACACCAAGCTAAAATAAAAAGTTTAAGTTGCAAGCAGGAAGATTTTTTTTAAATGCATGCCAATGCTTCCACTTCTAAAGCAAGAAAAATTCTAAAAGAAGGGGAAGATATTCTGTCAATCTCTCTAAATGAAGCTTTAAATTATATAAAAAAAAGTTAAAACAAATAGGACATAATTTAATAATAATAGTTCATTTACTTCATGACTAAGTTTAAAATATTTCAGAAAAAGACAAAATCGAGTACAGATAATTCATGGATACAGCAGTAACAAAGGTTACTAAACAAAATTTACAATGAAAATTTTTTTTTTTTTAAATTCCTTTTGCTTCACTCAAAAGATTTTTTAGCACTTTTTAATTATATACACCCTAATGGAAAGTCTCAAACTCACTGCCAGTTTTGTGGATTGGGGGGGGACATGCTCTGTTACTGTGTTTATAAATAATAAAAAGAAGTATCTTATATGAAACAATAAAATTTGACAAATTTATATAGGCTATATTTATACTTTCATAGCAGGTGGCTACCATTCAGTCACAATATAAAGCATACAATTCCATGTTTCTCAAAAGCACACATGATATGCACATGCAGTGGGTTGGCTGTTAATGCTTTTATACTCAAAATTACACCAAATGCACAGCCATTTTCCTAAATGTTGAAACTGTAGTTGTGAATATCACAAGATACCAATTTGGGGGTTGTTACATTACTCACAATTTACTTTTGTAAGTAATTCCTAATTTTATTAGCTTATCAGTTCCAATAAATCACTATGCTACAATTTAACAAATAATCATCTACTCTAAGATGAAACCCTCTAGAGAAAACTAAAACTGCCTGGAAATAGGAGGACTCATGTTATACAGCTCACTGAAATTCAGTAACTGATATATAAAAACAGAGCTGAGGACTGTAAAATGTTTTATTAATTATGATTTTTACTGCCATCACAGAAAATATTCATGCAGGAAAGCATATGAAACTTGCTACAAAACAGGTTTCCGTATCAACTAAATTTAAATTTTTTATAACCACAGATATATTAATTTATAGACAACGAATGAATGACAAATACATTTTGAAGCTCACACTGAAAAAGGAAAATGCACCCTAAAAATATCTGCTACAAAAATGGGGACAAGGTAAAGAAATACTACATTTCAAAATAAATCTGAGTTTTCCTTACATGAAAATTTTCTTCTATTTGTCAAAAAGAGCTAGGAACACTAAACTACAATCTAATAATATTTCATCATTTTTTTTAAATCAGTATGAATGCAGACTATATAGTCAGACTAAACAGCATATTATATAACATCTCTTGTACCTTCACCTTATTAACTTAACAGAGTAAATATCAAGGCAGAAGAGAAGCACACCAAAGTGAAACATAAAATTAGGCAAAGCAAGAGCTTTACATTTGGTGTAGATTTTAGTCAAGACTTGGGGCGTTCCTAAGCCATTGGCTGCCCGTGTACTTTCCGAGGATTGCTGCACCAAATTTTAAAAAAAAAAAATTAATGATTATTAAAATTTTTAGTTCATACTCACTAAGTACTTACATATGACAGACTGTATAAAAAGTACTTACAATGAATTTAACGAATTTAAAATATTTAGTCGTGGTATCACGAGAGTCCGATCGCCCACGTACTTTTAGGCGCTGCGCCTTCACTAGGAACGGCCCTGTCAAGACTCTACTGAGCTTCTTTGCTCCTGATAAAGAGGGACCTGTACTTGTTTGCAATTGAAATTGATAGTCTTGACTAAAATCTACACAAAATTTGAGGTTGCTTTAGCTAATTTTATGAAAGTATAATGTATTTTAAGTTTTTAAGCATATTTTTCAAAATTTAGGCAATAAAATTTTAACAATGCCTGAAGAAAGATCCTGAATGATCACAATCAATAACAATATTAAAAGTAATCATCATCTTGGAGTTCATTCATTATCACAGTCTTTAACAGACCAATGCAGAAAATATATGACAAATCAAGTTTAATTTTTTTTAAATCTTTTTCACAATAAAAATTTTATTCTTAAATGTCACAGAACGCTTTTACTATAATTTTTGCAGCCATAAAAAAAATCGATGTTCTTCAGAGGACACAGACTTCTCTGAGTAATACATTCATACACCGTACTGTAAACAAAACTGCTATTTACCTGATGAAGTCTTGAAGAGATGACATTAAATAATTTGTAGCATCTTTATTTTTAGATCCTACACTTGATAACAACAGATGAATGTCATTAAATGCCAAAATATGATCATCAAAATGTGGACGACATAAATCAAAGACTTCTTTCCACCTATCACCAACATTAACACCTGAAAAATAAAAATTATCACACTAACAAAAATTTTAAATGAAAGAAACAAATGAAACTAAATATATCATTGCAGACTATAATACAGCAAAATTCCAGTTTTGTGTACTTTCAGGAATCAACAGTAAGAGACATATGATGCAAGAAAATGCATAAAATAAAACAGCTCTTAATTCGTGAAATAAGAATATTCAATTTTATGAAATATTAAAACATACTAAAACAAAAATTCTTCCTGAAATACAAGAAAATTGTTTCAAACATTAAATACTACTTTAATTACTAGCAGCTGAGCTTTTCCCATTTAAAACATTATGCACCTTAAGCAGTATTAAGTTTCATTTTAGTGAATCAGACGTTTAAATTCCGAGAAAGATTCGAGACATTTCAAAATTTCATTCAAATACACTGGTTATCAAAAATTAAGGAAAAATCACAAAAATAGCGATAATTCCCCCAAAAATAAGCCAAACTGTGTAAAATTTGAATATGTTGCCAACTAAGAGTAGCTGAGTAAAACTGCAATATGTAAATTAGCGGCGATGCATTCGAAATACGTCATCTGCGAGGGGCATTAAAGTCCATGTTTGAGAGCAAGCCCACATATTTCACTGTGATACTGACATCAGAAATCTGAGATAGCCAATTCGTAACAATGACCTCCAGGAATCATTTGCCTGCAGAACTACGATGGAGAGCCACTGGGAGACTAAAAGCAGGACAAAGTTGAACAGAAGTGGCCAGATGGCTAAATGTGAGTCCTTCTGTGATTCATAAACTTTGGAGGCAATTTCAAACCACAGATTCGGCATCTAGGAGGTTCAGCCAAGGATGGCCAACTGCTACCAGCGCCAATGACCGATATTTGACAACATGTGCATGCAGGAATAGAACCACTACACCGACTCTTCTTAGATCCTCCCTTGCTGCAGCCACCGGAAAGTTGGTGTCAACGTCAACTGTGCGTAGAAGGCTTCACAAAAGTGGTCTGTATGTAAGGCAACCAGCCATTTGCATGCCATTCGCATCACGCCATAGGAGGGACCGTTTTCAGTGGGCACAACAACATATCTACTGGACGCCTGATCAATGGAGGGCTGTTCTCTTTACGGATGCGTCCAGGTTTAGTCTACAAAGTGATAGTAGGCGTTATTTGATATGGAGAGAACTTGGAACCTGTGATTATACATCAAAATCTGCGAAAGAGATGCATACGGAAGAGGAAGTGTATGTGTTTGGGATGGCATCTCTTCGGGTGGACGCACAGACCTCCAAGTTTTTCCAAGGGGAACTGTCAATGCTCAGGTTTATAGAGATGACATCCTTGATGCTTATGTGCGCTTATATGCCGGGGCAATAGATGATGCTTTCCTGTTACAGGACGACAACGCTAGACCACCCAGGGCTCGCATTGTAGATGATTATCTTCAACAGCAAACAATTATGCGCATGGAGTGGCCAGCTCGATCCCCAGACTTGAATCCTATCGAGCACATTTGGGATGCTTTAGGGAGACATCTAGCTGCTTGCAATCCACCCCCCCCAAACCCTTGCCATGCTTGCAACTGCTTTGCAAGAGTAATGGCTCTCGCTTCCTATGGAACTGATAGACAGCATAACTGAAAGCATCACACATCGCTGTGTGTGCTGTATTGCTTCTAGAGGCGATCATATTGCATATTAAAGGTACTTTTCCTATAGCAAACTGACACCTTCGATTTGTTCATTTTATACATGTGCTAATTTCTATACTACTATAATTGCCTGGTAATTTCTTTTTATGTCATTTGATACCTTACCATGTGTTGTATATTGTGAGTAAATTTCATAAATTTCTACATGCAACTTTTTGCCAATTGTGATTTTTTCTTAATTTGTGATAACCAGTATACAAAATACTCATTGAATACTTGTTATCAGATGACTCTGTCAAACATTTTCTTGTCTAAATTAAGTTTTTCCCCATTATTTTATTCTACAGGATTTTCCATTGATCCCCTCTACACGATTTAATAACCAATTCTTCCAAAAATAAAATGCAATTTCTATAGAAATAAAAATTTCATAAGATGTTCTTTCGGCAGACATCGCAAGTTCTCAAATTTGCATACTTGAAACTCATGATTACTTGATGACAGATAATGTATTCCTGATTGCATAACTCAAGAAAACAACACTAATAAAATGTACGTGAATTAATTACAAAATCTGCACTATTTTGTGGGACAAATATTGAAGCAGGACGTTATCTTAAATACCAGGATACCTGGTCACTTTAACTAATGACATTCTACAGTAACTAATCCCAATTTCATACCCACATTTTGTCATTATGCTAAAACATTCAAGCATACTATGAAAATATTCTAAATTTCCTCTCAGATCCTAACAAAACTGAATCTGCTATGCAATAATATATAAAGGTTCAATTACAATATCAAAACAAATAAATGCCTTTATTTCAGTAACAATAAAGATCAGCAAATAAAAAGAATCTCATATCATATTGCATAATAAGCTATGTGGCATGAAACTGAAGAATTCTGATTTTGTAAATGTTGCTCAATTCTCTGTTGATTGTCACTTTGTTATACACCTTGATTTTTTTTAACAGCTCAAGCAGATGCTCCAAATAATAAAAAAAAAAAATTCAATTCTACAAATGCACTTCTGGGAGAAGCACATCTATAAATGCAAAAAAAGCTCTCTAGTAACTGCAAATGTAAAATTTGACAAAGATCTGAAGGAATGCATCATTTAACATTCATTTTAACACTATCTGAAATTCCTCAGAACTCATGATATTACAAGCATTAGATCACCAAAAAAATTTCTATCACATTTCACAGCCAAACAAAATTTTCCATTCATTCAATATTTTAGTCTAAACAGGTGCCTTGAGTGCATTGTGTATGCATAACAAGAAACTTGTGGTGAGCAATTTCTGTGTCCTGACCTCAAAAAATGTATTTTTCTTTACTTTCTAAAGAATGAATAAAATAGCAAGCAGTTGGGCATACATTACAATATAGAGAACAGCAGAATTTTAACTTAAAGTACTGCACTTTTCTCAAGTTTATGAATACATTCTGCCGGGCATTATTTGGGGGGGAGGAAATGGAGCCATTTCTATTACACACTGGCTGCTAAGCTTTTCACTTTTTAAGGATAAACTACCGGGCTGCAGCCATAGCAAAATATGTAAGTTCTATGTATCCCTGAAAAGCAAATATATAAAAACATTTCACCATGAAAGAAATTAGCTCATTCTTCTCAAACAACAACCAATTCATACATGCATTTTCTATTGCCGAAGAAGGAAACAAAAACTTTTGACACTTCAGATTCTTCTGACGTATGATGTCATGATATAAATTTAATGTAATATAACATTTTCTCAATATTAATAAAAGCATAATTAACGCAGTAATATATTGTGTCAATTATACTAGGCTGAAACAAAATACTTATCAACAGCAGCTATTTATTTTAAATCCTGACATTAATAAATAATTTTTTACATACAGTGACGTCATATGCAATCACGTCTTCTTCAATGTCAGAATATGACCTTATACGTAGGTCAGTCAGAAAGTTAGTTGCACTCCTCCGTAAAAATTTTCTGTCAGAGGCTATTTTGATGAAACTTTGTGGCAACACTTCAGACATGCACCTGTATCGCGTGACGTAGCGGCTTCCATGAGGCAAGTTTAGTTTTTCTGATAATCAATCCCAAACATGTCTCGACGGCTGCAAATAGCGTCCGTGCGTGCAGTGATTCGTTTTTTGTGGGCAAAAAGCTGCAACTGCTCTGAAATTTATGAGCAGTTACATGAAGTGTATGGTGAAAATGCAATGTTACGCCAAGCTATCGCAAAATGGTGCAACATGTTTGAGAATGGACGTACAGATATTGACGACGATGAGCGAGAGGGAAGAACTGCAACAAATTCGGAAATCGCTGCTCGCGTGAGTAAATGCATTCTTGCAAACAGACGCATCACGATAAACAAAATCTCAAATGAACTGGATATTTCTCATGGAAGTGTGCACAAAATTATCGCCGATCACCTTGAATTTCGTAAAGTTTGTGCTCGATGGGTGCCACGTCTATTGACGGAGGAACATAAAGGAAAGCGTTTTGAAAGCGCATTTGCATTTCTGCAACGTTACTAAACGGAAGGAAATGACTTTTTGGACAAAATTGTGACTGGAGATGAAACTTGGATTCACCACTTCTCACCTGAAACGAAACGCAGCTCGCTCGAATGGAAACATTGCAGTTCCCCGACACGGAAAAAGTGTTGAACTGTTCCATCTGCAGGAAAGGTGATGATGACGCTGTTTTTCGACAGAGAAGGCGTGGTGCATAAGATAGAGAAGCCGTGGTGCATACAGAGTTCATGCCGAAGGGTGCCACAGTTAATGCATCTTCTTATTGTGAAACACTAAAACGATTGCGGAAATCACTTAAAAATCGACGGCCAGGTAAACTGTCAAAAGGCATTGTGCTCCTGCATGACAATGCAAGACCGCATGCAGCAAAACAAACGTGCGAACTTCTGAAAAAGTTTAGGTGGGAAGTGTGGAATCACTCTCCTTATAGCCCAGACCTTTCACCTCCTGACTGCCATGTGTTTCATAGACTCCAACCTTCAGCAAACCTTGTCAGTAGTCAACGCGCGAACGACATTTTTACAACTTTGAAAATGTGCGCGTAGCGTATGTTATAATTAACCATTCATTAATTTTAAATTAATAATTAATTGTAGCCAATTTTATTACATTTAAAATCCATATACATATAAAACTGAATAATTAAAAATATACCTTGTAAATTATATGCACATTTAATTAGAAATTTTCTTTTAACTCCTCAAGCATTCACTAATAAAAAGTACTTCAAATCACTACTAATCATAGAAAAAATCAGAAGCTATAAATCATATCTTTATTCTGGATATGATTTCCACAGGGAAATAAAATTTAAATAACCAAGAATGATACATATAAGTATTAAACAAAATACGCATAATTTACGAATGCAAAGATTTATATGTAGCATGCTTAGCAAGCTTAAGTTCTGATTTTGAGAATGTTTTTTTATAACACAGTTCTTCATTTGCCTGCATATTTATTTTTTCAATCAAAACTGCTTCAAGAGTTTTAAGACCTAAATTTGGTCGAAATTCCGTCTGATTTTTTTTAACAATAGAAAAAATTCTTTCGCAAGCTGCATTTGAATGAGGTATTATTAAGACAGCAAGCATTACAGAAGGCAATACTTTGTATTTAATACACCCATTCATATTTTTTAATTTGGCAATTTCTCCCCATGCTATATCAATACGCAAATCTACAATTTCTTTCAAATCATCTACTTGATACATGGAAAATTCAATTTCTACTTGATTAAGACATTTTTCATCAATAATGGATGGAAAAGTATTCATCAAGTAAAGAACAGATGAAAATGAGACTTCAGTTCTCAAGTTGATGTCAGCAACTTCAGCATGTTCTAGAAATGGATCACTCAGTGGAAATTTATGAATTATATATGAACATGCAGTTACAAAAAAAGCTCGCACAGAATTGAAAAATGATTTCACTTCACTTTCATTCAACTTGGCATTTTTTAAATATAGTCTTGTTATAGTAGCCAATCACTAAATTTTCATTTTCTTTTTGTTTACTATACTTCTGAAATGGAATAGACGTTAGAGTAACATCTTCATTTTCTTCAGAAATTACTGATGGTTTTACGAATCTAACAAATAAATTCATTAAAAGTTCAAAAAGTTCTCTTCTCAATTTATGTATATAAGGAGCTTGTTGTTGCAAATTAATATTTACTGTTATAAACAAAGGCAAAGTATTTTTCAAAAATAACAAGTACAATTTGGTGGTCGGTGACTGTAAAATTTTTTTAATGTTTTGCAATCTCTTTCCTTCATTCTCACTGTTATCTGGTTTATCTCCAAAAAAATTTATCACAGCATCCCACTGTTCCAAAATCCTTGTTATAGATTCTAAAAGAGACAACCATCTCGTACTGCAATATTTCAAAATTTTATGAGATTTTGCATTCTGTCCCAAAATTTGTTGAGCAACTTTGAAGCTATGCTTCCGTTTCGAACTTTTCTCCAAGTAAAAATATATATCTATTATCAACATTTCAATTTCTGAGCCAATTAATTTTTCAGTAGCCTTTTTTGCAGCTATATGCAAGAGGTGGCACGGACAACCTCGGGTGATTATACTTGGTTGATGCATTTTGATAAATGATGCTACACCTTTAAACTTTCCAATCATATTACTAGCATTATCTGAAGAAAATGATAAGCAATTTTTCCATTCTAAACCTTTGTTTTTAAAGTTTTCATTTATACAATTAAAAATACCTTCTCCTGTATTATTCGTGCATTCTAAAATAGAAATCAATGACGTAATTATCACTCCCTTTTCTTTACTGTAGTATGTTATAACCAATGGGTACAGCTTGTTATCATTACTTCCATCAGTACTTAGAGAAAATGATGTACTGCACACTGATTTTATAATATCAGCAACAGTACTTTCTGCAAGCGTTTTCACAATAGCAGCAGTTTTGGTATGACCGCAGCTAAATTTTTTTGCTATGGCAGAATCCGGAAACATTGCTTTGAAAAGCTCTTTGGAATGATCCGAAACAGAAAGCGGTAGATTATGTTCAATTAAAAAACGAACAAAATAGCATTCGGCTTTTATAGGATCTGTTTCATCATCTTTTATTAAGAAATTTGTTATTTCTTTAGATTTTACGGTGCCAAGTTCTATATGCTTTTGAGAAAACACATGCCGTTTACAGTCATCTTTTCCGCCATGAGCAACTGAGAAGTCTTTGTTGCATACACTGCAGTGTGCGTGATTCACAGAAATTTCGGACGCTTTAATGCATGGAAATTCTGAAGAATATGAATCTTTAAACTTCTGCTTTGATAATTTTGGCTTCTTCGTTCGAGGCAGCATTATGATTAAAAATCTTTCACCTGATTCACACTTCACAAGACACACGCTAAGCTCTCGCCGTAAACTACACAATGCAGCCGAATGCAGCATAAACACGCATCAGCGAGCAACCTGGGAGACAGACAATTGGGTGGAACTATTGATAAGTCGTTAACGGTTGGAGTTACTGATCTACGATTGGCTAATTCTTCAAAACTAGGAACGCACTCAACACGTGATATATGATAACACGAGTATTCAGCCAATCATCGGATGAATTAGTTGGTTCCGTTTTGCGTACTGGTTCTCCTGCTCTTGTTTCTGTAAAATCCGTAGTTTTTTCCATACTTTTCGTAGCTCACAGTTTTTCATGAATTTCCGTAGAAACTACGGAGAATCCGTAGTAGTTGGAGTCTATGTGTTTGGTCCCCTGAAACAAGAACTTTCAAAGAGACGGTACCACTCGGATGCCGAAGTGAAAGCTACAGCCCAACAATGGTTATCGGATATTGGATTTCTTTGCAGAAGGCATCGAAAAACTTGTACCACGCCTAGACAAATGCTTAAATAATGGAGGCAATTACGTTGAAAAGTAGATTTTGAATGCAACTTTAAGATACAAATAAAGCTATTGTAAAATTTCTATCCTGTTTTGTTTTCTTAAGCAGTGCAACTAACTTTTTGACTGACCCTCGTATAATATGTTTAATGTTTGGCAATGTTATTTTTATTTCATATTTTGCAAAACTTAGAAATTTTTTATTAACAAACTCTACAATTTGAAAACCAACAGTAGCAACACTTTTCAAAATAAAGCATCTTTATCTCCAACACACGAGACTGCTGCCACTCAGAAAAATTAGTACAAAAATAAGCGTTTTCGGAATTTTTAATTAATATCTTGGCTGATTAAAGTCATACAGGGATGGGAGCGGTCGAAATAGCTTCCCACGAATTTTTGGAATCAAGAATAATATATTTAATGTTTGGCAATACTATTTTTATTTCATAGTTTGTAAAACTTAAAATTTTTTATTAACAAACTCTGCGATTTGAAAGCGAGCAGTGGCAACATTTCTCGAAATACAGCAGATTTTTATTTCCACCACACGAGACTGTTGCCATTTGGAAAAATGAGGGTCAGAGTTTTTTAATAATATCTCCACTAATTAAATTTGTACAAAGATGAGAATGGTTGAAATGGTTTCCAACAAATTTTTGGAATCTGAGCAAACCTCTCTCAAAACTCAACTCCCCGCCATTCCGGAGGAGATAATGCCACAAACAGAGAGACAAATATGGATTTTAATAGTAATATTCATTAATGCATAATACTGCATTGATATTTTCACTATATCTCTAAATTTCTACAGAACTAAGAAAATATTAAGAAAGAGGTTTCAGAATGTATCCATGACAATCACTCTCACCTAGACACTGAATTCAACATTGTTCACCATTCATTTATTCATTACAAGTCTCCACATATTTCAAAAATAATTTTTCCTTCCCCAAAAGGACAGAGAATAACAAACTTCAAACTGCTTTAGCAGTGTTAACAGATAATGCTCATCCCAAAATTTGATCATTGCAAATGGTATACGAAACTATTTTACTTCAAATGATTAAATTTAAAAGCCATCCACTGCATGGCACATCTTTAAGGTTAAAATCATTGGATTTCAGCTTAAAAAAAACATTCTCACATTTTTCAATGTCTCTTGACTGTAATTTCAGTGTTATGTGTAATATTTTAGGTATCAAAAAAAAAAAATCTCACAATGCACAAAAAATACAGTGGTACATTCTTCTATTTTTAACAATAAAACTTAGAATGCAAGAAAAAGCTAATCTAAGGAATCTTCACTTGGAAAGAAGAAACGTAATTCAAGAGGACATGGTGAATTTGATGCAAATTGTGAAATCCAAGAAATTTCACATAATGAAAAGTTATGATGTGGAAACTAACTACACAGATATGACCAAAAACTTCCTTGATTGCACATTAATTGTAGCAAAGAGTAATGACTCTCATAGGCAATTCTCAACAATATTTGCATAAGTGTTGCTAGAATTTTATGGCCCAAATATCAAAATGTGTTACCACATTTAGATGAAATATATTTCCAAGAAATGAATAACTACTGATCATCTGTTCCAAAAAGAAAGGATATCACCACGAATAAAAATAATGCATTGTTATTAGGAGTTCACCTATGATTCATATGCACAATACCAATCTAGATGGAGCTACCTAAGAACTACCAATCGCAGACATTTTAGCAAACAACTAGACATTATTTGAGCAACAGTAATGCAGTCCTAAATAACATTAAGTACTATGATTACATGATACCAACACTAAGGCTACATGCCTATATAAAGGAACGTTTTCAAGAAGATTATTCTAATGGAAATTGGTATACATTTACATTACACATGGAGAAAACTACAAAAAAACTCAAATAAGATCTTACAGTGAAATACAGTAAAATTAGTGATTAATTAAATGAAGCCCACAGCCAGCTTTTCCAGATATTCTGTGTAATATACTCCAATTTTTCTGGTAGCCTTAGAAAAAATCCTCATAGAAAAGATTAGTTACAGCTAAGACAAGCACAAATGCATTTGACGGCTATCTAGTGCTATTGCAAAATATATTTAGGCTTACCATATATTTTACGGTCCAACCCAAGACATATTTTTGAAATTATTTAAAAGTCTTAACAGTTGACTGAAACATTACACTTTATTTATTCAGATTGGACATAAATTTTTCAAGAAATGATTTGTTAGTTTTAATTACATCATAAAATTGACAACAAGAAACTTCTGAATTAATTTTAACATTTAGCAGACGTTTAACAGTAGACACTGAAAGTTTACCCTCCCCTTTCTGCAGATCAAATGTTCTCCTTAATTGAAAAAATTCTCTCAACTGAAGCAGATGTCTCAGGCAAAGACATTGCAAATTCAACCATTTTAAAAATATTGCAACATGAAATACCAGTTTTTTGAAACACCTTAAGAATTGCTTTGCACTTCTCTTCAATAGTATCTGGTACTTTTCCAGAACCTCATCCACAATTTATCCTTTGGTTTTGAATTACTGGATTGAACAATGTACATTCATCAAATAAGTCGTCAATATTTATTGAATCTTTTACAATTTCATTAACTTGAGCATTCTTTTCTAAATCAGACCAGGCAATTTCAGTTCATAAATTTAGCCACTGAAACTTACTAACTTTATCAAAACTGGTTATCCACAACTCTAACTATTGAATACTAGAATTATACAAACTGTATATGCTTGAGAAGTTTTGTTTCTAACCATCATTATTCTCTTTTAGAGTGCATAGCAATTCTTTGGCAGAAGATGGTATAAATCTGTGGGTTTTTCTTTCCTGAAGTTGACAAATTAATTCAGACTATGTGTGAAATGCTTCTGTTGCTGTGATAAAATTAGCTTCCTATTTCAGAACTATGTTATTAAATAACTATAGTAAATAACCAATGTAAATCTAAATAACCAGTTCACTTTCTAGATTTTTAAAATAATCAAATACTAATTTTGGGTATTTGTCACAAGGTAGGAAGTATGATTTTAGGTCATCAAAAATGGAAATAATTTTATCTATTGCAGATAACCAACTAAGGAACCTTGCACTGCTATGAGATGATACTTTTTTGCAATCTCTTTCCACAAATTCACAAAACTTTAAGTTTCATTACTCTTACTGTATATAGGTAAAAATATTTATAAATTTTTATAACAATAACTTCTATGTCCACAGGTAGAGAATCACATGCTGTTTATACTGAATTATATACAACGTAGACTGAACAACCAATTACTAAAACAAGTTTATCTAAATCATTCTGAACACGTCTGAACACATTTTCATTACACTTTCTCTTCACACCACCAAAATTACTGATAGTCTTATTGGCAGTATAACAAACCAAGTTTCTTCAAGTCCGTATTTTTTCAAGCACTGCAAAAGATACTGAGTCAAAATTTGAGCAGTTTCATCAGACACTTCAACAAAATTTAAAAGCTTAACTTGGAATTCCTTCTTGCAGCTTGAAATAAATTACAACAATCAGAACTAGTTTTACTTCACTTGTGTTTGAGCTATCCATTGTTACTGTTACATAATCAATATTTTACAAAGAATGCAATATATTATCAAATGTAAATGGCAAAATAACTGCCTTGGTTTTTGTTCCAGCAGATGAAAATTTTGGATCAAATAAATTTTTAACCAGTTTAGATGTGCAATCTGATGTTTTGAAACTGAGTTTGTGTCTTACCAGTGTGGTATGAAAACGTAGCTTCTTTAGCAGCACAATCCAGATCACTGTTATTGCTATTACTACCTTTGGCTTTAAAAAAAAATTCTTACATTTCCTGAGGTAGTAGCATTAACAGTACTCCTACTACATTTAGCTGTTTTCATGTGATCTGCAATATTGCCCTTTCCTTTATATGCAACAGAAAATTCTCCAGTATATAGTGTGCAATAAACACATTCATTGTTACAGTCATCACATATTTTCAAAAATCTGCGTTCATGCTGGAGGTTAGCAATAAACACATATTTTCTGTTGCCTATTGCTATGATGAAACAAAAAACAAATAGAAAAAATTGGAAGGCTTTCAGATTTTAAATTAAGTCCAAAGAGGCATTTTTGTAACATTTTGTGCGCTACCTTTATTTATTAAATATCATATCCTTCGCACTTAAACCATAAAATTCAGTTCAAGACAAATATCGCAAAATAATTTTACATTGAGCATATCTTTAGAATTTCCGATACAGTCTCACGAGATGGAGATAAAAGTGTTTTTTCTGCATAACGTTGTCATTGCTCACTTTGAAATCTTTGAGTTTGTTAATCAAAAATTCGTTAATGTTTTACAAAATATGAAATTCATAATAAAACAAATTCCTAATTTTAAATTTGGGATTCCAGATGCCCATATTCACAGTAGGATCACGTCATTCAAAACTGGATGACTTTAGGTACCGTCATTTTATCACAATGTGAAAAACATACACACACTGGTGAAATAAATTAAGAGAATTTGCATATTTTATCGAATTGCATAAAAAAAACTGAACTAAAGAAAAAAACACTGCTTCTAGATAAAAATGCAAATCTTGTACGGCAAATATGTAAGCGTACACGTGCGTGTAGGCGGAACCAGCAGAAAAATAGGCTTTATAAGTGTGTGGAGGGTAAGATGAATTACGTTTGCTAGCACACCTTGGCGAATTTCTTGGTGTTATCTTGCAGCAATCGGTTAAATTCACATGGGAAAAGTAAAAATGAGTAACCACTAACGTTTAGATGATGGAATGAGGTGGCGATTTGTGGGGAGGCTAGAGGCAGGCCAATCGCAAGTCCAGATATGCAGAGAGTTTAATTTAATACCCAGTGTCATGTGTAACCTATGGAAAGTTCCAGGATACTGGATCCATTGAGAGAACGCCTGAGCAAGGTTGCCCAAGAGCCACGACGCCCAGAGAGGATCACTATTTGTCTATTTTAGCGAGGCATAACAGAGGGGCTACAGCTTCTCAGCTCTCTCGGGACCTGTATGAAGCCACAGGAAACCGTGTAACAAGGGATGACCGTTTCCAAAAGACTGAACGAGAGAAGGTTGTTTGTCAGATGACCAGCTGTTTGTGTCCTGCTCATGTCCACGGACAGGAGAGACCGATTAGCATGATGCAGGCAGCATAGTGATTGGAATATGGAGCAATGGGGGACCGTTCTGTTCACCAACAAGTCCTGTTTTAGCCTAAACACCTATTCTCTTGCCATACTTTCATATGGAAAGAGCCAGGGACCCGCTACCTACCCTCCAATTACCGGAAAATCAACAATTATGGCAGTGAAATGGTCTGGGCAGGCATCATGTTGGATGGCCGTACACCTCTCCACGTCTTTGACGGAGGCTCTGTGACTGGTCTGAGGTATAGGGATAAGGTCTTGGAGCCCTATGTTCGCCTTTTCCGGGATGCAGTGGGCCTTATTTCCTTATTCCCTTATTTCCAGTATGACATCACGCTGCGAGGACTGTATGGCTGTAAGAGGGGACCATACACCCTATTAACCCAGTTCTTTTGTGTCTTCTGCAATCGCTGTTTCAAACCTTCAGACTCCCATGAGTGTTACACACGAACATGTGTGTCTATTATAACTGTTGAATGTTTTTTTT
>KK120235.1:547202-557412 GCA_000611955.2 Stegodyphus mimosarum
CATAATAGAAAGGGAAAAAGCAAAAGGTTTTGATGATTTTATTAATTACCAGTGGTATTAATCTTACTTTTTCTATGTGGTATAAAGCCCAGTGCCAAAAGTTATGGCAAGCCAATAGTCCACAAACCTATGAAAAAAAGCAAAATCAAATCATTTATAAATCAACTAAAAAAGATCCCATGAAAATACATGTTTAAACTTGTCTCACAGTAGTTTGTTGTTGCTTTTGGCATGTTAAAATGTACTAAAGATAATAGAAAAATTGTTAATATTCTCTTGAATAACTACAATTCAAAAACTCCTAAAACTTAAAAAAATGTGGATGTCATATGCTGTCTTTTCTCCGTGCAATAACATCTGAACATGCTTAAAAAATACGAAGTGTTAAAAGATATAGTCAATACCTTCCAGTCATCCAATGTATTTCTTAAAAATGACACACCTTCATCCACACGCCCCTCCATTTCAAAAACATGAGCTAGAGCATGTGTAGACCAAGCATCTTTTGCATTTATTTCTAGCCCCTACAAAGAAAAAAAAACGTGTTTATATCACATCAAAGAATGACAAAATTATAAGCACACATACAAGCTGAAAAAAGAATTTCTGCATTACATGTAATACATTTTTAATGGCATTAAATAAAATGTATCAAATCATGGTCTATGAACAAAGCAAAATACTAATTACTAGCCTAACCCCAAATTAATAAATTTGTTCCTATCTTCAAAAACTTCATGAAGTTACAGCTTGGTTTATTTCTTTAAGGTTCATATATAATTACAACCAAATGTTTTTTGTCAGTCAACTTTTACACAGAATTAAAATTTAAAAAAAAATGTATAAAATGTTTATATTGTTTTAAGTTTTCATGAACATTTCCTGAAACTGTAGCAGAGAGTTTGTATAATTTACTAGAAATAAAAATTTTATGAATGGCTGAAATGGAGAAGAAAATGTTTACATTACTCATTATTTATGTTCCGACATTTTTAGTTATATTGAATAACGATTCAATAAATTATTTAAATATATCCACTCACTGCCCACAGCAAAAATATTACTGCTGAGTTAAGAACTTGTTTTAATATGCACATTACAATTTACTACCTCAATTCAAAAATCACAGTATTCTCATAAATTCACATAGCATGCATGTTTATTTTAATCGATTGCGTGTGTAAACAACATATAATCTACCTCAGGGAAAACCAGGTGTGAGCAGGTATATAAAAGAAAAAACCTTGATATGAATAGAATTTTCCCAATGAATTCAAATATGTAATTTTTCTCTATCAACCATACAAATATTTTTATCCACATATACATATATATCAGAGAGATATCACTTAGTATTAAAAGAAATGTACATTGTACAAAAAAAAAGGAGGGGGACAGTTCCATATCTCTTGTTCTACTCGACTGATTGACGAATTTCAAATTGCGTTTTTCATGTCTCGAAAGTTTGACTTAGGATATGTATGAGATTTATATATAGCATTGTTCTAATATAGCTATTTTGACACAAAATCAGACTTTTTCTGAAATGAAATGCCATTTTTTCCCCCTATTTCGATTCTACAACTCAAATTACACCTAGATACTAAATTTTAAATTATATTAAGAAGTTTATGAAGAAATTCAAACATTTATCTTGGCGCATTTTTTTTCAGTTTGCACCAAGAATAATTCACTTGGCGAAATTCTTAATTTATAGTAACCTACTTACTTTACTTTTTTTCATTGATGCATGTACGAAAAACAGGTCATCGTTCACTCTTTAATATAATTTTAACAAAATGCGCAAACCACATTTTTATTATTATCGTTTATAATAAATACACCAAATTTCAAACTGCGCCAAAATGTAAATCCACGTATATCTTAGGAAATTCTGAATAAAAAAACTTCTTAATTTTTTGCAGGTGTGCCTAGAAATGCATTTAATTTAGACGTTAAAAATTTTATAGGTTATCATACAAAAATATTTTCGAAAAATTTATAAAAAATATTTTAAAATGCACATTTTAAAAATAAATTACAAAAAATGGGCGAATTTTATTTGGAATGAACCTAAATTTCGAAATGCAAAAGGAAGAATCAAATAAGTTTAATTTAAAAAAATGATATTCATAAATATATATCAAATTAAATTAACATGGAGGATTATCTAAAACCTTGAGAGCTATTTTTTTAAAAACTGCTCATGCGATTTTTACAAAACTTGACATTTTCACTAAATTTGAGTTGTAGAAATGAAATATGGAAAAAAACTTGTATGTTATTTCAGAAAAAGTCCGATTTTGTGTCAAAATATCTATGTTAGAAGAATGCTATATATAAATCTAATATATATCCTAAGTCATGCTTTTGAGACATGAAAAAACAGAAGTTGAATTTTGTCAATTGTCCCAGTAGAACGAGAGGTAAAGTCCTGCAACCCCCCCTTTTTTTTTGCAGTGTGCATGCCAAATATAACAATTTAATTTGTAGATTACACCTTTATAAAGCATATGTGTTGGGGAGTGCTAAGTTTTGTAGCCACCAAAGGGCCCTACATGACACAGAGAACATCGCCTGCTTACCTAAGAGAAAGAGATGCCAATGACAAAACAGATTTGTCGTACCACATAAAGGTGGTGATTTTTTATTCTTGTTCTGATTCCATGAGCGCGAGAAGGCACCAAGTAACTCTAATTAAATGTCAAGTGATGTGAAATTTCTTTGTATTTAACTAGCATAAGGAAGCGCTAAACAACTACTTTATTTTACTCTAATAAGTTATACTTATTAAATGTTCTGTGTGTGAAAAGGATCCTCATTCCTTTCCAAGTTATGTCGCCTTATTTTCCTCATATCTGTGAAACTGTACACTGGTGGTACACCTTCAAAGTACTCCCTTTCTAAACTTATACACTAATCTAGGCAATTCTTTTGTAACCAGGTCCGGAACTCATTTTTGTGGATACTTTTTAAATACCTATCTCATAATCCAGTTGGACATATAAGTCATCTTTAAAAAAGCTTTGTCCCTTCAGCAGTGTTTTCTGTTTTGGAAATAGTAAGAAATCACAGCAATCTAAGACACTTGAAAAGGCTGGGCAATTTAAATGGGTAATCGCTTTCCAACCACATAATTTTCCCTAAATCTGTCTGAAGCCCAAACTTTGCATAAATCTTTTTAATACTAAATTCTTCATTTAAAACTTGGCTAATATTTCATTGATTAACTTGCAGTTTCTAAGTTATCGCTGTCTTACTGAATCACCTCTCAGATCATATTACATTTTACATTCATTTAATATTGTTCTGTATTATGAGTTCATACAGACCTCTTTAAAAATTTTGCCAGATGAGCAGTATGAAGCCAACACTTTGTTGAAATAAATTGCAACTATACAGCAAGGTGAATATCTATAAATGGTTCAAGAAGAAAGCGTTAAGTCAAATTCTTCTCAACAGGCAAAGAATCTGCAACGACTAAAATCATTCACAGAGCAAAGTCTAAAACAGTAATCGCCGAGCAGAAGTTCACTATAATTGCACAACTCTCAACTGAACTACTCAGCTAACTAACCTCAGGCACTAATGCAGCTGTACTTACAAGAAAGTGCAAACACTTCTAGACGTTTTAAGAAAAATCGTTCCAATGTTCTAAAAAATAGTTTTTCTGAAAATTTCCTTAATTAGTTGGCAAGAAATCATAAAACCTTGCCAAAAGAACTTCTGCCCATATTCCAAATTTCTAACTGAACTATTATTACAATTCACACATTGGTCAATTCATTCATAAATTTTACTAAACAAAAAATGCACAATAAAATTATGACATGAAGTGCAATAAAATAAATAAATAAACACAATACATATTAAAACAAAATACAATAAACCAAAATGCCACAAAAATTTTATAAATGCCATAAAAATACTGTAAACCAAAATCACTCGTTTCATTCTCTTCAAAATTCCCTTAATGGTATGACATTCAATTCATAAACCAGGACTTTGTTCACCTTTTCCCTGATTAAACTAGGTTCTTTAGTGAATGAGGAATTACAAAGAGCTTATTAAAACAAAATAAACAGTTATTGAACAAAACAGCCTATTACTATTGACTGCTTAATATACAGTAAATATAGGACCTTTGAAGAGTATAGAAAAAATGCATCATGACTTTTCAGATAACCAGATGCTATTCACCTTATTTTAAAATGGTGAAGTTATTGATTTACTTTATTAGCATCCAAAATATCGCCCCTTCAAACCCAACAATAATTAGCTAGCATTTTTTCCACTTCATTGTTCCTGGTACTCTTCTGTATGGCATAGGTAAAACAGAAAAACTTCCACTCATGACTCTAAAAATTGTCAGACAACCTTTAGCAGAGAGTCCAAGAATTCAAGACAGAAGAGAAACATGCCACAGAAAAACATGAAATTAGCAAAGCAACAACCTTGTGTTTGGCATAGACTTTAATCAAGACTATTGATTTTGAGTGCAAATAGGTACAGGTCCATCTTCATCAGGAGCAAAGAAACCTGCCAAAATAATATTCTGAGATCAAGAGCAGATTTATTTGCTCCTGATGAAGAAGGGCCTGTATCTGTTTGCCCTCAAAATCAAAATACCGCTATCCCTGCAGGTTAAAAAAATTTACGAAATAACAAGAAGTACATTAAAAACATGGAAAACTTATGATTACTTTCTTGTCTCTCGTATTTAATTTACATCTGTTCATTGCCCTGTGTTGGCAACATTCTTTTGCACTGTTGTCCTTATGGAATTTGGTAACTAGAATTTGGTGATCATTCTTTGCCTGAGCTTCTTTAGCTGAGTGACTATTTTTAACCGCACTATGTGATTGGATTTTTACTAGATGTTTCTATATGGATATTTAACTACTGTATGTTTAAATGACTAAAATGGCTAAAATATACAGCAAACACAAGGTTGTTGCTTTGCAAAGAAATGTATCTCAAGAAACATTACAACCTACATCTTTCTATGTCCATAACAACTTGCATGCAGTTTTGCTGCATCTTATGAATTCATAAATTCTGCTCAAAATTCCCACTGACCAGCATACTGACTATTTTTAAACAAGTGATTTTCAAAGTTTTCTCAAGGAGTCTATCTTCAGCGATTACAGAATCATTTATATAATAGGAGGATAATGAAACCAACATAATTTTTATCAATTACTTTAAAATATTTTTCGAAAATACAAACTCTGTATCAAGTGCAGGCAGAAAAATCATAGCAAAGTAGATAAATAATAGATATAAACACTTTGGTCAGGTACAAGTGATTTGTGTTTTGGCTTTTCCTTCTTAGTATAATAACTTCTCCAAGCACATAACATTCTAGTCATGCCAAAAAAAGTAATAATATATATCTGATCTACAAATATTTTAACACAGCAAGTTAAATCTGCAAAATGTGGATCAGCAGTTCTTTCCATACTCAAACTTCTTTCAATAAGGTTTTTCTAGCTCTAATCTACTCTCAATTATAATGTGACGTCCAATCAATTACAATGTTTCTAAACATCCACTGCTTGAGAAGTACTGATTTCTTGCAAAAATGTCAAGGTTAATTTTAAGCACTAATAATTAACAAAAACCTTGCAGCTGCCAAGAATCTCATAATAGATAGAATGGCATATAGTCACACTTAAAATGTTCTACAAGTTAAGCTTGATGTTATTTTACACACCCTTTTAACTCACTACATGCAAAGGAAAATCTCGTCAGTTCTGCTGTTTTCAAAATTGCCGATTCAGCAAAAAAAAATTATAATGCCTATCACAAATTCAAAAAAAGATCCAACACCCTTCCAGCTATAAATTATTCCACTTTCAACTATGCACTTATATACACAGTTGCAGAAAACATATCAGAGGGATACAATCACTATCCATACACAGATTACATCTACTGCATGTCTACATTTTTACATAATGAAACATTATAAGTCAGTGTAAATAAACTGAAAAAATGTAATTTGGTTTTATTTGAAAATGTGCACTGACTTACCAATTCACTATTACAGAATCTATCACTATTACAATTTTCAGTTTGAAAGTCAATGCATACTGAGCAATTCATTAGGCTCCCAGTGATTGAGTGGTCCACTGAATTGCTGCAGTGAGACTACTGAATTGCAGCAATTCCTCAGGAATTGATCCAAAGCAAATAGGGTCGGGCTGTATGGTTTCTTTTCCTGTTCTTCCCATGTTATGAACCAATGTCTCTTAGAAAGTCCACAATGAAGGCACCTCTCCTCTCAGGCAGATAGCCCTTTTGGCTTTGCCATGTTCAAACAACCGAACCCAGTAATCTTCTATAACAGTCTACCATTACAGCAATTTTCTTTTTGAAAATGTTCAAGACTGAGAAATTCTCCATAACGTTTTTAAATATTCCTCATAACAATTTAAAATATAAATACACTAGAAAGTTTGAAAACTTCAAAACACTGCAGAAAACTTACTGAACTACTCAAAAATTTAAAATATTTCTAGTTCTATACATGATAATTTTAAAAGCATGCACTTTTGCCGCTATGTCATTAGTCTAAAAAAAAGAAGACACATTAAAAAATTTCTGAAATGAATATATGTTCGCCAATTCAAATCAATGAAATTTAAACCTATCATTGCATGAAAATCTAAATGAAATTTTAAGAGAACAGATTAAAAAACCTAAATCAGATTTGAGTTTCAAAAAAAATATTTTAATTGAGAGACAATGAAGATACACATTTAAAGTGCATTTTGAAGACTACAAAAATATACCCTATGAACCCTATCATAAAGAAAGGACTGGATTCAGCAATTGTAAGACCACACAACTTTTGCATGTATAGTTCTAATTTACATATCCGTATCAAAAAAAGGATTACCCAATTGTACGTGAAGAATAAACTAGAAAGACAGATGAACAAACAAAACATTATTTGAAATTTATAGCTCACAGTGTTGAATCTTAAAAGGTTCTCTCAAAGTTCAATTTAAAATACTTTTTTCATTTTTTTTAAATTTACTTAACTTTACTGAAAAATACTAGTACTAAATTCTGACTTTAATACAAATGCATACAAGTCATACAGCATGAAATATTTGTACATGGTTGATCAACACAGCCTTTAACATGTAGAGTAAATGGCATTTTGGAACTTCAAAGACTAGGAAAAATCAACAGTAGCCACAACAGGAATCAAATTCAAGGCTCAGACCAGAAATCACCAAGATCAGAAATCAAATTCACTTGCTAGCTGGGTGTGCTGGCCACACACAACAAAAATGCCATTTAACTTCAAATAGATCTTATTTTCAAACAAGGGAAAAATCAAATTACTGTAAAAAAAAATAAACAGTAGACCATATCGATTCTTCTAAGCAACATGGACAATTCAGGAACCATAATCACTGCTCATATTGGGAAAATTTTGAAATTTTGGGAAAACAAATTACTTAACAAATTTAGAGTGCATTTATTTTAGGCTCTAAAATTATTATATATTATATTTTATTCTTTATTATATTTTAGGGTTTAAAAGGAGACCAAGGAATTGGGTAAAAGTAAATATACCCAAGCTTTCCTGAAAACAAACTTCCGATGAGGCAACTAGGAAAACATGATGAATTTCTTTCACTACAGAAAAATAACTTATGTCAGATAATTCAATAAGTATAAAGCTACTGCTCCACAGTAATTATACCTAAGGTGTTCCTATTTAACAAACCTCTCATGAGGCAGCTAAGAAAAAACATGACAAATTTCTTTCATTAAAGAAAAATAACACAATTCAATAAGTATAAACCTTTAAACAGAAAATTTAGAGAATGATAAAGTCTAAATACACTGTTAATAAAATGAAAAATCAATATTTATTGGTTAGCAATTTTATTTATGCCATGAAGGAAAAGAAAATCCATCACACTAACAAGTATTTTATTAAGTGACAGCGTTGCAAATGGCAAGAATACAATGAAAATAACCTCAACATTTAACCATGTCTAAAGACTCCACTCATTCATATGTAAAACCAACATAAACCAATTCATTCATTTGACAGAATGAAAAAGTTTAGAGACCATCTGGATAAATTAATTTATATTTACTATTCATATGCTACAGCCATGATACAAATTAGTACAGAAATGGTTTTTCTTCTTAAATTCAGACAAATTTTAAGCATCAAAAACACTAAAACTTCTAGAAAACACTGATCACATCATTCAAAAATCGAATTTGAACTTTGAATCAAGCATTTTGTTACATATTTTTTATTATTACTACACTTATTTTGTCAACATGACAGTTCACATTCAAAATAAAAAATAAGTACTAAAACAGATATCAAAAATAAAAATTTCACAAATATTCAATTTCCTGAACTTTTTTTATACAGAAATTTTTTAAATAAGTGGTCCTAAATATCGGATATGATACTGAAATTATATAAAATACTTTTCTTCGATATGTCCCTGGCTATAACAAGTTTTCTTTTGCTTTAAAATTAAAAAAATAGGTACATTACCTTTTTTGCATTACTTTCTGCCTTTTTATATGATTCTATTTCTACCAGTCCAAATGCATACATTCCAAATAAATGGCTGTGGATATTAAATGCAGAGATTTAACATATGTCTATATATCTATCTATATATATATATATATCCACATATTATATCAATCATAAAACGGGTTTTCCAAGAATTTTCACCAGGTTTAATTCGAGTTTTTGCGCAATTTAGAGACTGCAAAAAATATGTATTAAAAAACATATAAATTGAAAAAATATTAATTTAACAATTACAATATAATCTCATTCATATAAACTATTTAAAATTTAAATTACATTGTAAACAAATAAATTAATATATTAGAAAATATACATTAAAAAAAGTATTTCTGTATTTGCAAACAGCTCATATTCAATAAAAAATACCACAAAAAAACACACTCGCTTCTTCAAAGATAGCATATTTCCATCACTGTATGTGTAGAATGCAGCCTCCCCACCCAAAAAAGGTACCATCTCTCATCTTAATAGCCTGATTAACAAAATTTTAAGTCTCAAAAGGAATATTCAGCATATACATATTAAAGATACAGACAGTTACCAAAACAGAATGCTCTGAAGACCCAAATGCTGGAAAAGTGAAACTTAATTCCCCAAACTGTGGTTAACGTTATTTCCAGCAAAAACTCAATGTGATATGTGTGTACCAGTTGCGGAAGATCACATTCCATATTAAATTCATAAGCACTAATTTTATTGACTTATTATTATTTTTCTCTGAACTCTTCTTGTTGCATATTATTATCATTTTTATTGGTTCACGCTGCAGTTTTATATCATATGTATTGGTGGTTCGCTTTAAAAGGCATATAGGCCTCATATAATACATTTTTGTTGGTTACATTTTACAATTGAAATATATTTACGCTTAATTATTAAATTCTTAGACTGAATTTCCTTCAATTTATTCCCACATCTTTAATAAATTAAAAATAACTTGCCTTAATTTTACCTAAAAATAAGCAAATTATGAAAACGTTTCAGAGAAAATTTACCAAAATATAATTTGAGAACTAATAATAAGAACACTGTCTCTAGTACATTAAATTTTTCTTCGATGTATAAATAAAAACACATATGGTTGTAAGTAAATAATTGTAATCTTTACTTTTTACTACAGCCTGACACTTAATGGTGTTTTGATTCTGATGTCTCTAGCCTTGAAGAAAATTACGAGAAATTATCTCTAACACGGATTGCAGATTCTCACTGGTCAACTGGATTCTTATTAATTTTAACTGTGAAAAAAGGTGTTCTATTCACATATTCCCAAACAAAGTGATTGTTTTTTTAGTGCAAAAATTTGTAACTGAGCTTATTTATTTTTGACAAGAACAAATAAAAGGTAAACTATGAATAATTATAAATAAAAATTAATGAGATGTTACAAAAAAGAATCTATCTTTAAACTTTCAAATAAGATTTATAACCCATTTTAATTTAATTAGTTCCATTCTTAGATTTTTTAGGTATGTTAATCATGTTCGTTTTTAATAAAAATGAAAATAATGTAAATTCGGAATTAAATAACTAAAATCTCCTGAAATCTTTCCAATAATTGAAATATCTTTATGCGATGCATAAAATTGCTTTTGGGATCGCCAGTTTGCGATCCCTGCC
>KK120235.1:557433-582419 GCA_000611955.2 Stegodyphus mimosarum
CCTTCAATGTCTCAGATGATCATACGAGTAAAGAAGAGGAACTTACTTTTCAAAATACTAATAATCCTACAGACAGCATGAAATTCCTTATATGTGTAAAAATTAAGTATGACCATACTTCTAATTAATATCAAATACTTGCATTTATTTCTGGGTTATTTGTTTTTCCACAACAATTTTTTAGCCCTATTCCAGTTTTACTTTTCCCACAATATATTATCATATACATACTGAAATTTAAAGTTTCTATTCATGTTTTATAATCTAATCTGTTCGGATCTGAACAGACACTTTTCTCTGCCTCTGAACAACACAAAAATCAGCAGAAGCGATTTACAGAATGCTCTGTGGCAACACTGTGAACTTACGAACTTGCTTTCAATTTGTTTGATGCAGCTTCAATGCTACTGATGATATGGTAAATAGATTCTAGGTTACATTCATTTGTTTGATATTCTAATAAATTCCCTTTTAAACTAGAATGAATGTTGATATAGAGTTAAATACTGCTGAAGCACACATGTAGAAATTTAGATGGCCATTTAGATTCATTGCAGAACTTCGTTAGATATGGCATGCCATTATTGCCAATTGTACATAATCCATGAAGTCAGAAGAAAAAAATTAATAAAATTGTATTTAACATTTTTTAGAATTCAGTCTTTTGGGCATGTAGTGGTAATTTTGGCAATCAAATGAATCACACATTCATCCATTTTTTTGAGAAATAAATTTTTCACGCAAGTTTGTAGTGGCAATCAAATGAATCACACATACATCCATTTTTTTGAGAAATAAATTTTTCACGCAAGTTTGTACACATGGCTCTACTTTCATGACTGAACAATAAACTAATCAACAAGATTTGCAAGTAATGAAATATATAATAAAAGCAGATGTTTGAACTAATGCAGCTAACTCTCAAATAAATCTATGAAACAGTCAAATTTACAAAGTTAAAATAAATTACTAAAGGAAAACAAATTGCAGCAACAAGAAAACGTTACCAGTGGGATATATGATTCCCTTAACTGTTAAATCATGGTACATTTGAGTAATGTAGGTAAAATGACAGTATTAAAGAAGTTTCTGAAATGCCTTTAATTACTCTTTGTAAAATGCATATTCCAAATCAGTAGGACCCTGTAGATATTAAACAATCTCTAACAACCAGACAGGGCTTTAAGCTCCAAGAAGGTTTATATGATTTATCTGGTTTTTTTTTTTTTTTACATACTTAAGAAAACGGAGAAAATTTTTATCCAGATAATAATGCCAAATGAGTGATTAAATGCACGGCATCAGCAGCCTGGCCCATACGGTTCATAAGCTTATCTTCTAACATATCTGTAATCAGTTGTGCTGATTTTGAATGTATGTTCTGTAACAAAAAACTTCCTAGTAACGTAAGTTAGAGAACATAAGTTAAGGAAAAAGTACAAAACATTTTTTCAGTGCACCTTACTCTCCTTAGAAAAAATTGCTTATTAGATAAAGGTCAATGCAACAACCATATTTACACTACTTCTACTATTTACTAAACGACATACAAGGAAATAACTTAGAGAACTTCTCTTTCACACCAGATAATTTTATCAGACATTAATTGCTATCATCCGTTTACAGGAAACAGATAATTTCTCAACATTTAAACCTCTATATTCTATAGATTAATGTCTGTTAAATCTACAACTATTCTTTATTACTGAAAAATTAACTGCTTCCACTATTAAAAGTTTAAAACCAATTTTCTTCTTTAACTGACTAAAATAACAAATAACTATTATTTGGTTAAGTTCTGAAACCATTCAATAACAAATACATACAACTATTTGACTGTATGACTCATTAAACCAGCTAATAAAACATGTTTTTGAATTCACTTAAACATGTATCTTCCAACCTAATACCATACTGAACTTACATAAATGTTAGCAACAAAGGTGAAGTCATTACCTGACAGTTATTACAGTTAAATATCACAATTCTAATGATACTCAAGTACATAGCTATTAAAGGTAATAATTCTAATGATATGCAAATTCATAGCTATTAAAGACAATAATTCTAATGTTAAGAAAATACATAATTTTCAGGCACAAAGAAATTTTAAAAATTAAAGTTACTCAATCAAATGAATACAACAAGCATGGTAGTCATATGTGTAAGGCGATGAAAATCATTCAGCATTATTTTGTAAAGCATACTTGCCAACCTATGACACTCAAAAATCAGACTTGTTTTAAGAAATCGGGAGAATTTTCTCAGTGAAAAAAAAGATTTAAAAGAAAAAGTGTAGAAAGAAAATAATATGTTTCTAATAATGAATTCACTTTAAAATAGTAACTAAATTAATATCTGACATTTCAGTTATTATTTCTTAAAAGCAAATATACTTAAAAAAAACAAGTTTTATTACTTGTGCCTTATAATAATAGAAAAATAATCAGTTTCCCTAATTATTAAATAATATTTTAAACAGATCACTAACCACTGACTGCAAAGCATGAGTTAATGTAATTTTGCACTGTAGAATTGTGTTAAGAAAATCGAATGGTGATAAAATAGAGCACACAACAAAGCAAAATGTTTTGTTAAGAACCACAGACAATAACATAAATATCCGTTCTTGACAAGCTAAACGTACAATGATCGGACAATGTGTCCCTTGTCAAGAGTTTTTTTATTTTGGTAAAGCTTTAAGCTTACATTTTATAGTATTATTCTGAGAGTTGTCAATTAAATTGCTCGCAGGTGCAGAAATTAACTTTTCTCCCACCTATTTTTAACAGTGCAAGTAATAATGATATCTCCATTTACTTAAGGTATTTTAAAACTTTCAACACAACCTATTATCTTAACTCTAGAAGCATTTACATCTTCCTAAAAAAATGTAAGAAATGAGTTCCATTGGGTGAGGATTCTAAATAAACATTTCTCTAAAGATAACCAGCATGTACATACATATTTCAAATTTTTTCACATTTCACTATTGTGCAGGTACTCGAACTGTTACAATTTTTCCTTCCTTTCAGCAATATTTCCAAGACAGTAATAAATATCAACAATCTGTTCATCTACACTTATTGGCAAAGAAGCTGAACCCCTTTTCAGTTGCTAAATTTAAGAGGTGACAGGTGCATTCAAGGCAGACTTTTCCAAAATATTTATCAGGTCTACTTGGTAAACATTTGCTATCCCACTAAGAATGGCAGAAGTTTTTGTTCTGAATATTTCTTTGCAACATCACAGTTAGGAAACATCTTCCTAAACAAAGGACCAACGTTTATCTGCAGCCTTAAAAGTGATACTGCGTTCAATCAGAAATTGTGTAAACAGACACTTAGCCCAAATGGTGCTAACTTTAAAATCAGAAAATCTTTGAACAATGTTGCAGACTGATTTTCCTCCAACTACACATTTCAAAAATCGAAAACCTGAAATTCTGGAATCTGATTCAATTGTACAAAGACATAAGAGCTTCTAATTTACCTATTAGCAGTGAGAGTTAATAAAAGAAAAAGCACTCATTTTATCACCAAAGCACAAACATGAAAATTTTTTAGTTTCTTGTGAATGGCTGGAAAAACTGAAGCAAAGTTTTGGACTAAAAATCTACTGACTGAGCAAAGAAAATATAGCAGTTCTAGAATTAAGGGTAAATCAATCAATGATAGGTTTGGTTTGGCTTAGTTGATTAAGGCAAAGCACACTACGGGTATCTTCCTAAAGGAAGGAATGCTTTTAGAGGGCCTTTCTAAGAAAAATTGGTTTGTATACACGTTACACATGCGGAAAACTATAAAAATGACCATGCACTCAGCTCGTTCTCCTGGAATCGAACCCTGGTCAGAACTACCAGTGTTAGGCAATTTTACCACTCCAGCACTGGTGGCAAGTCGATTAAAGACCTAACCAGTTTAATACATGAATATGACAAGAAAGTAACTTCAGCCAAATAAAAAACTTTAAGGGACTTCTGTTCAACTTCAACAGAGGCAAACACCACAAGGACACAGCTTGTGCTTCTAATCTCTATCAATGGAAGCCTTCAATCAGAAACAGTCACCTCCAGCTATTGGTAAATCCTTTAAACTACGCCACTTTAAAAGCATGAAGAAATTAGCACATTTCTAAAAAAATAAAAAAGGCCAGGTTGACACTGAAAAAATTTTTAAGAATTCTTTGGCTAAATTTGACATGATGATGACAAAAAATCCTGTAGTTTATGGATCATTGCCCTGCATATCCAAGTGATTTTCTAAAACTGGTTCACATTTGAGTAATTTTTTCCCAATGAACTGCAGTAGCAACTTCAACATGACAGTTCATAGGCAGTAACAGAACATTATAGGAAATATTTAGAAGGGAGAATTCACAAAGCTCTGGAAAAGAAAAGGTACATAATTCTTTTTATGTCCCTGTGGCAATAGTTTAACACCACAATACTCCAAACTTGTCAGAAGGTTCCTCAAAAGGAAAGCAGAAGACTTCAGTAAATCATAAAATTAACTTTATTTAAAATTAAAAGGTAAAACACAAAACTAAAATAAATGATGATAAACCGATGCCAAATGTCGACCATGAACAAGCAGGAATAGTGAATTACAAGTGCAAAGTGAGTCTCTTGATGAAAAGTTCAAGTCTTTGTACTTGTGCTATAATGACTGCACACGGGTACACGGGCACGGTGGTGTAAAAATGTCAAAAATACACATTTTAAGATGCATGCAAAATTCTTATAGATTATTCCTAAACAAAAGTTTTTAATCAATATCAATTTTTTCAGATTAATTTTAAAAAATACTAAAATTCTATTATTATCTAAATAACAATATACACAAAAAATTAATTAAGAAATATTATCAAATATAAACCAAGTTCAACTCACATTACTGAAATAAGAAGTTGGATTTAATGCCAGAAAGGATATATTGGTGCAATGCATCAAATATATTCCTAATCCATTCCTTTTGGACATGACAAACAAATTTTGTCAACCCATCAATTAGAATGAAAGGTATAGATCAGCCCTTTTTTTTCACTTCATGTATATCCATTGAAATAACACAAAATTTCAAAAATACTAGACCTCTTAAATATCAAATGTGAAGTGTGTCACATAAAATCTAAAATATTATTCATGTACTATAAAGAACAAACTCCTTTAAACAATTTTATTCACAAGAAAACAAGATCAAAATGAATAACAGCAGCCTTTTTTGAAAACTAAATTCCAATGAATGTATCTTTTGAACAGTCTCTTCTTGCTGCCTCATACAACACAGAGGATGCAACAAATGCATTAAATTTACACACAATATTTTTTTATAATTAGTTGCTTCAGAAATAAATCTATCTGCTTCAGAGGATAGCACTTTCATACTGTTTGCTACAGCCAAAAACTTTTATTAATAAAACTTATATGTATAACATATGAATCATAAAACTGCACCTATACATGAAACAATTTTAAAGAAAATAATTTTTCAGTCTGAAATGAGTAGAAATGATTTTAAAAAACCAAACACAATTATAAGCAAAAACTTCGCGACATAACAACTTACCCATATAATGGAATATCAGATGACCAATGAGGAAGAACTTTTTCAACTGAGTCTTTCATTTCCCTTTGATAGCCGAGATAAAAATAGGTATCATGAGCCATTTTTAGTGCTAAAATATCTGTAGGATGACTTTGTAAAATCTCATCCCATATAACAGTAGCTTCAACCAAATCCCTATAATAAATATTCCAATAAACTTCACATTATCCACCAAGAAAGAAAGAAGCATTAAAAATAAGTATTTGGTTTTAATTTCTTTTCAAATTCAGTTCACTTTCTTAAATGTTTTTATCTGTTTTTCTAAGACTATAATTAATAAGTTCTTTGGAGTTTAATTGAATATTTATCAGAAAAACCTTAAGATAAATTCATATCTTCTACTCAATTCTAAGAGCTGAGAGACTATATAGCTCAGATCCTTCCTTAAATAACCTTCAAAACAGCCAAACATTAGAGATGAAACTAGTACTAAGAACATACTTTTACTTTGCTTATGCATATTTGGAACAAACACCCTGGCTTTAACTAGGATTGTGCTATTGTAAGATATGCAGCATTCCCTTCTCAGCAATCAAGACTACACATGAACTATGTATAAATTCCAAAAATTGTGACTTACTATTTGAATGTATTACTTTTGCAAATTCTGAAAAAGAACTGCAATAATGAAAAATACTAGATTTTCCTCTAAATAACATGACAAAATTTTGCATTAGCCAAAAATTTACCTCACTGCCATTAAACACACAGAAGCAATTCTTATTTAAATAGCTTGTACTAAGCACTAAATGCTTACTAATAATCATCAAGAAATACACAGTCACAAACTTATGCAATTTGATGAACTTTGCTGAGATGATAAACTTGCTCAATGGCAGTTATCTACCGGCAAACTATTGAACTTAAATATGCACACTGCAAGGGAAAAAAATGGAACAGTTCTATATCTCCCATTCTACTGGGCCGATTGACAAAATTCAAATTGCATTTTTCATGTCCTGAAAGCACAACTTAGGATATATATTAGATTTATATATAGCATTGTTCTAACATAGGTATTTTGACACAAAATTGGACTTTTTTCGAAATGACATCCATTTTTTTTTCTATATTTTGATTCTATCTCAAATTATGACTAAATACTAAATTTTGTATAATTTGGTGCAAAATTTGCAGGGAAAGTCAAAAATTTATCTTGGCAAAATTTTTTCAGTTTGTGCCAAGAATAATTCATTTGGCAAACTTCTTAATATATAGCAAACTATTTTCCTTTCCATTTTTACATTGTGCATGAAAGGAAAAAAGTCACATCATTCCTACTTTCAAACAATTTTAACAAAGTGCCTAAACCACATTTGATGTTATTGCTTTCAACAAATATGGCAAATTTCAAAACGCACCAATATATAAATTCACGTATATCATCGAAAACTTTGAATAAAAATTCTAATTTTTTGTAGATGTGCTTAGAAATACATCTACTTTAACACGGTGGCAAAAATTTTATAGGTAATTCAAAATTTTTAAAATAAATCATATCAATGGATGAATTTTATTTGGAATGAACTTAAATTTCGAAATGTGACAGGAAGAATCAAATAAGTTTAACACTAGAAAAAAAGAGATTAAAAAAATGTATACCAAATTGAATTAACACAGGCCCTAAAATTTTGACAGCTAATTTTTTAAAATCTGCTCGTGCAATTTTTACAAAACTTGGCAGTTTGGGCACAACTGGAGTCGTAGAATCGAAATATGGAAAAAAATTCGCATGACATTTCAGAAACTCAGATTTTGTGTCAAAATACCTATATTAGAACAATGATATATATAAATATAATACACATCCTAAGTTGCACTTCAGAGACAAAAAACGAAAGTTGAATTTCATCAATCGGCCCAGTAGAACGGCAGATATAGAACTGTCCCATTTTTTTTTTTCTTTTTTTACACAATGTACCTTGAAGTTGGTATACATAGTGATTCACTACCAGTGTGACAAACTTACAGAAGGCATAGGGTGCACAAAAATTAGAAATTACATAGCATTGCAGTGTCTGAAATACCTTCATATGCAGCAGAGGGCATTAAATGGGAGGTCACATGAACTGCGATCCCGATAGAACTCCACAATTACAAACTATTTCCTGAGGCAGTAAGATAGATGAATATTAAGGTGACTTGGCCAACATGCACCTCGCATGTGCAGCTTATAGTTGGTAAAAGGCACACTGTTTTACATTAGTACCAGGAACGTTTTCAGCACCAGACATGGCCCTCATCATACTATCTTTACACATGTGCACAGAAGGTTATGTAGCTGCTGTCAGAATTTTGAACACTTTCTGTAAAACTTCTACACACCACCAATATAAAAGCACAAACATAAAACTCAAAACTAAAATTATTTCTATTACACAAAATGCTGCTGTTCTTTTTCTTCGTTTCTCTGAGAAATAGCTCATATAAAATGCATTTTGGAACCTGCACAGCTATGTGATTCTGAATCATCTTTGTGTCCCTACACTTCCTGAACGCTTTTTGCACTATAGTGAATTGGCCAGTAGATGTACACAATTAAGGATGATGCAGATGTCAGTGAAGATCTCAATTAGTGGATTATGAGTGAAACAAACTGGAAAAGTAATACACATAAGTTTAATGCTGAATTCAAAGCAACTAGCTGAGCTCAGCCATGAAGATGTATGCACTATCGCTGAAAAATTTCATGATCATGTCACATAAACTGGTTTCCAAGTGGCAAAAAAGTAATTAACATATTCAAGAGAAAAAATAGCCTGAATAATTCGCATTGCTCAAAGAGATAAACATAAGTTAGATATTTTTAAAAAAGTGTTCTAAATTTCAATTTCTTAAATGACTAAGCATGAATAATTTACTATTTGGGTACTATGGTATTAAGATTGCATTAACAACTCTCAATATTGAAAAAGTGATGGAATTGAAAAAGTGACAGAAAGCTATAGTACAAGATTTTAAATTTTTGGTTTTGGGTAAATGTACATAACAACCAAATTGAAAAATTTATCATTTTTATTTTATAATCTAAGGTGCAAAATACTTGTTATAAAATCAAATACAGTAACTTAAAACAGAGATTACAGAAAAGTATTCCAAAGCAACAGAAAAAGACTAGGATTTCAGTCGTGTAAGTTTCATCATCATTTACTTAGTTTGCTCTGTGACAGAGTGTGTGTGATTATTATTCAGTGCTTACTTTAGGCAGTGAAAAGTGTGTGCATTATGCTCCAATATTCATCGTATTATTACTCAGTGATGTGATACAGTGTGTGTGATTATAATTCAACATGATTATTATTGCACCAGTATTCATCATATTACTCAGTGCTGTGATACAGTGTGTGTGAATATTATTCAGTGCTTACTTAGTGCCGCGAGAATGTACGTATATAGTATTTTTTTTAAATCTTTTCTCTCGTAGTACAACAGCACAAACTCTATATTCATGTAAGACTATTTGTTTATGAGATTTCTGCATACATCTCCTCATCCAATATTTACTGTCATGAAAGTGTGTGTGTCGTTTTCTTGCAGCTGCTATGGTGCATGCTTTACTGCCAGTGTATGTGATTTGATTGTGCATCTTCTCATTCCAGTTTAGTGATACAAAGTGAGTGCATTGTGTTCCAGTACTCATTGTGTTATTACTCAGTATTGTGTAATAGTGTGTGATTATTAATCTGTGCTTACATACCGCTGTAAAGCATATAAGGTGAAAGTGTATGCATCGCATTTCATTTTTAAAAAAATTACCTCTTATTAGTGCTACAGCCCAAACTCAATTTTCATGAAAGACTATTAACTTATGGAGTTTCTTCATACATGAATTCATCCACTTTTAGTGCCGTGAAAGTGTATGTGTTGTGCTATCTAATATCTTTTACTTATCTTATCTAATATCTTTTACAACTATCTAATATCTTTTACTGCTACAGTTCATACTTAGTACTCCATCTCAACTGTCAGTGCATGTGATTTGATCGTACATCTCCTCATTCAAATTTAGTGTTGTAAAGTTTTATGCACTGCATTCCACAGCCTTCCTTAGAGTGCTATAGTGCAAACTCAGCATTGCTGGAATACTGCAGGTGCATGTATATCCACCATTCATCTCATCCTTGTTTAGTGCTGTGAAAAGGTTTGCAATGTGTTCTCGAACTTACTATGCTTTTGGATATCCCCCCATCACCAGTTGGCACGCATCATACGTCAACATTTTCCTCCTACCGTTAAAGATGCCACTAGCATCCTCCTACTGTCAAAGGTGCTGCTAACACATCGACCCCTAACACCAGGTTGGAAGCAATTAACCACATCTGTATCCAAATCCAATTATTATCTCGCAAGCAAAGGAATCTCGTAGACTAAATGCTTCTGAGAGAAAGCAGTTTACATCTTTTGTGAACACCGTTCGCATAACTTCAGCAGAATAAGAATTATATCGCGCCCAGTTACAGGGACAAGACTTGGCTCTGCAACAGCAGCAACTTGCATACAATTTACAGCCACCTCACGAGATTCCTCAGCATTCTGAGTCATTTCAAGCCGTAGAATCCTCTGCCCCAGTAGCACAGTCCTCAAAAGAAGATCCATTCACAGAGGTGACGTGAAGAAAGCGGAAAACTTCATCGCTTTCAAGGTATTCTCCAGTTCTATCGGATCATGTTCTCTTGTTAAGGTCAAAGAACTTCACACGGACACCAGAAGGGATTAAAGCTCAACTAGCAGCAGACATGAAACCCTCCCAGCTATGGATCTCTTTAGTGCAGATTTGGCCCACAGGTCCAGAGACCTTCTCATCAAGTGTTAAGATAAAGCTCACCTGCTACGCCTCAAACAGGCAATTTAAGATAGGCCAGCACTACTAGACACTTGAATTTCGGGAGCCTAGGCCACGGAGAGAAAGCGTCATTATTTTTGGAGTTTAGAAAAAGAAGATCTAACAATAGCACTTGTAGACCAACTGCCCAATTTCAATCCCAGTGCTTAAAGCGGTCAGATAAACTGGGCGATAGACATAGAACCTAAGTCAACAGAACACCTGGTTAAGTTAGGCAGTCTTTTCGTGGGTTTTGAATCTTGTCCACTTCTTCCATACATTAGGATTATACGCTGCTACAACTGCCAGGAGTTCGGTCACTAAAGCAGGAACTGTAAGAACACTCCAGTCTGCACGAAGTGTGGTAACGGCCACCTGACTCAGAAGTGCAGCTCAGAAAAAGTGAGTTGCACTAATTGCTGCAGTAGTAATTCTGAAAAGGCGACCTCTTTCAACACAGATCATCCAACTACTTCAAGCTCCAACCCAGTGTATGGAGCTCATTTCGAGAGCCTGAGAAAGACCACTGCTCAGAACTAAGCCAAGATGACACTAAATAAACATACAGCAGGCCTTCGAATTTTACAGTGTAATTTTCAGAAGTCCTATGCAGCAACCATAAATATGCTGCAAGTAACGACAGATACTGCTGCTAATGTCGGAATCTTCCAAGAGCCCTATGTTCATAGCGAAGTGATTCCTAGTGTTCCAAAACACAGTAGAACGTTTCTCTCCAAGAATCAGCTAGCTGCAATTATTTACAGTGGCCCTCTCTCTCCTCTCCTAATGAAAGTCACAGAGCATACAGTCTCTATCAGACTAGACACTGACAATTGCAGCATTCATATTACTGCTGTGTATCCACCCCCAAGCAAAGATATTACTTCTCTATTAGAAGAACTTAATTTTATCCTGCTAACTGGGATATCAAACTGTATCATAGCAGACTTTAATGCCACCAGTCAACTACGGGGTGTTGATTCAGATAGCCAAAGGGGAGTTGCGCTACTAGAATTCTTGGGCAGTAAGAATTACATTGTCATCAATGCTCAGGACTCACCGCCTACTTTTGAAACATCTAGAGCTACAAGGTGGCCAGATCTGACAATATCAACTCCCAATACAACTGCGTACATAGAAGACTGGATAGTGAGTGACCTGCCGTCATTCAGTGATCACAAAATTATTGCTTACAGGCTAGATACTTCTATAGACTATATAATTAAGAAAAGATTCAAGATGGCATTTGGAAAACATTCCGTTTTACGGAAATATATTCGAACCCATGTAGGGACACTCGTTACGGAGAGACGGGGACGCCCTAACTTTACCGTCGTGGTTATACGGGCATGGTCCCACGCCCTCCTCCTGGTTTTTCATATCAGCTCCACCACAGCCAAGGGAGCGGACAAGCCAGTACCAGTACGGTAACTGCCCGGATAAGCTCCTTAGATAACCTCTATGACTTACTAGTTACAAAAATAGTGCAGGCCACTCACAAAGCATATCATTTGAAATCTCTAAAGGCAAGACACTCCATATCCTGGTGGTCACCAGAGCTTAGCACGGACAGAAGCAGAGTGCGGGCACTTCATAGAAGAGCACAATCCACAGTAGATCCAAATCTACAGCAACTTAAAATGATAACATACAACAAAGCCAGAGCTTTATGTAAAAGAAAAATTATTAATCTCATGGAGAACCTACTGTAGTAATGTCACAGAAGCCTTTGGACCTGCCCAAAAGATAACATGTAACAAGTTTTTTTTTTGTCCTACGAACCTTATGCTTGTGGTGAAGAGCACTGCCTCATCCAACATCGAAGTGATGAGCGAGATCATAAATAATGTTTTTCCTGATGATGATGAAGAGGATCACTTACAGAAGCAAGAGGAAGTGAAAAAAACCTACAGTATGAAATTTTGCCAAGTTACCAGAAGAGACAAACCACCTCCTATGCAAACAGAAGTGGATAACGTCATACGTACTCTGGCACCCAAAAAAGCTCCCTACGTGGTATTGATAATATCATCATTAGAGAGATACACCAGGAATTCCCAATATTATTGTTTGCGGTTATTTCAGCTTGCTGGAAACAGCAGCACTTTCCTAAAAATATGAAGTTGGCAGAAGTGGCATTATTTCTAAAATGTGGCAAAACTCTGGCAGTTCCTTCATATTATAGGCCAGTTTGTCTACTGCCAGTGCTCAGTAAGGTACTGGAGAGAGCAATTCCTTCCAGACTCAATTTCTTTCTGCAAAGGAACAAGACTTGAGCCCCAACCAATATGAATTCCGTATGGACAACCGAACTCAGCATGCCATAAAAGACTTTGGCCACTATCCAACAAAACAGGGTTAACGACTTACATTCACTGGCAATAGCCATTGGCATCAAGAGAGCCTTTGATTCCCTTTGGTGGCCAGACGTAATACATTTGCTGCATAATATGGCCTGTCCCTCAGCTATTATTACCATCATTCGCTTGTACCTTTAAGATCGAAGGGTACAAGCAACATCAGACAGCGGCATTTATGTCAAAACTGTCTACAGAGGGTCTCCACATGCTTAGGACCAACTCTGTGGAATATAGAGGCAAACTCGGCATTTCAACAGTTCGATAGCATTGAACATGCTCAAATTATAGAATATGCGGACGATTTTATGCTAGTTGTGGCAGGAAGGAGCAACCTAGAAATGAGATCTCAGCACTATCTTAATATATTCTCCCAATGGGCCAGAGCATATAATCTAGATTTTGGCACAGAACACTAAGCTTTACTCATAGGATGCACCAGGCAGCTCAGATGCAACTCAAGTGTTAAACTCCTTGGGATAACAGTAAAATGTGTCCCCCCAATTGAGATATCTTGCGCTAATACTCGACAGCAGACTTTCCTGGATACCACATGTCAGGAATCTTAAGATTCGAATTAGCATCCTAAGCAAAAACATGAGATGCATAACTTCACATAAATGGGGTACCTTATCTAAGCTGCTGAAAATTTGGCCTAGAACCATTACAGAAAAAGTGATTAGTTATGGAGCAGCAATCTGGAGTGGTGAACTTACCTCTCACATGAGAAGATCCCTGCTCTCTATTCAGAGACAGCAGCTTCTTCAACTATGCAGGACCTACCACACCACGTCAACACTAGCGCTACAACTAGCAGGAATTCTTCCCCTAGATTTGATAACTGAAAGAGAGGCAGTTGTTGTAAGGGTTACCAGTCTGGGTCAAACTTCAACACTCTGAGGTCATAATTATCAGCACTTGGATTACGACGAGCAAAACATCTCCAATAACTTTCATCCAGCTGCTTTTAATCTCTCTGACGGTATCAGCATTAATGACCAACCAATTCGAAGCAATAATATTAACCTTTTTACAGATGGCTCCAAAATGAAGAACGGCACGGATAGTGCCTTCTGTAGACTGGAAAATGGCATTGCAACATTTGAGTGGAAGAGGAAACTAGGTTTCAATAACTAGGTATACCAAGCAGATCCTCTAGTTATCAGTGCTGCAATAAGGTATGCGAACACGTCATCAGCAGTAATTCTCCGTACTTAGCGATTCAACATCAAGTCTGGCGGCTATTGCAGGTCACAACAGCTGGAGTATCTTGATATACCAAATTCAAAAATAGCTTCTGGCAATGTCTATCACACAAAGACCCACTGTACCTGCTCATACAGGAACTCAAGGCAATGAAACGGCTGACCTACCGGCCAAGCAGGCAGTCAATTCCACGGACTTACTAGAAGGACCAACAAAACTTCCCTGGTGTCACATTAAACAAACAACTTTGACAAGTTTACTACAGAATTGCCAAAGTAAATGGACAGAGGCAGAGTTAGGACGAAGGAACAGTGTAGCCCTTGGTGAACTAGAGAAAATCTCAAGACACTGCGTAAGCAAAAACAACCTTTAATAGCATTACGTTTGAAATGTTCAGAATTTAAAGCTGATAATCAGAATAATGCTTGGTACCTGCAGTTACCAAGCTATAGATACTGTTATTAGTATGTGAAATACTTAACTTTGTTACTTTAGAGTTTTTCTTTCTGTAATGGTATATAATCCCGTTTGGTTCATGTCTGTGGTCGGAAGCCATCATAGCAGTGCACTCACTAAATGGGCCAATGAATATCATTTATAAAATCTATTTTTAGAAATTTTGTTTAAAATTTTTCCTTGCTCGCACACTTGACACTTCACAACACAGTTGCCTTAAGTTTGTAATCATTGCCAAGCACAACATTATGATCAAAGGTTACCGTGCTATTTGATATTCAATTACTGATACATAAGTCGAAAATTGTTTTAGACATCACTGCATTAGTCATTTCTCTAACTGCCATAAGCTGATAATCATGTGGTGATGACAGAAAAAATATTCACCAGGTTACATGATATTCAGGAGGCATAAAATCTGGAATAAACTTTGATAGAATGTTTTGGTTTGAGCTGTATGCCAAGCAATAAGGTGGCTAAGGAGCCAAATTATTGATCACACAGACTTATGCTAATAAATGCCTTGTGTCTTAAAGATGGAGCTGCTTTATTTACTGGCAAAGTGTCATTAAGAACCAGCTTTATGATGAAAAGTGTCTAATGGGTATGCGTGAAGCATTAAGCATATGCTACTTTCAAAATCTTATTCTTTCTCCATTTCTGCAAAAAATTTCTATAAAAAAGAGTGCTGGTGGTTGGGAGATCCAGATATTAGATGTCTGGATTTTGGACTTTGTACTGTATCATGCAAGACTAAACATTTGCTTTAGAATACTATCAAATAAAGCATTTTAACCATGTGCCAACCAATATACATAATTACACTTTAATAAAATAACCCACTATTGATCTTGCAAGAATGCATGCATTAATGAAGAAATAGATGTACTTATTAACAATTAAAGAACAATTAAATAAATATACATTATATCATAGCCCAAAAAAATAAATTAAACCCCCAACACTTTTCACAGCTCATCAAAAATTATTTTTCCAACCTACACCTACGAAAGAATTAAAAGTTTGATATAATTAGATACAATCACTGCAGAAATGATATCCTTGAACAAAACGCATATTTCGAAGAAGACATAATTTGTTACATACATAATAATAATACAAGCTTACAGGTTAACACATTAACAGTAAACATATTTGAAGTATAATAGATTACAAATAGGAGAAAAAAAACGAATTATGTATATGAAATGTGTAAAAAATCGGCAAATTTTAAATTCTGAATTTCATCTTAGGTATAAATGAATAAATTGCCATTATTAAAAAAAGTTATTAGAACTACATACCCAGATGCCCATGTTGTTATAGCCTTGACATGATCCTTTTCTCTTGGTGTTAAAACATTTGTCTGACTTTCTGCCATTATTTCCAGATTTTTAATATCAGCCTTAAATTCTTCATCTAACTGAACACTTCGTCCAGTACCGAGTAAATCTAAGCCAACAGACAAAGCTTTGCCCATCACTAAAATATAGATAAATAAAATGTTTTTTCTAAGCACACATTATAAACCTTCCATGAAAATTATGCAATATTTTATGTAAAAATTCTGAAACAGCATGTGAGTAATAACAGGACTTAATACAGATCTGGCCATTTCGTACAAAGACAAATTTCAGCAACAGAAAAACTACAACATTAAGGATAATTAAGAAATGACTATATAATAAAAACAATGAAAACTTGTTTGTCTACCATCTATCTCTAACCTAAAAGAAAAAGACAGATCAAATGCTTATACATAAAAAAGTGTTTGGCTTTTCAAAAAGCATTTCGTATTATTTGACAGAGGAAGTATTCAAATTTATGGAAACTTTTTTTGTCCATTTTCATAAGCATTGAACGATTACTGGCTATCTAGCTCAATCAAAAAAGAGACAATGCTTTTTGTGTGCATGAAAACGGGGAAAAGTACTGTTATTGCACTACAGTGTCATTTTAAAACACAGTGTATAGATAAACCTGTCTCCAGCTGAATGGGTCATTCCGCTGACCAGAATATGCCATGGCATTCAGAATTTAACATCATGAAACTGCTTCTTGTGCATGGAGCAAATGACTATTTCAGAGCTTGTATGGTACATAAGGTCTTTATGATCAAAAGAAAGTTGATATGGAAACATCAAACTATGAAACTAATTTTTAAATATTTTGCTTTTAAAAAATTCCGTTTAAAAGCACTCAATTTCAAAGATGAAATTCAACAACAAAACATAATCATACACACAAATTAGGATTTATGAGTTATCCAGAACTGCAAGCTACAGTAGGCATCAAAAACACTGAAAACTTACCAATACCTTAATTCAAAACTTCTGTTATCTTTGATATGCTGGATACATCAGTGAGTTAACAATTCACTCTTTTTCCCAGGAGTCTGGGATTTCTTCAGAATTGTGGAATTAGCAGTGAAAAGTAGCAACGCTTTTGAAACTATGTTATCGGCAATACCTGGCAGCATTTACCCGAAATCCCACAATAAGTCAGCCAAAAGGCTACCATAATTAGTTCTGCAGCAACAAAAAGTACTACTATTCAAATTTAGATACCTACCATAACTCCTAATTCTGGATAACCTATAAGTACCTATAAATTACTGTAATATGTAAGCTATGTATCCTTGCAGCATATAAGTTACTCTTACTGAAACTCACTAAAAAAGTTCGCTTCTGATAAAAATCGATTTACTAATGCAACAATTTCTTGCAGCACACATAACAGTGACACAGAATTTAGTAATAAAGTGTATTCTCAATGACTGCAAACAACCAAACTCAGAATTCAAAATGCTAGTCAGTCAGCTGCTATATAAAAATTACATATACATGGAAACAAAAAGTGAATAACTTACATACAAGTTAAATTTCAGTTGATAACCTGGTAAGCTTCAATGAGTGCATGTTAAATAGACTTTTCACAGCGCTTGACCAACCAAGCAGACATATTTCAGGAAATTTTTTAACGGTTTGTGTTTTCATAACAGTAATAATATATATACTGTATATTATATTGCTGTTGTGTCTATAATAAAGCCTATTCAAATAGTGCCATGGGACAAGATGACAGCCCTGGTAATCTGCAAAATGCCATCATAGAAGTTTGGTCTCTTGAACAAAGACCCCCAGTTTTTAACAATTCAGCAAGGATGGTCGGATAATCAAAAATATGCACAGTTATCAGCTCTGTGCTTGGGCAGTTATCACAGTTCCCGTAGGTTTTCCTTCCTTCTCTGTCAATTTTCAATCCTCTGTGATGGCAAGTTCCAAGTCTGACTATGGTTTTAGTTATAAGTCCATATCCATTGGTGTTATGAAGCTGGTACTTTAATGGAACTGAATGTCACTTCAATCTGTACTTGGCCATGGCATTTGTGCCCAACAGAGTGACATTTACATTATTATTATTGTTGAGATTTTGAGCCTCTTTTGCCAGTTAATCTGCATTCTTAACACCTGCTGACTTGTACAGGCAACCATTGAAGAAAGCAGACTTTATCTAACTTTTAAAGCTTGTTTAAGCTAAAGTAGATGCCATTTGTGATCAGAGAGCTTCCATCCAAGATTACCTGTACAGCTGCCTTTGAATCACAGATGACAAGTGCTTTTGCTTGCTCAGAAATGGGAAGGGATAGTATAGACAACTCTCAAGTGCCTCAGCTATTGCCAGAAGCTCACACATGAAGTTAGAGACTGTCTCCAGTCCCAGTTCTGCGTGGATAAGTAGTACCACCTGGGGTAGTCAGAAATACTCCAGAATTTCTATTAGTGACTGCCTCATCAGATGAACCTTCTGTCTAAGCATGTACAGTCTTCTTTTGGATACTGTTCAACAGTCCTGATCCCTTTTGCTTTAATGATGTCACTCAATTTCTTTTTATTGCATGACTTTAGTGGGTTGAGTATTATTTTAGAGTTCATAGGAAACTTGGAAAGAACTGTTGGCTCTTGGAACATGAAAAAACATTTGAAAACTATAATGGCAACAACAGACTGACTATATACTATAGTAATTTAATAAGAAGTATTATTTAATAGTGTTATCTGCAACACAAAACTGAGTGGAGACTTGAAAAAAACATTTATATCTTACAAACACATTTCATTTAAGTAAAATATTTATGCACAATTTTGAAACTTTTAGGTTTACTCAAGAGTTTAAAATTTTTCATATGATACTGTACAACACATAAATTCTGGTAAATAAGAGTAAGTGAAAAGAAAAACAGAGAAGAAGTTAATCATCCATGTTACTGAAACCAATAGGCCCTTTACTGTATTTATTGTATATGGAAATCTGATAGCAACAATAAAGAAATATAACAATCTTGCACTTGATGGAAGCATAAACGTTATTACACATCATCATACAAACAGGATGCTTAGAATAAAGAACCACTATGTCAAATGTCAGATGGCTTCCCAGTAAGTATTCCTATGACTATGCTATCTTTATATTAACAGCATTCTCTACAATAACAACACTGGAATTCAATTAAGAATCAGCATTTGTAAAATCTACATTGAAAAAAAAGTGTTCTTTAATTCAAATCCAATATTACTGCCATATTTAAAATAAATAACTCACCAAAATTTGGGTCAGCTGCTGTCATTTCTTCAACAGTCTTGGATAAGCCCCCTAATGATGGTTCATCATACCAACCAACATACTTAAAAAAAAAAAAAAAATGAAGCATTCTTTTTTATAATTTTCATATTTCAGAATACAATAATGTTAAAAGATCAGTGAAACAAGCAGCACATTAGTAGATCACTAGTTCAACAGGGCTTGTAATGAAAAAATTGCTATAGCTCTAAAATGCGATAACAATAACAATTAAAAACTTCATTTCCCAAATTAAAAGCAAATGTGATTATTTCTTGCCTTTTAGTCGAAATAGAGAGATACTTTTAATAAAGTCTTTGCCTTTCTCTATTTTAATTGTGTTTAATTATTTTTAGATACGAAGTTAAAAAGCCACACTAGAAACACAGTCTGCAAATTTTTCTTTTAACAATACATGTTTCCCTCTTGTAAAACCACTTGTCTTGTCGGTGCACATTTAGTCTATCTGGTAACCCTACACTAACCACCAAGGCAGTAAGTAAAATCAAGAAAATGTTATACTTCAACAAATGATTACAAAGCTCTGGATATAAATAATGGATCGCAAAGTTATACCAGTTAGTTGTATCGTCAGCTCTAATTCTGCTTTTTTCTTTATAGACAATAACATGCAGTTTGATTTCTAACACTAACTTTCCAACCAATTTTTATGTTTCATATCATCTAAAATAATTTGAAAGCGTATTAGACGACATTAATAATTTTTGCATGATAACATTCAAGACAATTGTTTCCCGAGCACTGCAGTCAGTTGTGAATCATAGCTAGCCTAACTTGGCATGCATCACCAGTTCCCAACTTCTGTTACTTTTGTGCAGAGTTCACAAATGAAACATTTTTCTTTTATATGAAATGTGAAATGCAAATCGTATTATTTTTAAAGAGAAATGATAAGCTCTTGTACAAAATTAATTTTATTTACAAATAGAATTTCAGGCTGTAGTCTTAGACCTTGTACACAAATAAAATGAACATAATTCATATGAACATACTTTGATTGGATATGACAATGAAATAGAACGAAAAAAAAATCATTGTGACTACAAGTATTTTTGATGCTGAGATATTTAAGGATTTAAACTCCTATAAAGACAATCATTAAATTAGCATTCATCTGCAGTCCTTCCCCCAAAAGAAAAGGCATAAAAAAACACGAATACAACTCGAAAGGCTAAAGAAGGAAACCTCCCTAAGATAAATGGGCTGTTATCTATATATAAAGAAGAAAGTCTGTGTGTTTGTTTGTTCACTAATAACTCAGTCACTACTATAGCTATCATCACCAAACTTTCTATAATTCTTTTCTGGGTCCTCGAAAAGGTTGACGTCCACTTTTTTCCAAAAAAAAAAAATAGCTAAAATCAGAAATATTAATTAAAAACTGGGAAAAACGATAATTTTCGCTCTCATTTTTCCGAATGGCAACAGTCTTGCAGGCTGGAGATGAAAATATGTTTTATTTTGAAAGTTGTTGCCACTGCTCGCTTTCAGATCAGAGTTTGTTAATAAAGAATTTTCTAAGTTTTACAATGAAATAAAAATAGCATTGCCAATCATTAAATACATTATTCCCGATTCCAAAAATTCATGGGACGCCATTTCGACTGCATGCGACTTTAATTAGCCGAGATATTAATTAAAAAACTCCAAAAACATTCATTTTCGCACTCACATTTCCAAGTGGCAACAGTCTCGTGCATTGCTGCTTCATTTCGAAAAGTGTTGCTACTGCTCATTTTCAAATCCTAGAGTTCGTTAATAAAAAATTTGTAAGTTTTACAAAATCTATATATATATGGGGAAGAATGTCTGTCTGTGTGTTTGTGTTATTGATTTCTAATTAATTATGATAATTTTTTCCCACATTTAATCACCTAAAATTGAGTATAAGTGAAATATTGGTTGAAACTTGAGCTTTTATGACCATTTCATTAAAAAGATGAAAATTGCATGCCATTGTTGCTGATATGATGAGAGAGAATTAGTTTATTTTTCTATCGAAATTTTTTAAGTGGGTTCCATATCGCATCAGACCAAAAAAATGTATGACTACGAATCGTATTTTTTGCATCGTTATTAAGAGAAGGATTACAGCGGTATTGTTCTCTATGTTGTAAGATGTATTAATCTCAATCTAACTGCCATCAGGTACTTCAGCTAGTTTACAATATATATGAAAGAACAAAAAATAATCAAAACATCAGCTTGTTCAGCATTGGAAATTAAGCCTAAAACATATCTATCAGTGTTGTTGACTTCCATCTATTTGAGTACTAATGGTAAGAAATCATAAAAATACAGATAATTTATAAAATTTTAAGAAAGTCTACCTGAATCTTCTTTTAAGCCTAGTCCTTAACGCACAGGAATTCCACTTATGTTTAAATGAGAAATACTGACTAATTTGTTAAGTAACTTTAGTTCCAATACAGAACCAGAGAATTTGAGTGTGCTACAAGCAATTATGACCCTCAGCAACCCACTAAATCTGAATTAAACAGTCAGAAATTAGACAGTTAAGATTCCAGACTTTTTTTAAGTGTGAGTGCTATATTCCGCACAAAAGACTATAAAACCATGTGACAAAATAGAAATAATGACTTAAGTCAAAACACTTTGAATAGCATTTGGTGAGAGGATACATACTCTTTCATCTTGATCACCAAATTTTTACGATTATTTTTTTTATCTAACAGTGTGCTTTATGGATAACAGAGTGCTCTCAGTCAAAATACTTCATTAACAATCATATTTCTTTGATAAACTTAATCCACTGCTCATGAGACTTTCTTAATATTATTTATTTTTAATTAATTATTTTTACTCTTTAAATTATAAACATGCTTATAGTACAAATCTCTACCCACAGCAACTTTAGGGAAGTGTGGTTCAACGCTTGTTAGAGGGAAAAAACTAAATTTACAAGTTTTTCGATTCTTATCAACTGCATCTAGTCATTTTCTTGCAAATAATTTTTTGGCAACAAAATATCTCCACTGACATACTGGTAATCTAACAAACCTTAGGCCTGGATTATTTAAACTATAGAAAACACACAAGGGCTATCAGAATGATGCTTTTTTGGAGAATATTTTAGAGGAATTGGCTCATATTCACGTTATGCAAGGAGGAACTACAAAAACTTGCACACAGCCCGCCTCTTACTTGCTATGATTTGAAAGCGAGTCAAATTGTCAAACTACTAATGTTCAGTGATCTAACAAGTCAGCCAGTGGTGGGGATCAAACTTTTGAAAGACAGCTATAAGTATCTAGTTCTGGCCACAACAAACTTGTCAGCTATAGTTGTTTGACATTATTAATAAAACGCTTAGCTGCTAAAGTGAAGGAAAAGTATCAAGTGAAATTAATGTACTGAAAGTTAAGAAGCATATATGCAAATGACTGTTACCAGATATATTGTTCACAAAATGGGGGGGGGGGACCTAAAGATAAAAAATGCATAAGGGTTACCAAAATGTCACTGGATATGTTTGTCACCAGCACATTATTATCAAGAAAATGTAACCCGGTATACACAATGAACACCATTTTTTTTATTTAAAATGTCTGTGTTACAAAAGTCTGTTTGAAAGACAGCAAATTGGCATATTTGTTCAATTTATTTTAATTTAATTTTGTCTCATGAGTTTTTTCAGTCTTTACGTAAAATGTTATTAGTATATCTGAACAACACATTCGTATATTGTTGCCTGGGACATAACCCTTGAATGTTTACCTTATTTACTTTTCACTTCTGTTATGCAGGATGATTATAAAATACCTGGGAAAAAAGGTAAAGTCAGATAAATGGTATCAAAATATGCAAACTTTGTAATGGAATGTGTATGCAGAAAAGGTACTTTGAAGTGGTAAAGTGAAAGTGGTATGGGTGTGTAAATCTTAATTCCCCAAGCATATTCCAAACAACATGTCTCACTCCATAAGTGCAGATTTGTCATTATGTATTATATGTATCAACTAGAGACAGAAACACAGCAGCTGTTCAAACACGCACAAAGAACAATTCTTGAGCAGATGAACCCCAAATCACCACACATTTGAACATATTAATTCAAACTTGGACAAGCACTACTAAACCTTAAGAAATTGTTCCTATTTTAAATATTATCCAAGCTGATGGCACAACACTCTTATGTTATCTTGAACTCCTATGCTATGACAGAAAATTTAGATCTTCCCAATAATTAAGACTTCGGCAATGCTGTCCGGATATTGTCTACAGGATATATACTAGGCAAATCACACTGCAACAGCAACTCAAGATCATCCGAAGTGATGTGAATTGTGAAACTGCATCCACTGATATAGTGAGCAAGCTCATGCTTTATTCCCTCCTCGCACACCCATAGCTTGTCTACTAATATATGCATCTGCTGTCATACCAGACCTTAGGTATTGCAATAGCTCTTTCAAATGGTTCTGTTTGTTCATTTTATTGTTATGTTAATTTCTCTTTTTCCTTAATATCTACACACTAGCATATATCAAAGTCTAAGAATTCAACAGAATAATTAGTTAAAACTCTATCAACTGTGTAGTTCAAACCAGGGTTAAGAAGGGCTAGTTCATGCCTTTCACAGACTGACCTCACACCGACACGATCCTCAAAGTGGCATTCACAGACACCAGGAAGTAATCTTATGTTGTGCTGCATCAGCTGATTTTACTCATTTGGAACTGTAATTTCATTCAGTTATAAAGCAAAATTCTAGAAGTGTGAACATCTAAAAGTAATTTTAATGATATGCACTTTTTTACATGTGGCTTAAATCATAAAATAACAAGGGGGTTGAAATATAGCAGACTAAAATTTTCATATTAAAATCTGGTAACTCAAAGGAGATTTAAGTGGAAAAAAATTTAATAAGTATTACACCTACTGCTGCCAAGTAATAAAATTAAATGGTTACTGTTATGTAAAATATTATTTCAACTCTAATAATTTCACTTTTAAAATTTCTGGCATTTATTTCTGCATTTTCAAAACATGAAATTATGTAAATACAGATGTAATAAATATTTAAAAGTTTATTACCATTTCAAAAACAAATTTAAAAAAAATGTATACAAAAGCTTGCAATCTATGCTACAGTAAATTTCATCATTACCATTCGATTTTATCTTGCATACACATAATAAATAACATGGAAGATGAGAACTAGAAATTTTGCACTCAATTTAGTGTTAAGAACATATTTCATTTATTACACAAATAGTATAAAATAACACTTTCTGCAAAACATTAAGCAGTAACAGTTTTTCTTAAATGAGTTACTTCAATATGCTGATGAACAATGCTCTTTTAACATAAAAGATAAATGAAAGATCCTATGCTTTGTTGATTCCCAACACTACAAATAAAGAAGCAACAATAATTACACACAGAAATAAGGACTGCTAATTTCTACTGTAATGTACAAGATTTTAGCCACTATGTAAAAATATATAATAGTCGCACATTTTTTGCCAATTTTTCATTGTGAAAGTCTAGGTGTGACTATTATGCGGTGAGATCTACTACGCATATTGTACACTTTTGACGATTTTTTCTGCTTTGAAATGGAGGTTCGACTATTATGCGAGTAAATGCTAGCCATAGATATAACAAAATTTCTCATAAATGATGTTTTTAAAAGGAGTAATTAAAAAAATGTTGTATTTAATAAGAAATAAAAATAAGTTCTTATAAAATATAACACTATTTCATTAATTCATTTAGAGTTGATCGATTTATTAAAATGCCTATGCTTTATGCACCACCATTTCTGGAATCATTGTTTTATTTTCAATTAGAAGCATTTTTACATTGATTTGCACTCTCTAACAGTAATATATTGTTATCTTGTTGCTTTGTATTCGTTACTTATATTCCCTA
>KK120235.1:582488-605919 GCA_000611955.2 Stegodyphus mimosarum
TTTACTCTGCATTTAAATATTTGTGAAAAAAATTTGAAAATAAACCTAGATTTTCAAAATGGAAAAATGGCTAGAATTGCCTAAGCGGAAAAGTGATGGATCCAGGAAAATCTACTAGCACTAAGAATATTGAAAAGAAAAATTGTTTATAGAAAAAGTAATGAAAGCTATTATATCATTTGAGTTTTCTTGGAATGATTATAAAATGGACCCTCAACCTCAATGTGTTGTTCGCGGTTAACTATTAGCCAATCAAAGTACAAAACCATCGTTTCTTAAGACATTTTAAAGCTAAGTATGCCAATTTAAAGAATAAATCAGAAATATTTTAAGAGGAAATCATTGGAGTTCCAAAAAATCACATTGTCTTTAAATAACACTTCACACACAAATTCAACATGCATTCCTTGTATAACATGTTCCCTGTCACCTAATTTGCATATTTCATGCACAGACCAATTTTCCACTTGCTTATAAAGGCCTTTTTTTTCATATACGCGTGTGTTTATATATATACATGTGTGTGTGCTTGCAGGAGATAACAATTATCTTTATTTAAGAATTTTTCTCCACTAGGCCCCCCCCTTTTTTTATTAAGAGAAACTCCTGCCAAGAATTAACCCTCTGACCGGCCAGGGTTTTGGCTAAGAAAGCACAAATTTCCCAAAACTACTACCAGAAAAATGTATTTTCTTGATTTAATGTAAAACATTTCCGGGCATTTTCTACCTAGACATATGTACTCTTAATATACTGCCTTAATTTCTTTGATATATTTTAATCTGCACGTATATATACGTTCGTACAGATATCACAACAAATATTCTAGACCATATATATACAGCCTTGCCGGTTAGAGGGTTAATAGAATTTCATACATGTGAACCATACCTTAATTAAATTTATCTATTAGCACTTATAAACTACTGTCATATTAAATTTTAAGAAATGAATATTTTAAAACTTATAATCAGTTACTTTTGGCAACTTCCAGTCAATTTATTAAACTAAATATCTAATTGTACCTGAGATAAAGCTGCATCATATAATTTACATGCTTGATCACTAGCAGATGACAAATGAAGACCCTCCTTCCTCCATTCCTAATCAAAAAGAAAATTATATATACATAAGAAACAGCATTTTAATAACTTTTACTACAACTATTTCTTTCTTTTATAAACATCAAATAAATAATATCACACCCTATGCTTATCTTATACACCAAACAAGAAATTTAAATACCAATTTTTAGCAATAAAAGAATACCAACCAAAAATATTAAACACAAAGTGCTGATTAAAAATCAAACAGCAGTGTTTTATTATTACTGCTTCTGACAAATTACTCCATTTTACAGTCAAATAAAGGCTATTTTTCTCCAAATATGGCTCATGTACACATGCATTATAGTTTTAGAAAAGTTATGAAGAAGGAATATGGAGGGAGGAGGTAAAAAGCATTTTATTTGAAATTTTAACTGTTCTACAAAATGGTTTTTCTCATTCATTTTAGTTCAAGGCGTAATAACACATCATTCACATTATTTTTATAGAACTAAAGGGAAATTTCAATGTAATATATAGTTTCTCTCATAAATATATTATTTACCCATTCTTATGATCTTTTTAAACACTCAGAGCATAAAATTATAGTTAGTTCTCACACATCACAAAAAATAACTCTAATCATATACTAATACCTTCTTAGTACATAACCGTGCAATAAATTTTCATAATTTTAAGCCATCAAATGTTAATTACAAAACAGAATTTATTTTTCACACTTCTCTAAATTTAATGCACACTTTAAAACCTGCATAAAATGTTAACAGCAATTTTTTCAACCATCTACATTCCAAATATGCCTCTCAGATACCTGAATAGTTTGCCTATATACATGCAATGCCAGTTACAAAACACCTATTATTACAGAGAAATAATTACTATTTTAACTCTTTTAAAATCTGAATAACAAGGTAAGAGATGTCTAATGGAAAAAGAAAAGAAAAATCTATTATTCAATAAAGGGAATTTTAAAAGTTAACAGTTTATTTCAAAATGTATGAATGCCAATCCAGAAAATTTTCGAAGTGTACAATGCTAAGAAAAGTCAGCTTAATTACAAAGCATTCAAGGGCATCAATATGCAAAATGACTGCATTACAGGGCATCATTTTATACTCGGTAAAAGGAATGAATAACAGAATATGGCTCCTATTTATTCATTTTAAATATGAAGAAAACAATAAAAACCACCTGAAATAAAGATGATCAATAATTCAGCAATTCCATTCAATTTATTAAACACTGGTAAAAGTAATTCTCCAGCCACCATTTCGGCCTGTCTTATAGGGTTCTTGGTAGCTCAGGTGTCAGTTTCTGTTTTTACAGATTAATTCAGTCATCACTTCATACCTGAAGTTGAATGTTATTGCCAATCTAAACAAATTCCATTTACATAGATGATACTTATCAATAATGCCCCTTAGTCATCTTCCTGCCATTTTAATTAATTTTGACAGATGTGTGAAAGCTTTTCCCCTCTCCCTCCACACAAAACCAGCTTACTTCAACAATGGACCAAGCAATCATCAAAACATTTTGAAGGCTTATTACATACAATTGTCATTTCACATCTGAATAACTTTGTCAGACAAAACAATCAGCTGTCCATTAGACTTTTGAACACAAGTCTGTGTTTTAAATGCGTACAAATCTTGGAGAATTCTGGAACACAAAATTTCCCAAAAAACCTTGAACAATGTCTGGAAGAAAATCCAGCCACTCTTTTTCAACAGTAAGATGAAAATAATGCAAGAAACTGATCAAGTCACTCATGTAATAAAATATATTATCATTCTTGGCATGCAATTAGATTTGGAAGCTGACATTGGTGATGTCAATGAGGTGTTGGATTCATACAGCAAACAGCTAACAAACAGAGACAAAGATAGACAAGAGCTGTCAGAGAAACATAAACATGCATTAACTACTGAAGAAATAATACTTCAAGACTCAGACAAAACAGAAAAGTGTATGACAGAAGATATTGGATCAGTTAAGAAAAGAGTTACAAAATTTAGAGAGCATAAACGTCATTCTAGCTACGAGTATAAGGGAAGAAATATAAAGAATTATTAGTTTGCTATAAGAAATGTTATGTGATAACAAAGTTATGGAGTTGTCAGACTGAGTTTGCAAAAATTTTATGAGAACATCAGCAACAAAATAACTATTTTATGCAGCACATTTATTTTAATACTACATAGCTCTGATATGTATGAACACTAAATTCTTTATTAGATACTGGCCCACCAGCAGGCAAGCAGTAAAGTCGCTGAATACTGGTAGTTCCAACCGGGTTTCATTCCAGGTGAACGGACTGGTTGCATGGGCATTTTCGGGGTTTCATCCCCATGTGTAACATGTATATGAGACAGTATCTCTTAAATTAAGTCTTGCACAAAGACATTCGTCCCCTTAGGCAAATAACCCACTAGTGCTTTGGCATAATACAATAAACCTTTATAAGCTACTTTTCTCTTCTAAACAAGCATTTTTTGGCCTTCACCTTATTTAATTAATATTTGTATGTATTTATAATAAAGTTAGACTTCCAACTTGCACACTTTCTATTGGTTCCACCTATCATGTTAAGTTCAGAACATTACTGTAGAAAACTATAAGTGGTGGCTTAACTTACAAAAATATAAGTATTTTTAAAATGTCATTAAATACTAACAACACTGGAAACTAAATTCCTCCCCTCCTTTTTCTCTTCCCTTAGAAGGAGGGCAGATGAGAAAAAATACTTGATCCATATAGAAGCTTTCATGCTCAATTCAAATATGTAAATAACTTTGCTCCACTACTAACAGTTTTTTCCAGGTGTGAGGAGGTAAGGCTCAGGTTAACTGTCAAAGCAATGAGCAAATTTACACACAAAAATGAAACTTTTCAACAAGGGGTTAACATATTGCATTTGTTAATTTTCTATTTTTGGTATCTGTAACATCACATTTCAGTGTATAGCAGTACTCAGAAGATTCCTTATATTGTCATTATCTTAGCACCTCTTTTCCTTGACAGATATCTTGGTGAAAATACTCATACTAGTAACAGTACCAAGACTGTTAGGGAAGAAATCTACATAGTCACCCAAGAAATATATCTTCAAGATATTTCATCCCATACTTTTATACGGGTGAAACTTTTCAAACACTATTCAAAAGTTGTTTGGAGTTTTAAACTTCCAGAAAAACTTGCTAGAAAACACCTGATTTTTACATGATACACATTTTGCACAATACAATCACACTGCTGATTTTTAACTTGGCTCAACAGATTTTTGAATTTTCCATCCTCAGTCAAAGTTTACATTTGTGTACTCTCAAAAACTTTCCCAACTTCAGTAGTGCTCATAGGAAGGAATTTTTCTTTCAAATAATGAAACCAAACACCATTTCTAGTCACTGTTTTAATGAAGTTTTGGAAAAAATCAAAGTTTATAAGAAGTAGAAGCAGAAAATTTTTTCAACAGTGTACTAGTTAAAAATGAACAGCACACCTTTCCAAATGCAAGTGCAAGTAATTCACATTTTGGCTACTCCTCCTTAATAAAGTCAGAAATTCGGATGTCTAATATTTGGAATGATCTAAACCCGAATCTTTGAACCACCAATCCAATAAATAAATAAACATATAAATAAAATTAAAATAACAAGCAGAGAAACTCCTTTCACACTTAGAAAGTCTAGAAATGGAAAATATAACATTAAAAAAAAAGTGTGACATAAATGTGATTTTTCTCTTCGTTCAGATTCCCTGCACTTAAACAATTGCTGGCTAGGGAAGACATGCCATGACCAATGACAACGAATTTATTGCCATATTGCTGTTAGTCAGACTCCCACTACCAGCCCTTCAGTGACTGTGAAGGGGTTAGCACTTTTCTGTCTGAACTAAGAAGCCCAAATGTTGCCATGTCTGCACGTCATCTAAGAAGATTTAAACTGATGATTTAAAACCGGGAAAAATTCCAGAATCCGGAACTGCACCGAAATCCCGACGTGTTTGGATCTCAGACTTTGTACTCTATACTGACTCTATTCTTAACTGCAAGGGGAAAAAAAAGATGAAATTAAATATACCAGATCTGCAAACCCATTAACAATACGATTTAAAATTACAACATATGGTCATAAAACATTGGATTAACTGACAATAATACCTCCTCAAATACAAGACCCTCCTTATATTTAAGAGAAAATTTTACGAAAAAAGTGTAGGTGAAAATTTCGTCTTACAGTAACTTTTAGAATCAGAATCTTACTTTTCTCTCTCTCCTCCAAAATTTCATTCAAATAATAATATAATCAGTTACAACCCAAGGACATTGTCAGTGATATGTAGCAAACAATTCGTTTTCAAACATAACAATGAGCAGCATGGCGGCTGCAGGCCTAAACTAAAACAACTCAGCTAGACTGTTATAATCAGTGGTAAGTAGATGTTCAGTTTATGAATAATTACACTGTGTGATTTATTTAGTGATTAAACATAACTATACCATTTAATATCATAACTAAACTCCCTGCTCTCATTCTACAATTTCATTTACCAAAATACCTGTTTTTATAGAATAAAAATATAGCAGAAAAAGGGAATTTAGTTTATGATGTAATACAATGCTTTTTCACGTTTATTCCCCCCCTCCGAAGGACTTTCATGTTTCCTTAATGTTAACTTCACAAGCTGATAGCACATAAGGAAATATGTTTTCATAGCACAGAAGTACAGTATCAAACTCATTTTCTAAGAGTCAACAACCATTTCGACTTCCGTGTTTTATGTTCAAGAATAAATATATATATCACAGTGCAAATACAGACTGTCAAACTACACTAACTCATTTTCTTTAGAAAAGAAATCTTGATCCTTCTTGGCAATTATAAAAGATATATACGCTTTAGCAATTTTTATTGTGAGTAGCACTGCTCACAGCAAAATGCTAGCCACCTGGAGAAAAAGCCAAACCTGAAGGAATTTTCTTGATAACTAATGCTACATTATGGAATGTTTCACCCAGTCATTGAATTACTAAAACAGGCAACTGAAAATTGAGAAATACTCCATTTTGCAGTTCATAACAAAAATTAATCTAATCCATGCACTGTACTACTAAATTTACGATATTATATCTAAGAAAGCTCAAGAAGAGAGCCCTCTTCTCCTAATCTATCACAATTTCAAAAAAAAAAAAAAAAATTAATTCACAATGCCACAATACAGCTTATAAGGTATTTCTCCCACCTTCTTCGTATGCCTTCATGGTGTAGTGGTCAGCATGCTGGACAGGTATTCCAGAGGTCCGTGGTTCGAGTCCTGGCGAAGGCGTTGCTCCTTTTTCATCTCTCTTGTTTTCAAAAAATACCTAATGTCTCTACACTGGTGTCCAAACTAAAATGGTGGTGGATCACCAGGATTTGGTGATTTGGTTCCCCGAGCCCCAGTCGCCATTTAAAAAAAAGGGGGAGTATATAGGATACTTCTCCCGCCTTCTTCACTTGCCTTCATGGTGTAGTGGTCAGCACGCTGGGCACGTATTTTAGAGGTCTGTGGTTCGAATCCCAGTGAAGGCATTGCTCATTTTTCATCTCTCTTGTTTTCAAAAAATACCTAATATCTCTACAAACTAATTCAGGAAAATTAATAACAGAACATTAATTAATATTCATATGTAAAAAAAAGTGAACACTTTTGAAGCAAAACTCATTTTTTGTTTGCCATAACATAATTTCATTGAACAGGTTAAGTACTGAAGTGGGATTAATTACAATCGCACAAACAATGTTTCAACGGCAAATGCACGTAAAATAGAAGGAATATCTGCTAAATTCTTATTTAGAAAAAATGGAATTGTTTAAGAGCAAAACAAAAGATAAAACCTACACTTGAAAGAGTCTAGACATATGAAAAGAAAAGCATCATTTAAGAAATTCCTTAGCATTATTTTCATAAATGTAGCACAAAGTCGAAGATCTACATATTACATACATTACATATAATTGTAGTGCCGATCATTTGGAGCCGTGATGAAATCCAGATGCCGTGACATCATTTTCTCTACTACTACGAGCTGAGTAGGCACCAAGCGAAAATGAGGGGAATTACCTTTTTTTTTTTAGATGGTAGACGAATGGACGTATTAGCAGAGACGCTGCTTCTGTTTAAAATTTTGACGAATCACTTTTTAATTCTCGTAAATGTTAAATATATGTAATAATCGTTTGTCTAATTAAAATGTGTTTCGTTAGCTAATTTATTCATCGTTTTATTCCCACATAACATAATAAATATTGCAAACAATACACACCAAGCACTTCAGGACCACAGTAATTATTGCATTTCTGCAGTGTTCATTCAGGAAATATAACTTATTTAGGGACACAGCTAGTATAATTTTATGCTGAAATGCATAAATGCAGATGAAAGAATGACAGCAATCAATAAATATCCAAATATTTTACATATACAATTTTTAAAAAATATACTACTGTGCATGAAAATAGTGATCAGACTTCATCGAATAAATTTATTTATCATTAAAATTTTATTTTAGAGATGGATGGTTACTTGAACTACCAGACATTCTCAAAATACTAAAAAAATTACATTTGCTTTGCTTGATAAAGTAATCTGTGTTTATATAAGACAAAATAATTGCAAAAGGGGGGAACAGCATTTCTATTTAATTCTAATTTCTTGTTGACACAAATAAAAAAAAATCTATTTGCATCAAAACTTACATTTAAAATTTGAAAAAGTACATTGAAAAAGTACTGTTACAGTTTTCAATTTGCAGTGAAACAGTGTCAGCCATAAATGTTAAGTTGTAGCCAATCAGTGATGCACACATGTATTTGTGTTGCATCTACTTTTAACATACACTGATGTGCAAAAATTAAGGACTAAATCGAAAAATTACCATATCAGCTGAACAAAGAGGCAGAGCGGACAGAAAGACCAATCAGGAGATTAAGTAAGGTGATGTACGGTAGCACATGCGCAGATATGCAGGTAGACGTAATGGGGGAGTGTCTGAGTAGTATAAAGCATGTTGCTGGTGTAAGATCAGTATTTCTGGCAAAGAGATTGCATGCCGTATAGCAGTTAAAATCATACCGAGTTGCTGCCTCAGCGAGAAATGGCAGACAATCAATCTGTTAGATGACATCTGGATGCTTTTACCCGAGGTCGAATCATTGGGAAGTTGGAGGAAGGCCGCAGTGTGACAAGTGTGGCTGCAGAGTTCGGAATTGCTCACAGCATCGTTTCACGACTTTGGAGACAATTTCAAACTACAGGAACAGCTATCCGGGGGTTTAGTAGTGGTCGTCCATGAGGAACCACACCCACAGATGACTGGTATATTGCCTTACAGGCCAGAAGAAACAGGCGGCAGACAGCGGGAGAAATCGCTAGACACACGACACAGGCGACTGGACGACCGATATCGCGTTTTACCGTGGCCAGAAAACTGCACGGTCGTGGTCTGTTTGCACGACGCCCTGTACGGTGTGTACCTCTAACGCCTGCCCATCGGAGAAGGCGTTCTCTGTGGTGCCGGGAACACCGGAATTGGAGAGACAATGAATGGGGACGAGTACTCTTTACAGATGAGAGCAGATTTAGTCTGAGTTGCGATTCTAGACACATACACATCTGGACAGAGCGGGGAACACGCAATAACCCCTTCAACATCATCAAAAGGGACTGTTTTGGAGGTCGCGGAGTTCTCGTTCGAGCAGACATAATGCTTGGTAGCCGGACCGACCTTCATATCTCCCAAGGAGGTTCGTCACCTGGGACTGCTATTGTAACGAGGTTCTTCTTCCTTACATGCGTCTTTTCACAAGGGCTATGGGTCCTCAGTTCCTCTTCATGGACGACAACGCTCCACCTCATCGCACAGTTACTGTCGAAGAGCTGTTGGAGAGTGAAGATATTGAACACATGGATTGGTCGGCAAGGTCTCTGGATCTAAATCCCGTCAAGCATGTACGGAACTTACTAGGGAGACCCGTGGCAGCACGTAACTTATCGCTAGTAACGATTCCGAAACTGCGATTGGTGCTACAAGAGGAACGAGCAGCAGTGTCTCAACAGCTCATTAACAACCACATATCCAGCATGCACAAATGATGTGAAACCTGCCTAGCAGTCAGGGGAGAAGACCGGATGTTTCTTGCTGGACACCCATCACAGGGATGTTTCGGCCTTCAGTCGCATTGCGCTCCATGCTACTTTTTCAATAAAGCTCTTTTTATCCCTCTGATTTCTCTTTTAGTAAGTGTTGTTTACATTACTCATGTCCTTACGTATTGGGGATCTTACGGTATTAAATGTGTTGATTTGGAAAGCTTTTGTACAAAGTTATATTGAAAAAACCGTCTCGTCCTTAATTTTTGCACACCAGTGTATACTTAGCATCTTTATTTTAGCCAATTTATTCTCATACCAAAAGACAACCCTGAATGAAAAATACCGTAGAAGGCTGATTATTCAATGCAATATGAACCAATGCAACAATACAAAAGGACACAGCCACTTTAGAAAAATAGAGATAAAAAAGATGTCATAAATTTATATATGATCAAGCATCACTTTTAAGCTCTCCTCCATACTTTAGTAGATTTAATATTCTGTCAAAATAAAAAAAATATCAGTTCATGTGCACTTTGTATCAAGTAATTTATTATACAGTTATACCTACAAGAGTTTTAAATGTGTGCGTTGTAGTAAACATTTTAATATGAATGAGATGCTTCATATTGCAATTAAAAATAAAATGATAAACAGCATCAAAAATCATTTTGCACATTTTGTAACATACTTTTCTGAATTTTGAAATTTCTTTAAGAATTTTTTTGTTTCCCAACAGTCATTTGCTCCTTTGGCACAATGTTTTACAATGTAATGTATTCCCGCTGTTCAATACACAAAAATGCTGTTTCAATGACAAATCTTCACTTTGTTTTCACACCTTTTTTTTACTTTCAAATTGCAGTTTCAAACGGTTTATTTTAAGTATTTCTGTACCTCTAATTAGGATTAATTCTTAAATGACTAACTCTATCATAATTGCTTAGTCGAAAAACATTTCAGGTTAAACTCAAATCTGAAGATAAATTTTTAACACTTTCAAGATTTTTAATATTTCTTAACCTTTTGAAATTTTAATAGGTAAATTATTCCTTGAAATGTAATAGACATGCATCTAACTTTTCAGATTCCAATTCCCTCTTCCCTTTTTATCAAATCTTACAATCTGGGAAAATAAGCACATAAGCAAATTTGAGCCATAAATACAAATTTTATGATTTAAAAAATCAAAATAATCACACAAGAAATTTTTAGCATCTACAATCAATATTTATTGATTTATCATCCATTGTGACTGGATCAATATCTCGTAAATTTGTTGGCGAAAAAATACACTAAAATGTCTAAACTCTCCACTATATCTCACTTAGGCCAAGAAGTTCCAATTCCTCTATTGAGAAATTTTACACTCAAATTCTCTGCCACTCTTTCTTTTGTAAATACCTTTCTTTCGACTCTGACCTTTTCACGCTACTGTTTAGATAGCTTTCAAAGGCTCAGAAAGGATCAGGTATCTTCTCTCCTCTCACAAAACCCTTCATTTTTGGAAAAATAATCTTTATTTCCTACTACATTTACACTCATGTCCATAAATTAAGGATAATTCGGAGTCATGCGGAAATCGAACTCTAAAATAAATATATCACCTGTAAAATCACTACACACATCTTCAAGAATCATATGCAAATTTCAGGAAGTAACCAGATGACACCGATGATACGTCACAATGACGAGATTGTAAGAGAATGATATATAAGGAATACAGGCAAAAAAGTAAAATTGTTCGCAGGTGCTTTATAAGAATTTCAGTGCAATAACTGAATAGTTATGACACAAAGGACGCATTTGGATGATTTTTTACGTGGTAGAATTATCGGCCGTCTGGAATGTGGGCGTACCCAACTGGAAGTATTAGACGAACTTGGAATTGCCCAGAGTGTCATCTCCAGGCTTTGGCAATGATTCTAAGATAATGGTAATGTGAGTAGACGTTACAGCACAGGTCGCCCCAGAGTTACAACGTCGAATGAGGACCGGTATTTGGCAGTTACTGCCAAAAGAAACAGGCGGAGCACAGCCTCAGACCTGTCTCGTCAGCTCTCTTCAGCCACTGGTACAACAATTTCAAGGCAGACCGTGTACAGACGCTTAGGGCAGATTGGTCTATATGCTCGTAGACCTGTCAGATGCGTTCCACTTACTGCAAGTCACTGTCGCCTGTGGTTAGCCTGGAGTAGAGAGCATGCATTGTGGACACCACAACAGTAGGCTTGTGTGATGCTTTCCGACGAGTCCAGGTTTAGCTTGCAGTCTGATTCTCGCCGGACTTTCATATGGAGACCTCCAGGTACCCATTACCACCAAGAAAACATCATTCAACGACATCGTTAGGGTGGTGGAGGAGTGCTCGTTTGGGGTGGAATTATTCTGGGTTCCAGAACTGACCTCCATGTTCAAATTGGAACCATGAGAAGCCAAATCTATCAGGACATCATTCTGAAACAACATGTATGTTTGTTTTGGGGCGCCATGGGCGCACAATTTGTGTTTATGGATGACAACGCCCGTCCTCACCGTGCAAACATCATAAGTGAATGCCTTCAATCGGAGGATATCACCCGTATGGACTGGCCAGCATTTTCACCGGACTTGAATCCAGTAGAGCACGTGTGGGACATGCTTGGCCGACGAGTTGCAGCCCATCAACCTCCTCCTACATGTCTACCAGAACTTCGGAGAGCATTGCTTTTTGAGTGGTGTAATATCCTCCAAGATCAAATCGATAATTTGATACTCAGCATGCCTAGGCGTTATGCGGACTGTACTGCATCGTCTGGGAGACATACAATGTATTAACAATCATACCAACCATGTAATATTGTTATAATTTGCTCCAGGGAGAAAAAATAGCTAATTTTTTAAATATCAAACATATAGCATCTTTTTTTGCTCTTTACCTTTTGTTTAATAAATAAGCTTTACAAATAAGTCAAATTTGTTTTGCTTCTAACTCTTCCTTTGCCTGATTTTGCATTATCCTTAATTTATGGACATGAGTGTATTTCTAAAGGTGAAAGTGAAAAGAAATCTAGGTAATAATGATATTGATTGGAACTTTGAAACAGAAAAGTGATTAAGCCTCCAGAGATATCGAGATTGACAGTGATGATCACGCTGCTCTCTCAGCTACCAATATGAGAAGAAAACCTATCATGACACTGGACATGGCCAAGCTTTTAAACTACAAACACTATGTTTATTTTATTGTCCATCTAGGCCCTTAGGTATGGTGTTCTAGAAGAGATAATGGAATTATCAGCATTTTCCTGAGGTGATTAAATTTTGATCTTCTGCTCAAATATCCTTCAATCCCACACCAGCAAGTAATTGAAGATGTCTACCACAATTTCTGTTTAGTTCAAAGGTGTAAATTGGCTCATTTCATGCTATTTACAATGTTCTCTAGGAAACGTATTTATTTGTTTTATAGTACCTTTCAATCAGTTTCAAAAGAAGAGCAAATTTCTCCCCCTCCCTTTTTTAGTTTCATATAAATATTACAGAAATTACATTAATATTCATACAACGCATGGTTAAATTTTAAAAAGTGATAGCAAGCATGGTTTTCTATATTATATAGAGAGAGATTGTAAAAACTTGCAAAACACTTTCTCAATACTTTCAGTCGGTGGGTCAACACACTACAATCATAAAAGGTCATTAGCTAGCAACAGACATTTTGTTCATTACAAATTGTGTTATTTTTCGTTACATACAATGCACTTCCAATAACTTTTTCAAAGTATGAATTTACAATTTACTTTTGAACTTCATCTTTAAACTTTAAGTATACATAATAACTCACCAAAAAAATCTCAGCTGGAGACTGGATATTTGGGCTTAGGAACACACGGATTTTAATAGTATTTGGATTTCTAGACATTTATGATAAACCGTTTAAATTAAATAAGGTCAAAAATATAGTTATTCAAAAGAGCACCCAACTGTTATTTCTTTTTGTCATATTGATAAAAATGACAAATAAACACATACATAGAGAAAGTTATTTTAAAAAGAATATATATTAAATAATATACTTTATATTAAAAAGAACAGAAGCACATCAAAAACTATTTTTTGCATTATTTAAACACCTGTTTTACAGAATTTAAATTAAAACTTTAGGTTGCTGTATTTCACTTCTTCCCAAATTATACAGATTCTGATACATGAGTTTCACAATTTTTTAACACTCATCAGAAATTAGATTAGTTATTATCAGAAATTAATTACTTTATATTTATTATTCTGAATTCCTTTCTTTTTTCATTATTCACAGGAAAACCATGAGCTTACTTAAAACTTGCCATTCTGATAAATGAGAAAGAACTTTTTTTAGCGCTGGTCAAAATAATAGTTACCAGTTTCGAAGCTCCAATCTAGCAAGATTAAACAACACAAGATTAATAGTCAATTATCAGCACAAGACTAGTGATTTTAAAATATATTTATTTGCCAACAGTAAACAGAAAGTAATAATCAGTAGAATATGGCAGCTTGTCTCAATATTGATGTGGAAAAGTATCACCAATAATTTCCAAATACCATTAATAATTGCCCCATCTGAATTTTAACTGAGCTTCTTCTTCCCTTCAGTAATTTTCTTTTCTTTTTCCTAATTTATAAGTAGCAAAAAATATTCTTTATGGCTATGTTCCCTTTTTCCACGACACTGCACACTAAGTGCTTCAAATTTTTAACTAAATTTTCCAATTTTCGCAAATAATTTAACAATTATATTAGCTTCTAATTTCATTGCTGACATTAGACAGGCTGCTTATATTTCAGGTACTGGAATTTTTTTTTTTTATCTTACACTGTATTAATGTAACGGGTGACTTAATTAAAGTTAGCCTGTTCAAAGTACTCTGTAGCTGTAATCAGATAATAGATTGACATCAAATTTAAACATACACCATTCAACAGATGCAGAAACGTATTCCAAGGGAAAAAATTAGACAGTACAATGTCTAGTAGGAGCATTTCACAGTAAATTTTTTTAAAAAAAAAGGCCTATTAAATAAAAAACAAATTACACAAAATAAGTTTTAAACACTGTTTGTTGTTGTACTTATTTTAAATATTTATTGTAGCATTTACAAGCATTACAAATAAAATCAGAACATGAAATATCGCTTCTAGTGGTACAAGTAAAGAAAACATGATCTGATTTAACCTTTTAATTGGCAAATGGTGAAAACACATGTTGCTTCTGAACAACTGAGCCAAATAAAGAGTTAAATAAGCACATGCATTGCATAGTATCATGAAATTCATACAGTCAAATGCTAATTATCCTTGCACAGAAAAATCTAAAGACACTAATCTAAAAACTGAAGAAAATATTGAGTGTGTTCGCTATGATGCTTCATATATGCAGTGAAAGTCCTTCAGTTCTGCCAAAGTTGTAATATTTCAATAATAAACAACATTTGCAAAGCGGCCTCAGAGATAGAAATCATAGGAACATTATGAAATCATAGGACTGTGAAATATGGTGGTTAAGCAATAGGAAACAAACATGATACTCATTGATGAAATATGAGCACAAAGACTGCAATATGCAATGTTCAATATCCAGAGGGTACTGGACACTGTTTTATCACCTTTCTGTAAGATGGTATATCTTACAAAAAGGTGATAAAATTTAAACTGCTGTTGCTGTAGTTCCATCTTAGTTAGGATATCTGCTGGTTGATATGAAACATGACATCAGGGCCATTACCAATAACTTGCTTATCCATTAAAACAAGTTAAAGTATCAGTTGGCTGATATGAAACATGACACCAGAGACATTTGCATAAACATTCTTAAAAAAGGATGCCTAAGAATAAATAAGGAATTGAATCTACACGACAGCATCATTTCATACCAAAGCTGTTTTTTTTTTTTTTTTTAAATACATTGAATTTCATTAGCCCATATACAACAGCTCCGAGTGTTCATAGTGCCATTCAAATCAAACTGTGCTCTACAGTTTCAAAGGATATTTCTCAGCTATGATACATCAGCTCCCATCTTGGGCAGAAAGGTCACTACGATTATGAGCCATGAGTTCTAGTCATCATCACACACTGTTGGCTGAATTAGTTTTGTATGGAAAAAAAAATGCACTAACTATCTCGTTACTTTCAGTATTATGCCATACTAGATATCTAACATGTAGGACATCGCACGTACAATACTGATCCAATATGAGCTACTGATTGCTCAACAATTGTTACATCATCATCATCATCATTGCGCTTTGATCAGTTTATGCACTTTACCACACTGAACTCTCTAATTTTCCAATCTTTCAAAGCACACAATCATTTTTCAAACAGCTTATGGAGGCATTTGCTGCCACAGATTCCAAAGTAAATTTACCAATAAAGCATAGTCAGCTAACGAAACAGTTATCTTCATTGTTCAGCATGCTTGCTATACAATTCTCTTTTATGCTGAATTATTGGTACTTCTTAATCTCAGCATACAAATCAGATAGCATTTTTATTTGCACATAGTATTCGAAGCATATTCTACTTGCATTCTTTCTCTTTATAATGCTTGTAAATGCTATAATGAATATTTAAAATATTTCTGTCTGTTTTACTTATTTAAGGCATTCCTTTTTCTGCATTTTATCATACATGCTCTGTAGCAGACTTTTTTTAACTGCTTCCCCTTCCCTATCTGAAAAATCCTTTTCTAATTTCTTTGAATACTATATAAATTCACTGCTAATCCACTTCTGGTACAGCTACAGAGGACGCTAAGAACATCTTCTTTAATTACAACCACCCTATAATACATACATAACATATACAATGTTTATTTACAATTTTTTACAATTATTTAAATATATACAAAAAATTTATTACAAAGATTTAAATATGCAGCATGTAACAAAAGTTCTGCTTTACCTTATATAAACATGCATTTTGAACATCTGAATACATTTAAAAAATAATGCTAATTTTAAATGTATAAAACAGTGGTCATTTTGGAAAAAATTTATCAGGAATTCAAAATTATTTACAGATTTTACATTTAAAAAATATTTCTAAAACAAATGCTGTTGTAAATAAAACAAAAGAAAATGACAATATTTTGATCTAATACACTCTCCATCTAATTTCTCATTACAGTACAAAGTCTGAAATTCAGATGTCCAACAACCACAATGATATAATCTGGTCATTCCATATTTTTTTTTTCCAAAGATCTTTTCTTTTTTCTGCACATTAAACTGAATTTTTGTTCCATTTAGCTTCCCCTACCCCTTGAAAAACAACATTGTCCATGACAATACATAATCCTGTTATGTGTTTCAGCTTTAAATACCTACCGACTAGCAAATCAAATTTTCATTTTCAGCTTGAATGGCTGGGAGGTGGTGCATATATTTATCTTAGCCCTACACACAATAAGCGAACCCTAGAGATCAGTGGTTATTTAGATTGAAATGTTGCATATACTGCATCAGCAGGCAAGAAGGAGAAACAGTTATATTCTGATCAACTTAACCTCAGCTAACACTGTTTCACTTTTCCTTAACTTTCTAATTTCATCCACCTTACTATTTATTCAGTTTATAATTATTACGATTATCTTATCAAATTTTAAATTTAAGCAGAAGAAACATTTCTGTTTTATTCTACTCTCAAAAACTTTATATCTGTTAACCCCATGAATGACATGACAACAACAATCATACCCACAAATTAGCATAATTCTTGAAGAAGTCATGCATGCAGGAATTGATCTCCCTTCTTTAGGCTGACCATTAGCTAAATGGCTAAAGGCACAAATAGCTCCAGTTCCATTCTCTGAACTCATTCATGACTGAAATATCTGGCTATGTGATTTTCTTTTCATGAGAAATATAAAAATAGTTGCTCTTTTGCTTAATTTTAAATGCATGTAGTATGAGTCAAGCTTGAAGTTATAAGTAAACCAAAACGTTTGGTTACCAGTTAGTAGTTATCAGCTGCAGTAGTTCAGAACTTTTCTGTTAATTGACTTATTCCAATTCCTATTAAGATGGGGAATTGCATTTTTTAGGTAATGTTTTGTTTTACTTTCTTTGTAAAGTTTTGATCATTATTCACAAGAATCTAGCAGAATCACACACACAGAAAATTATAAATAAACTTCTAAGTTCTTGTCCTCTTTGTGCTAACTTCTAAGATCTAGTCCTCATGCAAGACAACAGCTTTCCTAAGATAATTTTAAAGTAATAGTCACTAGACTAATTTACTTCACACGACAACAGTAACACTATTACAATTGTTTATTTTATGATATCAGATTTTTTTTTTATACAGTAAAAGAAAGAAAATGCACACAAAATGTTTTCTATTGTTTTAAAGTAGTTTCTTACTAGAAAGCTTAAATGATCTTGAATAAACATTCAGTATCATAATTTTATATCTGGAAGAAAAAGGTTCTAATTTTAGATTATGAAAACACAGAAACTAATTATAAAAACCTACTACTTCTTACATTTTTGTGGCTCCCAGCAACATTTACTATTTTTCACATTAGTGTTGCAGGTCATAAATGTTTGAAAAATTAAGATTACAAAGAATATAGACTAATTCATATTTTCATAGAAGGAGCACTCTTAGCAAGCCTGTTTGATAATAAAAATCTAATTTTTTAGTAATAAAAATAAAGTAATATGTAATTAATAATGTACATTTAATTCACCCATCATTCCTTCATTTGAAAAACAAAAATCAAAATTCAACTTCGGTATATAATAACAATTCTGAAGTATGTTTCTAAACCAAAATACAAGGTTCTTCATGCACTGAAATAACACAAATTATTAATACATTGTAAGCTAAACTCATATGTTTAAACTTTCCATGTCTTTTCAAATTTATTTGAATTTCTTTCAACAGTTTTAATAAAATGTTCAGTTTCTATATATTCTTGCAGTATTTAGCTCAAATAAAAATTACATGTTCATAAATTATGTTTACATAATTTATGAACATAATTATTTACATGCATGTGCAGTGCTTATAACCTGCTTTCAGAATATGAAAATTAGTTCAAAGAATGTACACTCAAACCTTCTTTTGCGAGGTCTTTATTTTGGCAGTAGTACTCTAATAATATGACTATTAGTACCACACACACAAAGAAAAAAAAATCTCACAAAAAAAAAAGACCACACAAACTAAGGTTTGATAATGAAAACACTATATAAAATGAGATTAATACTAAGCATTACACAGCATTAAAATATAAAAATTCTTAATTTAATTTGATTAATCTTAGTTTAAAAATGAAAAATATGTTGATTTTTTTACAAAGGTTCAAATTTGAATCAAGCATTCTATTACAACAAAAATTAACCTGCTTGGGTGAGGTTCTGTTTAAACAGATGGGCTAACCCTCAGATTCAGGGCTGGCTATGCCACAGATACACAATTCATACAACAAAAGTTGACTTCATGCTGCTGCAACACCCATTCACAAATCACTGAAGACATATGGATGCAGACTTTGTACAATTCTGTAAATGCACCATGTTGCCAAAACCATTCAGGTGGCAAACTACAATGTTGCTAAAAAATAGTAATGTGATAACCCATGACGTTGCCAAGAAGTACTTGTATGGCAACCCAGGTATGTATGCATCATGAGTTTATTTGAGAACATATTCATTTGAGAGCAGTTTTGAAATCCAATGGTCATTTTTCTCAACAGTATACCTTTTTGAATTGAATACATATCTGTCATAATGAATTGTAATGGAGTTGAGGAGTTTACCTTTGTTTATTTTTATTATGTTGGAGTGTACATACAAGTTTCAACTATTCTTAGGCAATTTTGATTGTGACAGGCACAGTGCTGAGGTTGTGCAATTCTTTGATGTTCTTCTAGTGAAAATATATCATTATGTGGATGAGAAGAATACCAACATAAAATATTGAAAATGAATTTCTCAGAAAAGATAAGCATGTTATTTTTTTAGTGAATATAAAAAAAATATGCAGCACTTCATGCATTCTTGAAATAGGGAAACATTTCTCTCTAAAGTCTTCTACAAGCTCACAATTTTTCACTGGGATGCAGAAAATCAGAAAGTAGGGCAATCGTAAAATTTTTAATTTATTTTGAAGACAGTCTCGTAAGCATTTAATGCTTATGAGACTGTCTTCAAAATAATAAATTTACCATGATCAGCATTAAAGCTGCACATATTTCTAAAAATCTATTCAAATGCTTAAGATACTTGTTTGTATATCAGTTGTAGCATGAAGGATATTTTGCTCTAATTATTGTACATAGAACCAAATAACTTGTACAACCATCAAGTTTACTTTCATGCTGAAAACTTAAATTCCAGACCTCCCGACTGCTAGTCAAAGGGCATGTGGGAACGAGAGAGAATACATTCCTTACACTCACCTTCACCTTAAGGTGAATTGGTGAGGTGGGGACACATAAGCCAAATCCAAGAGGTGAAGAATTACTGTCCACCACATTTTAGTTCAGGTGTCATTGTACAGCCGTTAGCTTTACTTCATTGCAGGAAACATGAAAAATGAGGAATGTCCTTGCCGGGAGGGATTCAAATTCCAGACCACCCAATTGCTAGTAGAATACACTTTCAATTACTTCCTGGAGGAGAAAAATCTCTTGCAAACTAATATGATAAAACACATGGATGCAATAAACCAATCTGCTCAACATATAGACACCATCCTCCATAAAGAACAGTTGAGTAAGCAACTGAAATTTTAATAATGTTCAGTTTTTGTTAGAAAAAACTGTTCTCTTTGCTGTGGCTTTTCTTAGCCAGAACAAATAAACAGTTCATAAATGCCCATACTCAAGACTAATTATGTCCCTCTTAAATCATATACATACATTTAAAACATTTAAATTCACATTCTTATATCAACCACCATATAAAGGTTAGCCAAACAAAAATTGCAAGAGATACTTGTAAACTTATCTTGATTCAATTTCAATCTAATTACACAGAAAATACACAGTCATACCGTACCAAGTGCATTTTTTTGATAATATGTCGTATTTGTCCATTACATAATGCTAGTCGACTGTTATAACAGTTTTATGTAATGCTGATTAAGTTACAGGAATAAAAAATAAGCAAATGAAACTTATGATCTCTGTTACCACAAGCAATGTGTTAAATACTGGAGGAATGGCTGCCATTTTTGCAATTCAGCAACTGTTAGATGTTATCAAATAAAATACCTAAGATGTGATAGTAAAAACTGCATAACAATAGTATTTAATAAATTAATTTTACATAAATAATTAAATGTATAATTTCTCACAATTTATGTATCCAGATTTTGTGCACTAGGATGTTTTATAGCACAAATACATTTTAAATACAAGAGAATGACTCATTCCTTTAATTTTCATTCTGGTTGTTATAAATTTCAAATAAATATTCCAGGAAAAATTAATACAGTACAGTGTATTTTCCCTCTTGTAACTAATGGAGTTTTATACTATCAACAACAAATAAAATAATTTGTCTCGTAGACATTATACAAGTTCTCACCAGCTGGAAGCCTAAACAGCGAGAGTAATAAAGCTATTTTTCATTTAGTACAGTTCATGCAATACTGAAGGAGATCTTCACACGAATGTAAACTATGGATACTCTTCTGTTATCAGGACTGGATTCAGAAATGTATGCAGGTATGCATGTATATATTAGGTACATATACACACAATATATACATAAACACATGCATACATTTATGAATCTGATCCTAAAAACAGAAGAACACCAAACTATGTAGCTATGATGCATATTTCAGTTGACCATAATTACAAATCCAATTTTTTTTTCCAAAAGCAAATAGATTTTTATCTCTTAATTACTCCTTAACAAGACTTTCAGATGTAGTCTCATGTATTAAAGTTTTAGAAATATCCCATATTAAATGCAAGAACTTTACAGCATATTATTTAAGTTTCTAAAATTATTACATGGAAAATGAAATAAATCAGTCATTATAATTTCCTATATATATTCCCTTGACAAATTCTGGCTGAAGCTTTGGACAGAGAAGATTGACATAATGTTTTTGTGTACTTTTTTCATAATTTCCTGTAGATTTTAAAAATGTTTTTAGTTCCTAATTTTCAATTAAAATGTTTCCCATTAAACAATTGTAGGTTTCTTCAGACTTTTACCGGCTTATTATAGGACTTAGTTATACTTTCTTATTATATTATACATACATATACTTTCTTATTATACATATATATATATATATATGATTATATACTGACTAAGCATGAAGGAAATATGCAAGATCAAAGTAAAGCACTCTTGAGTCTGAAATTACAACATTAATTATATACTTAAATATCAACTTTCTTTACCACCCTTACGCAAATGCTTAGAAAACCTTTTAAGAAAACATAGATTATGTTACTAGAAGCAAATTCTTCAGTTCTGTATGCGAAAAGAATAATTTTGACTTGTCACAGATTTAACATTATCCCCTTATTTTACCCATTCTGAAAGTAGCTAAAATCCCCCCATATTTCCAATTAGCTTTAATAAAAGATTAAGTACAAAAGCTATATAAAATTACACCCGACATAACTGCATAATGTGGTAATGAAACGATCATAATTCCTGATAGCTAAAGATTTCTGAAATAAGGTCACTCCGTTGCAATCACATTTTATTTTTCGGTCTCAGGCGCAGATTTTGATCAAAAACCTATCTAATGTCTCAATCGATAAATTATGCATCAGTACTTTTTTTAATATATAAATATAAACACGGTTGCATTTTAGATATATGTAAAGGAAAAAGCAAATTCGACCATTTATTGACAATCATTCATAGAATTATTGATACGGAATGTTAATTTGGCCGTTAAAACTTTTAAATGCGGGAAAAAAAACTTTTTCTTTATATAAGTTTGAGCCTTAAACGTGGATGTTATGTATGCACAACATTTCCATAGAAGTGTGGATACACAATAACACATCTAGAAATTTTTAAATTTCAGCTTACAGAAACACCTCTCCAAAACTGCCTCATTTTTCAATCATATCTTCATTCGGTAAAAAGGCATAAAACGATATTAACGATGGTCACAATTATTCAGAAAATGTTTCAGGCAGATAAACTGCCACAACTTTTACCGTCAGCAAAATGAAAACATAACGAGCAGCTACAAAAACTCCAACCATAGATCCACGCCCACAAATGTTACTCGTTGCCAAACTTCAATTTAGAAAGCATAATAATCCGACAGGAAATAATAATGGCTAATTAGTCCCCCCCTCTTTTTTTTATTATTATTATTTCAAGAAATCAAGAAATGTTCATCTCTGCTACTTGCCGTTTCTGGATACATTTTTATACCAAATAATACCCTGGGTGATCCTGGCTTATTTAAATAAATGTGTAGTTGGGCAAGTATGCTACGTGAGTAACGCTCGACGTGATTGAACATCAACAATTAACATGTTTTCTACTTGGGACAAGCTTCAGGAACAGATATCGGGATTTAAAAAGCAGTTCACACTAGCGCAATTTTGCTCCTAAGGAACGTAATATTAACGTAAGTTGCGATTCCAGAGGATGACAACTGTTCACACTTATAAGTCTCATAAACCTCACCAGAATAGGCAGAATAGCAACGTGAGCCAGGCTAGCGAAATATCACTATGACTAACTTTCTCTTTTAGCCTGTTTAAATAATCTTTTTCATTTTAACTGAATTTTCAGGAGCGTCTCAATTCTAACCCAAATCCTCCTGGGTTGTCGTAGGAATTGGCGAAAACTTCTTGGCGAGTTTGCAGATCTAACCCAAATCTTCTCGGGTTGTCGTAGGAATTGGCGAAAACTTCTTGGCGAGTTTGCAGATCTAACCCAAATCTTCTCGGGTTGTCGCAGGAATTACCGAAAACGTCTCGCCATTTTATTTTTTTTATCGAGTGTTGTATGCAAAGAATTTGTAGAGTTTTTTTGCAGAGTATTCTAGTATTGTAAGCAAAATTTCTTGATTCTAGATGGATATTATTGAAAAAGAAAGTTGCACTTTTTGCGAGAAGATATTTTCATCTCGCTCTAATTTATTTCGCCATTTACGTAATGTGCATGATATTCGATTTCGTAATGTGCATGGTATTCGATTCAAATTCTGACTTCGTTTAATATCCAATTTATTTCACTTCACAAACATAGAGA
>KK120236.1:0-11297 GCA_000611955.2 Stegodyphus mimosarum
GAAAAATTTGACGATCAGTTAATCCTGTACTATTTTAAAGATATTCACAACAAAGAAAAAGCAAATTCCATCTTTACGGAATTGTGCGTTTATCCCTTCTAGCTTTTAAACCTGAATATTTACGGACGGCAATACGTTCCAACTCGACTTTGCTGCGCCTTCGGAGATGATAATGGACTTACCTACAGTTTTTCGGGGACGTCGGTCGCCGCCTATCCCTAGACTCCTACGCTGCATCAAATTAAAAATGAAGTTAGAATACTCACCCACGAAAAGTATAATTACGTTCTGCTCAACAAATACCTTGACGAAGAAGCCAAGATCGCCGCGCAAAAAGAAGCTGAAAGCGTGCTAGTCCCTTCGTGCAGCATTCCCACACCGAGTTACGGTTCGACTCCAGAGATGCATTTTACGAGGGAGAATTATATGACTCACACTCTGAGTCACGGATCGCTTCTAGTGATGCAATCCCCTACGAATGTAATCTGGAAACACAGTATCCCAGCCCAGCCCGAAGTGAAGACTACTCGAATAACTCTGATGTTCAGAAAAATTTTACTTCCGCAACTGAAGCTTTCGTGTGATGAAATGGAGTTTAATTATTAGGGTGGTATAATTCATTCCGTAACCCCAAATCCGTGTATGAATAAAAAGATTTTTTCCACGCAAGAAAGCACGTTTAGAAGATGTGATACGCCAGGATGACCGGCTGAGTCAGCATGCAAATTTAGGTTTATCATCAAAAATGTTTTGCTGTTCTTTAAATGATGCAACTTAGCTGAAGCTTGACTTTTTGCCAAAGAATATGTTTCATCTCGGAGGGGATATTTTTGTGACTGTATTGTGTTCCTTAGGTGTGGCTCGTGTTCATATGCGGAAATATGTGACTGATGAGAATGATCTGTTACATCCTACCAAAGATGGAGTTTGGCTGTCTCCACTAGTATGGAAAGAATTTTGCGATCATGCAAATAAATTTGCTTTCTTTGAAAGCTCTGACAGTGTTTCGATTGTAAAGAAAGATGTGTGTGTTTCGAAACAAAATGTTTCGCTGTCTCCACTAAGGAGAAAAATCTCCACTTTTATTTTGTCTATGGGAAAACCCGTGTTAAATTCAAAATGTAAGGGGAAAAATTTACACTTTGATTTTAAAAAAGTAGAAAAAAATTCATTTAGATTTTTTTAAATCGAAAACGTTTCACTTTAATTTTTTAGGGAAAAAAATTTCACTTACCTTTTTTCCTAAGATGAAAAATGTTTCTTATTGGTTACGGTATATTCCATTTCCGATCTAACCGTTTTGCGTTTAAGTTGTAATATTTCTGAAGCTAAATCTTCAGAAATCGAAATCACTCTGCTGTATCAAATTCCGCTTTAGTGTAGAATACTGTCTTCAAATAGGAGATTTTAGTATAAGTAAATGTGTTATAGATAAAACGTAAGATTAAAAATACTTCATTATTTTCATGCCCTGCTAGTGAAACAGGTTACGGTTCTTACCCCTGACTTATCCCATTCGGGACATTTTCAAAAAAAAAATATTAGTTCCTTGTTCATGTTTTCCATATTGATATAGTAATATTGTTGGAAATCTTACATTTTTTTTCCTTCCATGTTATATTTCACTATTGCTCTTTGGCTTGGAAAGACGTTTTCGTTTTTCCATGGATATTACATACCTCTCCTATACATCTGCGACTGTTCTAATAAATTAGAACTAACCCAACTAGTGTAAATAATATCCGTAGAAATACAGATTATCTTGAATGCGTGATTAATCTGAAAACGGAAAACGCAGCCCATGTGCTAATTAGGACCTTAGAATGTCCTACACGAATGCATCTTTTCTTAATCCTTTACATGCTTTTCCTTTTTTATCAATTAGGCTCATTCCGTTCTTATCTTATCTGAAATTCGTGAAACTTTTCTGTTTGAATACTTGCATTTTAACTTTTTTTAACTGAATTTATAGTATGTGAATACAGCCGATGTGGTCTTTTTTAAATTAACTCTTACTAAATTGTACTAAAAGTTCGTTTAAGTTACAGATCATTTCAGCTTCCTTTAAAGCTGAAAAAGATTTTTCTAACTGAAAGATGTTTCGCTTTGCATATCTAAGATGTAAACAAAGATGTTTCCTTTATATTCTTTACAAAGATTAAAATGCTTTATCAGGACTTCTGTTCTTTCTAGTTGATTTTGCATACATGGCTATAGTCCTGAGTAGGAACAGGGAGCTTACTAAAAGCTATATTCGTGAGTGTGTAGAAGATACAACAAGGATGAGAAGGGTTCAAATTACCCTTTATTTGCTTCTCGATTTTACGTACGTTCCCGTACTTTGGGATACAAAGACCAACCATTTGTGGTCTGAACGTAAATTACTTGACAAATTGATTAAACTAATTTTCCTTCCAGATATCTGGAAGGAAAACTAGTTTAATCAATTTGTCAAGTAATTTACATGGCAAGTAACATGAATACGTATATTTTTTTTAAATTCCATTCTTATTTCCTTCACACCATTATTTAATTATCTCCCCGTGCTCTCTGACCTGTGTTGTAAAGCGAAAAACAGCAAACACGGGCGTGCCTATGTAGAAGTGTTCAACACTACCGCCTACAATCAAAACACTAATGTGTTAAAATTCAACATATCAAGACCTCAGAACACACCTTACATTGATCTCTGAACCCTGAGGTGCTATTTTAAAATAAGTGGCTAACTCTGCAGTGTAGCATCAGAGAGCCTAAATACATTCATTCCAAATTTAGCACATATTCACCATGCGTTAAATTGCATTTATGCAGTCGTATTCTATTAACTCAGGCCCACCAGCGGCCGAGCGGTAAAGACGCTGAACACTGGTAGTTCGGTCCGAGGTTCAAATCCCGCGAACGGGCTGGCTGCATGGGCGTTTTCGTGGTTTTCCCCAAGTGTAACGTGTATACGAGCCAGTTTCCCTTAGAAAGTCCTCCACGAAGGCATCCCTCCCTTTAGGCAGATAGCCCTCGTGTGCTTTGCCGTAATTGAATAACCTAACCTAACCTAACCTATTAACTCAGCGGTTTTAAACTTTTAAATTCATATAATTCTTTCACATTTAATAAATCACTGTACTTAAATTTTAACGGAACAGTTCACATGTATATAGGAACATATTAACATGGCATTAATTCTATACATTCGAAAATATACAGTTAACTTTCTCCTACTGAAAGCAAGTGCTGTTTCTTTTACATTTAACAAGTATATTTCACAAGTCCTTCAGACTAAAATGTCTTTACTTAATAGAATCTTTTAAATAAAGCTTTATGCAATATTTTTAGAATGTTCTTAAGGTACCTTTCTTATACAGTTACAAAATCTTTTACAATACTGAACTATTTACACTTTACTATTATACAATAATATTATATTACTCGCGACATATTACATAGTAACAAATAGGTAAAACTCATTTCTCGCCTTTTTGGCGATAAAGGTAGACCTCACATGAGGTAAAAACTTCTTAAATTCTGCCACTTGCAGTAAGAACGAAATTTAACTTAAAGTTTCAAAGTAACATAAAGTTTTACTTATCTTTTTTATGTTCAGATATCCGTTTAGCGCTCACCCCTGTAAGGTAGCAAAGACCATGGTTTGGTTGATCCTCCGCCTTGTCCGGGTACGACCCTCAGTTTCCTCCTCAGCCCGTTTCCTTTTTGGGCGTGCTTGATGCTTCTTGAAAAACGTCTTCCTCTCCGTTGGTTGATTTCTGGGTCGCTTAATAGGTACTGTCCTTGGGAACGTCGGGACATTTCTCGTTGGTTGTTGTCGACATCTGGCGGTTTGCTGTTCCAACTTTTGTTCCCTTGAGTCTGCAGCTGGCTTTCCCTTGTCATTTCTTGGACAGTTGCTGCGTAGACTCCTTCCTGAGCGTTCACTATTTCTTTTCTCACAGGTGCCTTGACTGCGGCCATTTCTTCTCGCCTTCTTAGTACTATTAGAATTTCCGTCTTCCTCCTGTTGGAGCCGGACGTGACATCTGTTTTTTGGTCGAGGGACTATCTTCCATTTCTTGTTATCTCCGGTGTTCCATCGGGGGGCTTTTCTATTCTTGTTCATATCTTTACTTGTGGCCGACTCTGACGGTCGTTGTTATTGTGCCATGTCTTGAGATGGTGCCTGCCGTGCCGGATCCTGCAAAAGATCTTGAAATATTTTCATGTTACTTCGATTGTAATACAGCTTGACGTGATCGATATTTGCCGTAATTTTTTCGCCATTCTCGGCTCTTAAAACCACCACTGCCTGGGCATTGCTTTACTCAATAGAAAACGGTCCTTCAAACCGTGGGCAAAATTTTACCACTTTGTCTTCCATCGCTGAAGAAAGTGAGTGCTTCAGCTTAAGTACGTCATCCCCCACATTATACTTTACATCCCCTCTTTTCATGTTTCAATACATTTTCTGTTTCCTCTGTGATACTTCCGTGTTTTCTTTTGCCTCCTTAATTAACTTTTGTATAGCCGCTATTTGGAATTCCGGGGCTCTTTTTTGAACAAAAAACAATTAGTCCAGTAAAGTTAAAATCTTCCTGCCTAAAAATAATTCAGTTTTGCCCGTCGTGTCGTGTTTGGCGGTCCTAAGGGCGAAGGTCCTAAGAGCCAATTCATTGACATAGTTATCCCAGCTTTTATGAAAATTTTTAACATAACTACGAATAATTTTAACTATGTTTCTGATGACACTTTCCGCTATATTTGATTGCGACCGATACGGGACCATTTTTAAATGACGTATGCCCAGTTTTTGACACATATCTTCAAAAATATTGCTTATAAACTGAGGACCATTATCCGATATAACTTTTGGTGGCGCCCCGTATTTTAAAATACATTTATTTAAAATAGAATCAGTAACTAATTTCGCAGGGGCTCGTTTCAGGGGAACAATCTCGGTCCATTTACTAAAATGGTCAACCATAACAAGGAGATACCGACTTTTATTTAACTGACTTTTCGAGAAAAGGCCCAGTAAATCGACGCTAATTATTTCATTCGGAAATTCTGATTTAATGCTATTTAGAAACCCGGCCGGGCGGAAATCAACATAATTAACTACCTGGCATGTTGGGCAAGACTGGACATACGCCCTTGTTAACTTTTCCAGTTCAGGAAAATAAACTGCTTCGCGTACGCGTTGGATGGTTTTCCGAATGCCACCATGAGCTGCCAGGGGCGAATCGTGCAATTCCTGCAGTATATTTAATCTAAGACTAGCTGGGATAAAAGGTCGTATTACATTGTTATTATTCGTAGTTTTCGTATAAAATAATAGGCCATCTATCAGTTCGTAATGGGCCGCCCTATTTCTTATCGCAACAATATCTTGGTAGCTAAAGTTTTCAGGGTCTCGCAAATAATCATATATATTCTTAAATTCCGGATCGTTGGCCAGTTTCTTTATTAATGTCTCACGGGAATGCATCATCTGGGATGGGAGAATTGCCACTTTAACACTATTCTCTTCCTCATCTAACCTCATTCTTGACAGGACATCTGCTACGACATTTTCCTTTTCAGGCGTGTGTTTAGTTATCAAATTATACTCTTGTATTTTAAGAGCCCATCGTATTAATCTCGGAGATAGATTCTTTCCTGAATATAATCTAGCGACCGCCGCATGACCAGAGTAGACCGTTACTGGAGAACTTCCAGAATAGATCCTGAACTTCTGTGCTGCTAACAGAACTGCAAGTATTTCCCTTTCTGTTGATGAATAATATCTTTGATTATCGTTTAAAGTACGACTAAATAATGCCACTGGCTGCCCATTTTAGGAAAGAACTGCTCCTACGGCATAATCCGAGGCATCGGCCCCGATTTCTAAATTTTTATCATTTTCGGGAAATTTCAAAACAGGGGCTTGTGTTAACGATTGTTTTAATTTTTCAAAAGCGGTGTTAGCTTCGGCTGTCCACGAAAATCTTGCCCTTTTTCTTCTTAACTTTGATAGCGGTTCGGCAATTGTGGCAAAATTCTTTATAAAGGACCTATAGTATGAGCAGAGCCCTAGAAAAGAAGCTAGTTTCTTCTCCGTATTAGGCGACGGATAATTCTAAATGCAATTATTTTTGATTTGTCGGTTTCGATGCCTTTCTGGGAATTTTATACCCCAAATAACGTAACTCTTTTGCCGCAAATTTTCAATTTTCAGCATTAACTTTTAGACCAGCCTCATTTAATAATGAAAATACTTCTTTGAAGTCTTTAATGTGTTGTTCTAAATTATCACTAGTAACAATAATGTCATCCAAATAGATAAAAGTACTTTTCCCGAGGACGGATCTTAAAACAATATCCATACAACGTTGAAATGTTGCTGGCACGCCTAACAGACCAAACGGCATACGCAAAAATGCATAAGTGTCAGACTTAGTTACGAAAGCGGTCTTTGGTACATCTTCAGGTTTTACGCCTATTTGAAAATACCCAGATGTTAAATCTAATGTCGTCATATATTTAGTGGAAGCTATGTTTCGCAATATTTCCTCAATAATGGGTAATGGATAAACCGGATATTTAGTAACGCTATTCAATTTGCGGTAATCAATTGCAAAACGCCCCATTTTGGATGTGTAACCGGATAATCATTATTCTTCTTACATAAAACAACCGGGCTCGCGTAATTACTGGAGATGGGCGTGATAATCCTTTTACTTAGCATATCTTTAATATGGCATTCTATAATTTTTTCTTTTGATTTATCATAGCGGCAAGCCTTGTGGCGATCTGGCTGTGAATCTCCCGTACTTATTTCATGGTTAGTCACTTGCGTGAATCTGGGGATATCACTGAACAACGTAAAAAACTCACTTACCAATTGGCGTGGTTTTTCTTGCTCTTCAAGTCTTTCTTGTTCGAGGTTTTATGTGGGAGGATCCGCTTTTACTTCAGGCACCGGTTTCATTCTTAACTTAAGAGATGCTTGACTGAAATCTAATGTTACTTCGGACGCTGAACGAAAATCTACTCCTAATATTACATTTGCTTGAAGATTTCTAACAATAAGGCACATAATTTTTACCTGCTCATCCTTAATGCGGATATATAGTGGTACTTTACCTATACATTGGCACTTTTCCCCCTGGGCTGCTATAGCCATCGTATTATCCGAACTGCAGATTCCATACCAAGGAAAATATTTTTAAAAAAATTCTTCTGCGGCAAAGCTACACTGAACTCCTGTATGTAGGAGGGCGGTGGCTGGAATATTGTTCACTAACATTTCAATCTTCGGAAGAACTAAATTTTTCACAACAACTGTATTGAGCTTGATGGTAGAGGGATTTTCTTGGCCTTCGGATTTCCGCACCCTCCCGTCAGCAGAAATCAGTTTCAATTTAAATCTTCTTTCTTCTTTTCCGCTGGCCTTCAAACTTTTTGTCTGGCTTATTCTTGAACTGTCGATGTTCTATGGTTGTTTTTAAATATTCAGGTTTCTCTGACCACTGATTTGACTAGCTTCCGTAGCCGCGATCTTGCCTCTGCTTTGGCCTTGGCGCACCAGATTGGCTTCGTTGCTCGTACTGGCGTCTTCTTTCAATGTCCGCCGTTCTTCTGCTTTCAAACTGAATCGCAAGCTCAAATAACTTTTCCAAAGTCGTCCGATTCCTTAATTCGATAAAGTCTTGTACTTGGGGAAGTAACCTAGGCAAAATGACTTGAATGATTTCAGGATCCTGCCGGCGTCCATACAAAAGCTTAAATAATTGTATTCTTCTTAAAATGAAGCTTGAGTATTCCTCAGTTCTTTTCTGGTATGTGCTGAAGAATTCCGCATCAAATTTCGCACGATTTCTTACTACTGGGAAGGCCTTTCAAAAGGAGGTCTTGAAATTTTTGTTAGTGTAGGTAGGACTTCCCGGATGGCCCAAAAGATTTTTTCCGATGTACTTGAACCAAGTAAGTGCTTGACTCCTCAACGCGCTAGTAGCCAAAGTCACTTTTTGGCACTCACGGCGTCCGTTAAGAAGACTACCATTGACCCCAACAGCATAGATGCCAACGTTTAGAATGGTGCCAGACTGGAGCGATGTGGATAACAGAATGGCGAAACGTCATGTTCTCAGATGAGTCACGCTTCTGTTTATCCAGTGACAGTCGCCGCATACGTGTGTGGCGTCGACGTGGAGACAGATCTAATCCGGCATTATCTGTGGAACGCCCCACCGCGCGACAACGTGGCATAATGGCTTAGGGCGCTATTGCCTACGATTCCTGGTCACCTGTAGTTCGTATTCAGGGCACTATGACGGCCCAACGATACTTGGGTAATGTACTTCGGCCGGTGGCAATCCCCTACTTTCAGGGGCTGCCTAATGCAATTTTTCAGCAGGTGGTGGTGGTGGTGAGTGAAATTTTTTAGCGCAAAACCAGAAATGGTTATACCGCGCCAAACACTAGGTAAGGAGATATAAAGTGATAAAAAAGACAGTGAAATTAAAATAGCTATGAATTAAACAAGTAGATAAAGGAATGTACAAAATCCAGGGGATAAGGTCATATAAAATCAGCTAAAATCACAAGTGTTGAAACTAATATACAAAATTAAAATCAGTTCAGATGAGGTGATAAACACCAATATCTTTTAAATAGTAAAATAAATTACGATTGACCTCTCTTCCAATTAAATGGTCGAGAGGTAAGTCACAGCTGTTAAAATATTTCTGATGAATACTATTAAAAGATGGACATTCAATTAAAACATGGCGGATCGTTAAGCATACACCACATTTTGAGCACAGGGGCTCATTGTCAGCTTTTAGCAGATAGCTATGTGTCAGTCTAGTGTGACCAAGTCTGAGCCTTGTCAAAAGAACTTCCTCCTTACGATGTCTAGTAGAATTCCAAATCTCTATTTTTCGCTTCACACTTCTTAACTTGTTATAAGGTTGAGAGTCCCAAACTTTCTGCCATTTTATTAAGAACCTATGTTTGATGACATGACCAATATCTTTCAAAGGGATGAGGCGATCGGACAGTTCAACAGCAGATTTTGCTGTGATGTCCGCCAGCTCATTACCCTTTATTCCTGTATGTCCGGAACCCAGCATTACAGAATTTCGTATCACGGACTTTTTAATTTTATATTCAGCTTAAGTACTTCCCCTACACAGGATTTTCGGTGCTGGAAAAAGATTCTAAGGCTTTTAATTCACTGTAGGAGTCTGTATATATAATGAATTTTTTATGGTCTACCGTAGAGATTTACAAAAGCTCATAATATAGGGCAGTCAGTTCAGAGGTTAGGACTGAGGAAGCGTCTTGTAAACGTCTGCCCTCCACGTGGTCACCAAATATAACCGACATTCCAACATGACAAGTTGACTTGGATCCATCTGTATATACGGAAAGGTAATTTCTATACTTATACCTGTGCTCAGCAAAAATTTGTCTGTAGATGGTGTCATTAGTGTTGTTTTGTTGTAATTATTGAAAATATCAAGAAGCTGGATTTAAGCATTTTCCCAAGGGGGGATTTCAAAATGCTGTACTGCTTGTGGGGACATATCAGACAGGGAGAGTTCTTCAATGAGAGAACGAACTCTGGCGAGAAATGAAGGCACACAGGATGGACGTGCTTCAAATAAAAGATCACAGGTATTATCCAGTAAACACAGTTTATAAGGATGATCAGGCTGAGACAATATACTAAAATACTGTAAAAGAGACAACCCTTCACGCCTCAAACGGAGTGATTCTTCATAGCAGTCAACATAAAGACTCTGGACAGAAGATGTCCTGAAAGCACCAGAACAAATCCGCAGAGCTTAATGATGAACAGGATCTAGTTTTAACAACACTGAAGACCGAGCGGATCCGTAGACAACTGAGCCGTAGTCCAGTCTAGAGCGAACTAGAGCTCTGTAAATGTGAAGCATAGAGCAACGCTCTGCACCCCAGGAGGTGTTCGCCAAGACTTTTAAAATACACTACTTTCTCAGTTGTACGACATGAGAAAGGAAAGTCAATTTTCGGTCGAACATCACCCCTAAAAATTTTACTTCAGGTGCAACTGGAATCATTGACCCTTTGAGATATAATTCAGGCTCAGGATGAAGACCTCGTTTTTTACAAAAGTGCACGCACGCAGTCTTCTGTTTCGAAAACGTAAATCCTTGACTGTCTTCCCATTCCTGGATCCTGTTCAAAGCGATCTGGAGCTGTCTCTCTACATATCTCATATCTGCCCCTTGACAGCAAATTTGTAGGTCATCAACATATAAAGATCCTAAAATGGTAGGAGGAAGTTTTCTTAATACAGAGTTTATTTTTAGGCTGAACAGGGTTACACTAAGCACACAGCCTTGAGGCACACCTTCTTCCTGTTTGAAAACATTTGACAAAATAGAGCCAATCCTTACTTGAAATGTTTGAGCTTCCAAAAAATTCTGAATGAAAAATGGTAGGTTGCCACGCAAGCCACTATCATGAAGATCACGAAGTATACCGTATCTCCGTGCCTTATCATAAGCTTTCTCAATATCAAAGAAAATCGAGACAAGGTGGTTTCTTCTAACAAAAGCTTTTCTAATAGATGTCTCCAAAAGGAGCATGTTGTCTAGGGTTGTCCTTCCCTTTCGAAAGCCACTTTGATAAGGTGAAATTCTATTATTGCTCTCCAAAAAATAGACTAAGCGGCTGTTTACCATTTTTTCAAACAGCTTGCATACGCAACTCGTAAGGGCAATTGGCCGATAATTCGAGGGATTTTTCGAGTCTTTCCCTGCCTTAGCAATAGGAATCACAACAGCTCTCCTCCACGCACTGGGAAAATTTCGTAGTTCACGCCATCAAGACCCGGGGAAGACCTATGTGTCTGTAACAGAGCTATCTTTAACTCCAGCATAGTAAAATCTCTATTATAAGGCTCAGAGTTGGAAGAGTTGAATGTGATGGGATTTCTCTCAGAGCGCTGCTTGATAGGAAGAAATGCAGGTAAGTAATTTTTGCTGGAAGAAACGGCAGCAAATGTCTCACCAGTAGTATTCGCAATTTCTTCTACGGAGCTAATCACTCGGCCATCTTTTTCCAAAAAGGAAAGTGAGTGGTCTTTATATATTCCGCATGCTTTTTTAACTTTTTCCCAAACTCGCTTACTAGGCGTAGATGATGTTATTGAAGACACATATGAAATCCAGGAATCCCTTTGGCTCTGCCTTCTTACTTTTCGTGCATTTGCTTTGGCTCTTTTAAACGCTATAAGGTTTTGCAATGTAGGATACCTACGAAAAATGCCCCATGCTTTT